>OX104067.1:73081790-73211527 GCA_944474145.2 Dicrocoelium dendriticum | reverse complement strand
TTGAATATGGAAAGGCGTACCTATTTGCGGATGACATCAAAGTCCTATTCTCCTTTGATCCGGGTAACCTAAGTAGCGGTCTCCTCAATATTCAAAATGACCTTAAAGCATTAGATTCTTGGTGTAACACGTGGAAGCTTGACTTCTCTCCTGCAAAGTGCAGCGCCCTGTCCTACAGATGCACGGTACCGCCTAGTGCACTAACCCTGAATGGCGTCTCACTAGCCAACTGTCAAACCAAAAGGAATCTCGGCGTACACTATTCTAGCTCGCCAAATTTCTCGGAACAAGTTAGCTATAGTGTAGCGAAAGCTAGATCCCTCATTGGCCATAACTGCAAGCGAATGCTCGTAAACGAATCCAGCCTCACTCTATACAAGGTTCGCGCTAGACCTCTTCTGGAATACTGCTCAACAATATTTACCAACTCCAGCAAGAGTGACCGAATAGCAATTGAGAAAGTACAACGCACATTCACAAAGCGCCTGCTTTGCCCCTCTACTCTCAATTACCGTGAGCGCTGTAAACTTCTTGGTCTTGAACCTCTATGGCTACAAAGAGTGAGACTCAACCTCACCTTCCTATTCCAGACGATAAGCAATCCAAATACGAACCTTACAGGACTTAATTAACAAAACGATGACTCACGGTACCCTCTCAGCCATAGACCCTAAACCAGTACCCTACCTACAGCCGGCACCAGCGTGCCCAACAACTTCTTCTTTACAGATTCGCCCGCGTCTGGAACAGGCTACCATTACAAGTTAGGGCAGCCGAGAATGCTGCACAGTTCCGATCATCCCTACATAGAAACCTGGCTACCCTGCCTAACTGCGGGCTCTTTAACACCAAGATATTGGAGAATGAACTCTAGGAACATGGCCCAGAGCACCTCTAAATCTGAAAACCCAACGTATCGGACACAGGCCACACCAAGTAACTCTCCTTTACTCGCTGGGACTGTCTGCGCCACATACATTTGCTGTTTGCTGACTTAGCAGAAGCCATTCTTCGTAGGATCCAACAACCTCTGCGCATATCCGAAGGTTGCTAACAGCCACTCTTTTATTTCTCTCTGGGACGGCGGGCGTCACATACATCTACTGTCTATAGACTTATTCTAAAACACTATAGGCATCCGCTAGAAACAAGAAGGCTTAACCACAATGCCATTGCTAGCCGTCGATACCCTCTCTCCCTTGGTACCACTGTCAGTTCTTCGTATTACCTATGTCACCGCTTTTCCGCTGCGGCGTCACTGTAGGTAGAGTACATCTTTGCGCTAGGAGCCACTCATTATCTCTCCAACACTTACGCTCTTGAATTGTTTGCATCACATACCTTCACTGGTTTGTTATCTCTCCTGACACTAGCTATCTACTAATAACTTGAAGGCTTAATGCGAATTCAATTACTACCCATTGGTTTTCTCTTCTAGCACCATTATCCTTCCTTCCTCTTTTATTCATAACGTTTTCCTCAGTGATTCGTTGTAGGCTGCATACTTCTTGGGCATATCCAGAGCTAATAGGAGACATCCCTTCTTTCTCCATCCTGTAATCTCTTAGAATGACTGTAGCACCTTCGCTGGCTTGCTGTTATATTCTGTGACACGGTACGAATCCACTAATGATCAAACTGCCTAATGGAAGACAACAGCTGGCCACCGAAAGCTTTCATAGCGCCGTTATCAGTCGATCCTCTTAACCCCAGCACCTCACTTTAGTAGCAACTAGTGGTAGTTGATTCCAATCATCTCTGCGGATACCCGGAGTTTGCTAAGAGCCACTCTCTTTTATCTCCAACCTTCATCCTTTGCGACTGTCTGCGTCACATACATTTGCTGTCTGTTGACTTATTGTGTTACACTTTAGGCATTGACTAGAACTCTTCACCCCAATGCCATTGCTAGCCGTCGATACTCTCCCTTAGTACCACTATCAGTTCTTCGTATTACCTATGTAACCGCTTTTCCGCTGCAGCGTGTCACTGTAGGTAGCATACATTGTTGCGCTAGGAGCCACTCATTATCTCTCCAACACTCACTCCCTTAAATTGTTTGCATCACACCCCTTCGCTGTTTTATTGTCTCTTCTGTCACTGTAACTTTTCACTAATAACTAGAAGGCTTAATGCGAATTCAGTTGCTGTCCACTGCTTCTCTCTATTTCACCATTATCCTTCCTTCTTCTTATCGTCAGCACGTTTTCCTCAGTGATTCGTTGTAGGCTCCATACGTCTTGCACATATCCAGAGCTACTGGAAGACTCCTTGTTTCTCCATCCTGTAATCTTAGAATGTCTGTATCACTTACCTTCGCTGGCTTGCTGATGTATTCTGTGACACTGTAGGAACCCACTAGTGAACAATCTGCTTAATGGAATGGTTATATCTGACCACCGAAAGATTTTCATAGCGCCATCATCTATCGATCCTCTTAACCTAAGCACCTCTATTTACTAACAACAGTGGTCGTAGGATCCAAGCATTTCCGGAGTTTGCTTAGAGCCACTCTCTTTTACCTTCATCATTCGAGGCTGCCTGCGTCGCGTACATTTGCTGTCTGTTGACTTATTCCAGGACACTTTAGGTATCCACTAGCAACTAGAAGGCTTCACCCCAATGCCATTGCTAGCCGTCGATACTCTCTCTCCCTTAGTACCATTATCAGTTCTTCGTATTACCTCTGTCTAGCAGGAGCCATTCTTCGTAGGCTCCAACCATCTCTGCGCATATCCGGAGCTTGCTAAGAGCCACTCTTCTACTCCTCTCTGGGACTGCGTACGTCACATACATTTGCTGTCTGCTGACTTATTCTGGGACACTTTAGGTATCCACTAGCAACTTGAAGGCTTCACCCCAATGCCATTGCTAGGCGTCGATACTCTCTCTCCCTTAGTACCATTATCAGTTCTTCGTATTACCTATGTCACCATTCTTCAGCTGCATCGAGTCATTATAGGTAGCATTGATCTTTGCGCCAGGAGTCACTCCTTATCTCTCCAACACTTACTCTCTTGAATTGTTTGCATCACACCTTCGCTGGTTGTTGACTTCTTCTGTCACTGTAGGTATCCACTGGTAATTAGAAGGCTTAATCCGAATGCCTTTGCTGGCCACTGATACTCTCTATCCTAGCGCCACTATATGTCACTCTTCTTATCTTCCTCACTACCGCAGCAATTCGCCGTATGCTCCATGTCCCTTCTGCGCAGACCTTGAGCTTGCTAGGATACACTCCTTGTCTCTCCATCATACATTCTCCTGGAATGTCTGTATCACTTACCTCCGATGGCTTGTTGATGCATTCAGTGACCCTATAGGCATACACTAGTGACCAAGCGTCTGATTGGAATGGCTACATCTGGCCACTGATAGTCTTGCCTGGCGCCACCATTTGTCGGTCGACTTAAATTCGACACCTCTGTTTAGAAGTAGCTAGTGGTCATCGGCTCCATGCATATGCGATTATCCAGTGCTTGTTAGGAGCCACTCCTTATCTCACTAACCTGTATTCCTTTAGAATACCTGCATCCAATCTTTCCGCTGCCCTACCGCCAATTGACCCTTAGATCTCTGTTGCGGCAACCTATTTAGTTTCACTTATTCTGCGCTCCATATCGTATTACGCAAGCTACTTGCTGCTCATGCACCTTGCAATCACCACCAATATTCTAACTCTCTCTGCTCTTTCCCCACGCAATTTTGGCTCATAATAAACCGATACTTCGTAGTTTACTTACTGGTACAACGCTCTTCTCTCTACGCAGGCGTTAGCAATCCACCCATACAGCTAATGATTCTATAGGATATTCAAAAGGCACTTTCAGCATAATTATTGTTGCACAGTGTACATGCTTTTGTCTCAGTTCCAAACGTTATAACATAAGACTTTAACAATGTTTAACTCCATGCCTGTTCTTGCGGTCTTCTCTCGGTTGTCCCTCACTTTCCCTTTTCTCCGAGGTCCGGAACTTCTTGGAGATCTGGGATTGGACTGAGGAACAGTTTTTACCCAAGACGAACGTAACAACCGACAAGGACTTACATGGAGCATGGTTGAAAACGAAAAGGACCCAACTACAATCACCACAACCCTTGTCCAGTATGGAGAACTGGACAAATCTTCATACTCCTATACATTATGCATCTGAAAACTCCAGACAGCAGAAAATTTGAACTTTTGCTCACCTGGACACACAACAAGACGACTATTCGCGATGTTCCTCTCCTCAACCGACCTCAACAATCATGGCGACCCCGATCAAATTACCTGTCCAACTAACAGAGGAAATTAGGAGCCATTTGTCTGCGAATAACCGAATATGAAACCAGTCGTCAAGCGGCTTTGCCAGTTAAACATTAATGTTCAAAATGCTTTACGGCAGTGTTGCAGGACGTGGTGGGTTTTCGCCTGGCAAGCGTTCTCCCTATAAAAAGCCACAAATGTCTGTTTAACAACACTGCAACGTGGCGGATGTGACCCGCCACTGAATAAAGTCACTGACCAAAACTACATACTGGCAAGTCGACTAACATTTCAACTCTTCCCGACACATGCAAGTATTTGCTACTCTCCATCTATTTGCATCGTTTCATTGCACTTATAGTGCCTTGACTGTTTCAACTACACATGATTGAACCCAAAGTATCGTCGTCATACACATCTGCTTTTAAACCTTGATCATGCCTTATTTGGTGTGTCTCTATGACTTTGAGAATAAACTATTTATTTATTTATTTACACAGTCTATGAAACGACAACTGCTCGGTGAGCTGCTTTTTCGAATGTTTGTTCTCGTTTCTAACACGGCTGCTTGCGTCATAACCGAAAAATCACGCCGCTCGCAATCAGTGTCGCCCAGGACGATGTACCTGGCAGCCGCGTTCACTACAAGCAAACATACTATTTAGTAAGCCTCATCGAATGTGCCCTCAGTACCCTGTGGAATTACTCCCATCACGTGTGTATATCACATATGTGTCTGCCGCAGCAGGCTTATGGCCACTGAACTCTTTCCCGCAAGACGAGTAACCTGGCGTAACATATTCCATAACAAGTAAAAACGACAATACACCACCGCTGCGTTTGGATAAACTCAGGTCATCACACGTATCTTTGCCAGGTGTTTACCCAGCACAATGAGACGTACGGGTACTGTGCAAGGTACCTTATCTATCATAGCGTCCACAGCTCGCCGGTAGCTGTGCGACATATCCTACGGCAGCAAGACATGGTAACATGAATACGCGATAGCTGCTACACCCTCCAGAATACAGCGCCACATATAGCCGCCATACTGCGCATGGTGCTTGGCGTCCGCCTAATTTACCTTACAGCAACCCACCGCAATGGCCTCTATTACAACTGGCACGTGAAGCAACTATCTCACCAAGTTGCCCGCTTTCACCACAGGCCAGGGTCGTGTCGCTCCAACCATTTCGTCACCTCTCTCACTTCCCCTGTTTTTCCCTTTCGGTGTCGCCTTTCCAGTAAATTCAGATCATCCGCGTTCAACGTTCGCCCATGTGTTACTGGTGGAAACGTACGTAAGTCCCCGTCACTTTGGAACACAGACACAAGATAAGTTACCCCTTCTCCTCCGTCTCCATTAACCGTCTGATTTGGAGCTAAATCATGGCTTTCTTACCTGAAAATAGAGACACTAAATCAAATGTTATTTTTTGGTTCATACAAGTTTCCTTCCACTTGAAAGCACAATGCGCTTTGCATTTGGCATCCTGCAAATGTTCGCCAAGTGACCAAATGTAATATAACATTTTGTACGAGGGTCACTACGCGTACGGTGAGCACAGCAACAATGTACGTGCTAGTGCGGGTACTACTCAGGCAAATGCTTCCCTGGTTGACGTTCGTAATACCGTTGAAGCAAAACCACCTGCTTATACGAAACAGGTGGCAGTTGCAACTTGACTTTTCTTTTCATCAGGGTTAATCGCATCAAGGTTTTGACGATAAGTACATAGCAACAGAGGAAATAATTAGGAAGCATTCACTGTGATGACAGTGGCACATGTGGCGCCAAGTGTTTCGATTCCTGACGTGGTCTACCTCATTAACCAGCAATGGTATTGCAACCAAATCTTCTACAACACAAAAGTTCACTTATTTAACACGTGCTACATGCCAGTAAAAATGACTCTGGCATTATGAACTTTTTACTAGAAAGTAGTTAAAGAAGTGTATTCAGTTTTCATGATGCCCAACTACTAGGGCTTTTAATAGTGATGGGTACATGTATACCCCAAATATATCTAAGTGTATGGAGGCAACAGAAAATAAGCTGAGAGAAAAAGGCTTGGTTTCTGGGCCTACGGATCTTACGGTATTCGATTATCATGCTGATGAAATATATCTATGATTTTCAGCCAGTATTATGCTGGTGGGAGGATTATAAATTGTTTATCCTACTACAACTAAATAATAAATAAGCCGAAGGATAATGCGAATATACTAATCACTCATCAGCACATGTGCATACTGCCTAACAGACAAGGTTAGCAACTTGTTATAAATCTCAACTCACTGAAGTTGTAAAATCATCAAAGGCGTAAACATTTGTCCGTGTGGCAAGCATTCACAACATACAAGACCGGGACCCTCACATCTTAGTCTTGCTTAGTGCCCGGTTAGGTTCGGTAGCTATACTAAGCCAAATGGAGGGATTGGTTTGGAGTAGGCGGTTGGCGTATATATTTATATATGCACTAGTTGGATAAGCAAAGTTTTAGCTCCTCGTCAGGTTAGTAATGGCCGAAAGCCATAGGTATATTTTATCTGCTCGATAAAGTGAGCATTGTATGCGGCATAAACCCCAACACCAGATATTCGGCTCTCAACGTATCCACGCTTAGCCCCATAAACTTAGCCTTATCTAAGTTATACTTGTGCTCACTACTATTAAAAGCACTAGTAGCGAGACAGCCTGAAAAGCAGCTTCTCTTCAACGGCTCTTAATAGTAAAACATTCGCCCTTCTATATACATTTTCACCGGCACAAAAGCCTACCAGTAACAGGGAGGCTCCTGTCACCCCGACATTTTGGACATCTAGAAATGTCTGACCACCACTTCGCCTTGTATTGACCGCCCGTGCGTAATGTTAACTTTTTCCTGCCTCTAATACCTGCCAAACGATATGCGTAGTTGTGGGTTAAAACGCACCCACATAGTTTGGGTACATGCCTACTCTTGTTTTACGTCAGCATGCTTTGCTTATGATATAACAGCACTCACAAGATTAACAACCAAAATAATGGCTGACGCGACAACCTAGTCCCATTTAACCTTGCCATGTTGCCGAACGCTGTCGGCACGCTTTAGACTTTAAAATTGGAAAGAAACAGCTCCAAATAAAGCCAAGATGCACAGTAGTGTGAAGCCACACAAGTAGCGCAATAACCTTCTATATTCAGGCAATCTCAAACTCTAGGGTCAGGAATATTCATGCCCCACCAACGCAAAGTTAAATGCATTTCACGTCCTGAAGCATTTCGCTAAGTTTTGGGTGCCCATTTATTTATTTTTAGCAATTATTAGCAATAATCCTAAAGTGCTCCTGTATTAGCCAGGTAGACCTGGCGCATGAAGTGCTTATATAACCTTCGCAAACCCCTTAGCGGCTTAATAACCAAAGCAACCTATATTCATAGTGCGGTATGTAAGTAAATAAATCAATTTATATTCATGATGTTGCACGAGGCAGGTCAACAAGGCACGGTCCGCTTATGTACCAGCAAAGCTGCGACAACCAAAGTGCACACAAATTTGGTCTTTACACCGGTAGTGAGCATCTGAGTGAGTTCCAAGAACTGCTATAAGGCTAGGATAACGGTTCGACCTCACCATTGGTTAAAGGTTGAAACGGATATTTTAAACAAATGCAAAAATGTTAATAGTCACGTTATGTGATACAGGAATTTGTGCCTAGTAAATGTTGTTCTGGCCTGAAGCTGATCTATTGCGCTGTTAATCGAGGTCGTCTGCTATCTGATTTCCTTCCTCTGATGTATGATACGTTCTGCCATGGCTGCACCGGGTTTCTCTCCTGTCCAGTTGAGCGATGAGTTCAACACAAGGGTAGGTACTAAAGTCGCTAAATTTTGGACTATCCAGTTGTTGAAGAAGTTAGCTACTTCAGAAGGAGTAGGTGTTGGAAACCTGGATGGAGATGCGACGGACAGGAGCAAGACCAAGGGAAATGCTATGAAAATGCGCACAAAGGAATAAATGAGATGCGACAGAACGCTGAAAGTTAAAACGCCATACGGTTGGTGACCCTTTTGCAGCTGTTTACAGCTATCGCGCTGCGTTGCACGGGGTTATTACTCCTAACAGCTTTGCGAGCTGAAGGTAGCACAAGCATCTTAAGTGACAGAATGCCAGTATCAATTTAGGTCTTGGTTAGAGGTAAATAGAGAATGAACGTTGGTAGCTAAAGAATTAGTGTCTGCCTGGAGGTAATGGGAAGACATTAGCAAGCAGAGGGCAGAGTTAGGGCCAAGACCAGAGACGATAGAGGCGGATAACGGGTTAAGTTAGTAAATGAGGAGCAGTCTGAGCTGCCATTTACAGCAAAGATCCTAAGATAGGGACCCTGGTAAATGGAACGTTATATGTTGAAAGGCCAATGCGCTGCGGCCCGCTTTGTAGGTAAGTCGTGAATGACAGGGATAAGTGCTAATGTCGTTTGCAAACTGAGCAGACAGTAGGCCATACGGTCGCAGAACGACATGTACAACCATATTTGGGTGGCTACGGCGATGCCTAGCATAAAGTTATTCAATCTAACCCTGTAGCGACTTAAGGCTAGAAGTTTTAAGGCAACTAACAGAAAGCCGGTTGTATGCTGAGCGCAATATTATGGTAAAGAGCAACAACAGATAAGGTAGCTAAGTGCAAGGTTAAGTGAAGGAAACCAGCCAAACTTTAGCGGCCATATACTTTCAAGATACTCATCCGAGGAGCAAAGAAATAGGAAGTGTACGACGGAAACTACATGGCCACACCGCACCGTCACATGTTATAGGTGCAATCATGTTGGACCAGAGGAAGTCAGCTAACATTAATTCGCAGATAAGGGCCGAGAAGCGAACTAAACACATTACAGCGGTGCAACAGACCTCTGTAGAAGTAAGTAAATTTCATTATCTAAGTTGATAGGGCGCTTCATCGCGCAAGGTTATTAGGTCTGACTGGTTGACTCTCTAGGCTATACATTCGAACTGGTTGAATATATTTAGTGGGACCGTTTGCTTGCACAGTGGCGGTTAGATTAAAATTTATTTGGTGCTATGTAGTACATACATTTTATAGAGTCAATAATTGGCCTCCGGAGTGATATATTTGAATGGTATGATTTCTTAGTAACGTTTAGTGGGGCAACATAGTAGATGATATTATACTGAAGCAAACAGTGAAATAATGAAGTCCAATAACTCAGTGGAAGAGCATTAGGTTCGAAATTGTACTAAATGCCTTCAATAAGTAGGGCCGTGTTGTAGTGTACGGAATGTTGTGCAATGGGAAATGCAGTTAAGAGTAAATTTACAATAATTTGTAGCGAGCGTATACTAGTAGCAATGCAACAGATAAAAGTATGAATCCACACTGCCTATCCTTTTGCACAAGTGATATAAGCGTAAGGCATGAAACGGAACCTTTTAAGGCAACATACGTACCCGGCAGAATGATAAAGAGCCTGCTATTCGTTACGAAAGATTGTTAAACTTACGGATTATGTTTTGAAGGAACATTGAAAGTAAGCATAATCTGATAAGTTCGGTGAAATCCAAAAAATAAGTGCTGTGAAAAAGCAGTACTATAAGCATAATTGATGGCATACGTAAGAATCAGTTAAAAAGTGATATCAATTTGCAAATAACGGACTATTTATATTACTGCATTGTTGAGCATATGAAGGCGGAATTGTATACGCACATGCACTGTTGGTTAGTTGCAATTAGAACCAGTGCACGGGAATATTTGAAGCTGTTCAAAATGTGTAAGAGTGTGTAGGTGCTTGGAACGTGGAAGTTAAAACTGGATAGTTTTGCACGACTTCATATGCCAAGGTACTTCGACGAAACGGGATATAAAAAGACGTACGCTTAGGCATGCTTATATCACATATATATATTCGTAGTGACTGAGAACGGTTAAGCAAAACAGGTTGAACATACGCACATCTGCCTTAATATGCCATATATGTGCCCCATGCTGAGGCTAATGTGGCATTCTTGATGCTTCAGCACCGCAGTTGGGCTAAACCAACTTACACTTAAACTAGGTTTTGTTAAGCTGGATAAATTTCATTCCACTTTATTTGACTTGTTCTGCCTACCTGAATAATCTTCTATTAACTGGCCACGTTGCTCAATTTAACTGCGCTTATCTTCGCTAATTTTGTTGCTTTTGTAGTATTTTTAAGTAACTTGTGGACGCTTTTTATTTATCGCGTATGCGTCGCTAATTAACTTATTTCACTTGCTAATTTTGCAAGGCGTTATGTCACCGTATCTTTGGGCATTATTAAATTTATTTTATTTTTTCTTGTCTTTGTAAATGATTGGCTATTGTTTGATGACCCCGGGGTGGTTGCACTTGATGTGCATGTTAACAGTATGCTTACCAAGCTATTACCCACTACCTCGTCCATACTGTCTCTAGGAGATAGTTGGTCGTGGCTGGAGGGGACGGGGTGCACCGTCCTTGTGGTCGCGCTAGGCTCGAGGTGTGGTTCTATGCACTCAGTGTGGGGCAGACTACGGTCTAGCCACCGCCTTGTGTGTGCCTGATTCCCCAAATACAGCGTGCTTGCGTTTGTCTGTGAAGGAGTGTGGATCGGTTCCGTTTAGGAAACGTGGCTCCCATCCACATGCCTCCCGGTCTTATTCCTTCGGGTTTACACTGCTAATGGGGTGTGTGGATGGAGCTCTGGATGTTTCAGCGCAAGCCATTCTTGGTCTCTCTGTAGGCGCAGGCGTCCTGTGGCTGGCCACAATGACAGGCAAATCCGAAACCGGATGCCGCTAACTAAATAGATATAATTACGGTGAAAAGGAAGGTATACGTATCTAAGTATAAATGTGTTGTAAAATTAATCAGCGGACGCGATGATGTTTGCCGTAAATAATGTGTGGTAGTTATGCAAGCATGTAAGTTATAAAGTACAGGCATGCAGCTTCGGAATGATTTACTTAATGCATTTGCCATACTAGGAAAACGAAGGTATGAATCGGAAAGTGAGGTGTGATATATATTTATATATTTGTATATCAAAGATTTTGATCGCTGGGTATTTGTGGATAGGGTAGATATGCTTAGCCTGTGCATGTACAGTCTACTGATTTAGCACCGGTGTCTCCAGAGAATAGACCAACATTTATTACTTTCAGTGCTGCCGGATTCAATAAAGCGAATGGAAGTCCTGTCAAACGGTCATTATGTAAATGTCACTGGCCTGCACAGTTAGTGCTTCTTTAGACCATATATGTGCCACCATGCATCAACATAATGAATCAGTTAACGCAATGTGACGGAATGTCAGCTGCAACGTGGTTGTTGTTTGCTTATTTAATACGGCTTTCATAGGAGTGGTATAAAAAGCTGCACAAGGAAGTCACAAGCTATCCGGCGAGCAATCCTTAGTCTCCTGTTCAATATAAGCCTATGTATGTTCGCTGGCCTTGCTATCGTTCTGTCTGATAGCGCATATATAATGATTAGGGTCTTAGGCTTACGTTGTCGGGGTTTATGTAAACCATAATGGCCCCTTAGTAGTGTCATGGTCATATGGCCACACACACAGAAGCTTATGTATGGATCACTACGAACTGGCCGGAGAAATAATAACAGCTCATGAGGGACAACACTGCGAACGTGCCAGCGTATGGATTAAATATAAGAATACCAGCAATATTTTAATACGTTTGGAGATTTCAGGTACATTTATATGAAAGCAATACCACTGTGGTTGGTCAGTTAACATGTAAACGTCAACCTAAATGGCAGCCAGAAATTTAGTCAGATGTATAATTCTAAGTGATAGGTAGAGACAGATGCTGGAATATGAAAGCGAGTACCATCAATACATGTACAAAATGGAATGATGCAAAAATAATAGATACAATAAGACACTGGTGTCTTCTGGTAAATGTGCGCTGCACATGCCGTCTGCTATATGGTTTAGAGGGCGGTAATACCACAGATTCTGTGTTCACCGCTATTACGCGAACACAGGAAGAATACAGCTAGTAAATCATGCTGCCTTATGGTCCGTAAACAGCTTTGTAAAAATGCTCAAACTGTTTTCGCCAACGTATAAAATGTAGGTTGCATAGCGCGCAATTACCCAACCGTTGGCCGATTTAACTGTATACTCAACTGCAGCGATAACTTATTTATGTAACTAAACCCTATGTTGTGAATATCCAGTGACACGTAAAATCTCCCTGAGAAACCCAAGTAGGGAAGCGGAGAAGTTATCTACGGTACAATGTTAAGCACAATAAGGGACGTGTAGTGCGTTCATACCTCAGGCCTAATAGAATTGGGTGTTTGAAATGCCCCCGCACACATATATATATAGAGTTGACGGTATCCGGGTTCCAACTTGTCTGCCACTTTGGACATTCACGGGACGCATGTGCCTACAGTGGGACCTTGAGCGACCTGGGCTGCATCACCCTTAGCTGCATTCCGCTGTGTCGCCGCTGACGCCTTCACCCCACGACCGCAAGAAGAAGTCCAAGACGAGTCGGAGAGAGACTTGTATACATAAAATCACAGTTGGGTATATAATTTAAAAGCAAAATGAAGGGAAGCTACTAAAGTACACTTGAGCCAACCAACCGAAGGAAAATCGTCAAATGCAACGGCGCATAAGCAACCGTTTACTCAAGAGCGATTCGCGTATGTCCTTAAACATAGCATCATTGGACTCCAAGCGTAAAGCGAAAATCCATTTACAGTGACGGGCACTGGCCAAGCAGAATGACGAAATGAAACGTTTAAACAAAAGTCACGAAACAACCGAGAATAAGGAACGCAGACTCAAAAGTTAAAAGCTAGCACAATAATTTTGTGACAACTAAATATTCCTTTAACATAACCAAGTAGAACAGTGCTGAGAAGAAAAAACCAATAGAATATGTTTTTGCAAATAGCGCTGCTGAGAAGGACATGACGATGAGCGTCCATTAACAAGGACCTGGATGTACCAATTGAGCGAACCCAGTAGAGCGTTCAAACAACAGTCAAGAAATAGAAAATAGGAGGAGTAAAGAATAACTGTCAAGCTCGTTTACAATAAATGAATGTTTAATAGCTGTTCTCCTAATACCTCACTCTCTTTAAAAAGAAACGGTTTACCTGGGGTACACGTTGCTGTTTCGACGCGGATCTACTTGAAAAGGCTGCACGAATCTGCTTGTTCTCTTTGGCCTGTGGCGAGCTCCATTTTTCATGCATGCCACTGGACGAACGTCACCACCTACAGGCGTACTAGGCCTGCCAGTGTCCAGCAGTTCATTGACGTCGTCCGTTGGCTTTCGGAACGACGGCACCACGTGTATAACGTGACCTCAACTGAATTACGTGGCGTCTCCACGCCTGTGTGCCAACTTGAACATCATACATTACGTTGCCTCGGCGCCGCACTACTCGTCCTGGTAGCCATGCGCTCTGCCGTCTTTGATTAGCAGCCGCAAACACAAGATCGCCCCAGTTGAAAATCCTTTTTCTTGCACCATAATGCCTGTTGCACTGACGCACCAGCACTGAATTCCATAGTTGTAGAGACGGATGCTTGGGGGTTAGCAACTCTACCGTGGTTCTCAACCTTTGATCCATAAGTGCTTCGGCTGGTGATTTGCCACCTGATGCATTAGGATTCTGGGTAACTCTATAGTTCAACAGGAAACGTTCCAATCTTTCTTTCAGCGATTCCACCTATTTCGGCTTCCACAGTATTTGTTTCAGATTATCAACAAATCTTTCCGCTTGGCCGTTTGACTGCGGATGATAAGGAGCCGTCCCCACATGCTCGATCCCATTATGTGCACCAAATGCAGCAAATTGTCAGGACGTAAACTGCGATCCGTTATCTCGCACGACTGTTACTGGCAATCCGTGTTGACTGAAGACATGTCTCATCACAAAAATTGTGCTGTTTGCCGACTTGTTTTGCATAGCTATTACCTTCGGCCATTTACTGTAGGCGTCAATAATAACGAGGAAATGCACTCCTTCGACTGGTCCTGCGAAAGCCACGTGTAAACGTGACCAGTGCGATTCTGGGTTTGGCCAAGCTTGTAGTGTATCACGTACTGGTAACTTGGAGGCACTGATGCACCTAGGGCACGATCGGCCAATATCTTCAATTTGGCTATCCATCATGGGCCAAAAACGTAGCTGCGCGCAAGCACCTTCATGCGTGCGATTCCCGGATGGCTCTTGTGTAGTTGCCGTAACACGTGTGACCTGAGTATTTCTGGAATGACAATACGACCTGCAAAGGGCAGGCAGGAATCAACTTTAGTCAAAGAGTTGCGTCGTGTGAAACATTGTGTCAAATCTTCTCTCCGACAATTCTTTGGTCAACCCCTTCCTGTGTAGGTTGATACCACTTGCAGCAATGCATCCTGTTCAGTGGATTGCTTCGTCATCGGACCATTGATCAAAAGTTACTCACGGCGTCATGTATCATGTTGCTGACATCCGTTTCGGCTGCGATGGAGGCAATGACTGCGTCTTCTGGCTCACGCTTACCGGTATCGATTAATCTGGAAAGGGCGTCCGCTTGCCCTATAAAACCGGTCGAAAATTATCGCATGCTGAAAGCAGTACCCAACAGCAAAGTTGCCCATCGCTGAAGTCGACTGGCCGTATATGCCGGAATGCACGTTTTGTATCCAAAAATTGTTAGAAGCGGTTTGTGATCAGTCACCAACGTGAACCGTCGACCATATACCATCTTATGGAACTACTGCAAAGCAAAGATGATAGCTAAGGCTTGTTTCTCAATCTGACCATAATTCTTCTCGGATGCCGTCAGCGTTCGTGCAACATGTGCCATAGTCTTTTCGGATCCGTCTGGAAAACGATGTGAAATGACTTCACCAATCCCATAGCTTGAAGTATCCGTGGCAACGATAATTTCCAGCTTCGGATTATAGTGCGTAAGCACTAAGTCCGACTTCAGCAGAGATTTCGGTTGCTCGAACGACTGTTGATACTGTGCAGACCATTTCCATTCGATGTCTTTCCTCAGCAGATGGTTTAGAGGATAACGCAGGCGATGCATGCATGGTAGAAATTCACTATAGTGACTCACCATCTCAGGGAATGACGGTAAAGTTGTGCTATCTGATGGAGCCGGTAACCGGTCCATCACCTCGATATTTTCTGGAGCGGGTTGTCGGCCGTTCTGGTTAATTACGAAACCCAGGAACTTAATTGCCTTTAGGAAACATTTGCACTTCTTCGCTCGTAAGCGGAAACCGTAAGCTTTGATTTTTTGTAGCACGTCATTCAATCGTTGAAATAACTCATCTTTTGTCGATCCAATTATGATGCTGTCATCTAGGTAGGCTGCCGCTCCGGTTACACCCGTTAGCATGGCATTCATGACTTGCTGAAAGATTGCCGGTGCCGTTTTGACTCCAAATGGCGAACGGTTGTACTGGTAGCGACCGCGATGGGTGTTGATTGTTAGAAGCTTTCTGCTTTCCGGTTAAACTTCTAACTTCAAATAATCGTCTGCAAGCTCAATGATAGCAAAATACTTGCCTCCGTTCAGTTTCGCGAACACGTCCTCAAGGAGTAGAAGCGGATACTAATGGGGTTCCTCTGCAGCATTCAGGCCGTTGAAAAATCTGCGCACAAACGAATAGAACCCTTCGGTTTCATGATTACAACATTAGGCGCAATCCACGGTGAAAAATTGACTCGCTCGATCACTCCGGCCTGCTGCAATCGATCAAGATCCTGTTCAACAAGTGCTTGGGAAGCATAAGGGACAGGACGTCTGGGTCGAAACACTGGTCTGGCATCCGGAAGCAGAGTAAGTTTTGCCTGCATTTTCTTACAGTGTCCAAGTTCCGACTGGAATACACACACATACTTCGTTCGAAGCTGTTCAGAGATGCATTGACCCGAAGCAGTCGGTCTGGCTGTATAGTGCACCGTGACATTCCTTTCAGCACAGACACGATGCAGTGGTACATTGAACAAGTTCAGCTTTTCAATCCAATCGATTCCGAGAAGCTTGCCGTCGGTGCACGAGACTAAGTAGATCGTGCCGCGGACTTGTAGTTCCTTGAACCTAACCTCAAATTCAATCTCACCATTCAATCTCAGTGGTTCCCCGGATGCATTCTGAGCCGTCAGAGTTGCGCGCTTGAATGATGACCTTCCAAGCTTCCTATAAGTGTAACGCGAAATGATGGTGATGTCGAGCGCCGTATCTAGTTGCAAAGTAACTGAAATATCATTAAATTTTACCGTTAAATACTTTCGCTTGCCTGCGAATGCCGTGCGAAATGCAGCGTGAACAACCTATGTGGCCGGTCCATGGAATTTTGCCCTTCTGAAGTTGATGTTTGTGCGCAACCTCGAGGGAAATAAACGTCTGAAGTTGTGCGCAACTCGACAATGGGTTTCCTTTTGACCAAACCGCTTGCACTGGTGACATTGATGCCCTTTGTGGATACAGTCGCTCACAAACTGCTAAGCGCCACAACTCCAGCGTGCGGTCGGGGGCTTCTGATTAGACTGATTCCGGTTCATCACTTTACCACGGATAGCCGTGCAACAAACCTGGGGTTCTGTTCTGTGGTCAGCATTTTCAATCATTTCATTGTCGCGCTTCAAGTTAATCAGTCGCTAGCATTCGGCTGCAATCTCTTGCAGCGTCAACTGTGGTTCTTGTCCGAGCTTGTGGAGAATATGTGTGCGAATATCTGCATCAGCGTGGGACTGGAGACTGCCCAGGAAAGTAAGACCCTCCAATTGGTCAGGTGTCATCAGACCCAGTTTAACTCGTTCACATTCGCGATTTACGATCCCGGCATGTGTGACAAAATCAACGGCATCGCTGTTAACCAACTTCAAATAATTGTAGTGAACACTGAAGTAAGAGGCCTGCTCACTGAATATCTGCGTCAACGTGTTCACCGTCTCATCGAAGTTGAAGTCTCTTGCATTCTTCGGCAACACGAAATTTGTGTAACGTTCATGTTCGACTGCGCCAACTTTCCATAACAACAAACGAACTTTCCAGGCATGGTCTTAGGATGCATGTTCCACTCGAAAAATAACTTCATGCTTTAAGAACCAGGAATCACACGTCAATCCATCAAAAACAATTCTGCGATTGAATCCGCAAGGGCGTCCACCGATGGCTGTGCGGCTGTCGTCAGTGATTCGCTTTGGATGTTCAGCTTCTGAGATAGCAACTCGATCAAATGTCGATGGGATTTTTCAAACTGGAGTGGTTGCTGTTGAAGAAGCATCTGCATCTTCTCGAACGAAATCGACATGGTTACCGGAACCTCCGTCGCCAGAAAATCTGCTGCTTTGCCGCTGACGCCTTCACCCCACGACCGCAAGAAGAAGTCCAAGACGAGTCGGAGAGAGACTTGTATACATAAAATCACAGTTGGGTATATAATTTAAAGGCAAAATGAAGGGAAGCTACTAAAGTACACTTGAGCCAACCAACCGAAGGAAAATCGTCAAATGCAACGGCGCATAAGCAACCGTTTACTCAAGAGCGATTCGCGTATGTCCTTAAACATAGCATCATTGGACTCCAAGCGTAAAGCGAGAATCCATTTACAGTGACAGGCACTGGCCAAGCAGAATGACGAAATGAAACGTTTAAACAAAAGTCACGAAACAACCGAGAATAAGGAATGCAGACTCAAAAGTTAAAAGCTAGCACAATAATTTTGTGACAACTAAATATTCCTTTAACATAACCAAGTAGAACAGTGCTGAGAAGAAAAAACCAATAGAATATGTTCTTGCAAATAGCGCTGCTGAGAAGGACATGACGATGAGCGTCCATTAACAAGGACCTGGATGTACTAATTGAGCGAACCCAGTAGAGCGTTTAAACAACAGTCAAGAAATAGAAAATAGGAGGAGTAAAGAATAACTGTCAAGTTTGTTCGCAATAAATGACTGTCAATAGCCCTTCTACTAATGTGTGAGCTGACATCATTTTCTATGCGCCCATCGTTGCTGATGCGGCTGCTAACGTAAGTGAATGGCTAAACCACTTTGAGTTCCTTGTTAGCGAGCGTCAAGTGGTCAGCAATTGGCTGGTGGTCCTGCAGCAAAGCTGTGCACTGTGAAGATGCGAAATGCATAGCAAATAATGGGACCACCCTGGACAGGCTGTGAAAGGTTGATGGTGCCACCGCAAAATTGTCAAAAAGCAAGCTGATATCTTCTCCATAAGCTAGGTCAACTAACATTTTACCAGGCAGCACTTCAGCACCTACATCTTGAGATTCCACAGGGTAACATTCCATGATAGAATACACGATGAAATTGAACAAAAAGGGGAAATCGGTCAACCCTGACGAACGTCTCTTGTGGTTGGAAAGCTATCCGACAGGACACCGTAGACACTGACGCGGCCTGTAGGGTTCGAGCATAGAGCACGAAGGATGTTCACATATTTCGTGGGAACACTTTTCCACGCAAGTATTTCGAACAGAATCGATTGAGCGTCTGAATCGAACGCACACTTGAAATCGAGGAACACAGCAATTGTCGGTCTGTGGTATGCGTGGCGTTGATCCAGCACTTGACGCAAAGTGAATATATGGTCCATACAACCAAGTACTGGGGGGAAACGGCTTGCGCTTCCCTTATCCGAAATTCCCGTTCCGCCGTGCGGCGACGAACGATGATCAAGTCCACCAGTTTTGTAACAAATGGCGCTAAGCTAATACCCTGTGGTTAGAACAGTCTGTGCAACTGCCCTTCTGGTATACTGCCACTACCACCAATTTGCTTTAATTAGCCGGGACACTCTTCCTTCCAGTTTCGTTCGAATAGGGAGGTCATTGCTTTGCAGCGGACCTCACCACCATCCGTAAATAATGCAGGTGGGAGAGAATTCGGGCCAGCGGCACCAAAGCGATTGAGGACTATGACCACCTTTCGGACCTCGGCCTCAGACGGAGGATCTAAACTAACCGTCTTAGACTCACCCTGCATTACTTGAGTAGGATGGTGTCCTGGAGCAAGGGGCCATCTTAACTTATCTTGAAAGTGTTCCTCCCAACGAGCCAACCGGCAAGCTTTATTGTGTACCAACGCACCCGCGCCGTCTCGGATTGTCTCACTGACGCCTGGTTTTCTGGGACCAGTAGTGCGGATAAGCTAGGAGCGGTTGCGGCAACTGCCTACTGCTCCTGCCTCCTCCATTTTTTGGGCCTGACTGGTCCACCATGCTTCCTTGTCAGCACGTAGGATCTGCTTTAGTTCACGCCTAACAGCCCGTCTGGTCACATTGTGTTCAGAGCCAGCCGGGCGGCGTCTTCTAGATTCCAACAGGTTCACCGACCTCTCGGATATCCAGTGACTGGTGCGGTGACGACTGATAGTGCCACAAACAGATACTCCTGCGTCGTGCATGGCGACCGAGATCCTATTTCACTGAAGCTCAGTGTCATTAGGATAAGACAGTGGAAGTTCGGTACGCAGTGCGTCTTGATAAGCTTGCCTGACCAAGGGCTGACAATTTCTCAGTTGCCAATCGGAGGAGACGCTTGGTGTGTCTCCCGGTAAAGTTGGTGGAGAAACGACAGTGTACCAAGGCATGAGCAGTGTCGGCGAAGGTACTCCGGTACTAGCAGCAATCCAGGATGGACCCAAGACACCTGTAACATGGCTATATGGTAAATTTGGGTCCATCGTTGTCCAGCTTCAGGGGAAGTCAATTGACACTTCGGCGCTTACTGTATCTAAAAGCAGTGCTACTACGAAACCACCGGTGCTCCGCACACAGTTGCAGTAGATGCTTACCGTTTCAATCCGTTTCGAGTTAAGCCCACAATTACCACCCATTTGAGCTTCTGAAAAGCGCAGGCGCCCCACTTGTGCGTTTCTATCCCCTGCAAGTACTATAATACCTGACCTAGTAGCACTGCGTAGTGGCGCGTTCAGTTCGTCATAGAATGTGTCCCTGACAACATCCGAACTACAGTCAGTGGGGGTATAAGCGGAAAACACAAAAAACGTTTTGTACTACTTCGTGAATCAACCTTAGCTGATGTCCTCAAACGGGCTGCATATTACGGCTGTTCACCGGAGTCCAATCAAGCAACGATGGCTCAGCCTTGGGGCTTAGAATGATGTCTACACCAGCTTGAACCGTTCGTGTTGCATTAGAGCCTCCGGATGCTTGCAACCATTAACGAGAGGATAAGCCGGGTGCAGTTAATTCACTAACCCCGTTAGGGTCAGGGATACTGGTGTGTCCAAGGTGCGTGTGAGTGCAGCCTGTTGACCGGTTTGTCTAAGAGTGCGAACGTTGAATATCACCATGGAAACGGGATAGCGTGACCTTACAACGGACTTTTGCTGATAGGTGAGGTAGGATGTGGCTTCAGATGGTTTTACTCCCGTGGCACTTCGGTTGCTTTTAATTAAACTGGGAATTATAGAAGGGAGGTTAGTAATGGGGGTCGGGATGGGAGTAAGAGAAACAGGTGGAAAAGAAGGGAGGCGCCAGCAGCAGCATTTTTTCGTTTATCCGCCCTGCTGTATGCGGCAGATGAGGCGAACCTTGATAATCTGCGCGACGGCCTAAGCAGGATGAAGTTTATGATTAAGGAAAATGTCATGGTTGGATGTGGGCTAGCTACTGCCAGGACGCCCGAAACGTTGGCTCAACAGCCTGTCCGTAAGTCAGCGGGGTGGTGACAACGAGTTAGTTTTAAAGGAATGGACGCCATCCCATTTCAAACCCCCAACCTGGAGGACCGGGAGACTGAGTTTGTCTGACCCCTCAAGGAGTCTGACCGCTCAAAGAGTCAAATAAGTACGTAAACGGGCATACCACGTTGATTCAGTGCCATTGCGGCTTGATACTCTGTTGGTAAAGCTCCACAGAGAAACCCTGCATGCTTGAGTGAACAAGCAAACTGATTAAAAATGCGATACTACGTTTCTAATGAAAATTACTTATTATCAGGAAGGCATCCGGCAGATAGCGGTCAACTCTGACGGGACCGAAGGTGTTTAAGTACAGGGTATATAAAATGTTCATGGGAACAATTCTCCGGACAATGGTAGCGCATTAAATGAACGGCTCTGTTGAATCGGATTTCCTTTGCTGCAGAGGTAAAAGCTATTTTTGAACCATGGTACTTGCAACACCGTGCATTTAATCATCACAGGGTGAAGGTGTGATCATTAAAATCATGTATCAGTCCAACCGTGGCCTGGTACACTCGAAAAGTAGGCTTGGAGATAAAGTGCTTCCAGAATGAAGGTTAGTATGAATGTCATTACAGACGTTAAAATGATGCATCTATGAATAAGGCAAAACTGAAGTTGTTCTTTAGAATGCTGCAATTATGATCAACTCGTCCCAATGGGCGGCGGTGATCCACGTTCAGCAGCTTGATCAAGCAAGTAAATCTACTCTATACAAGGGATCTCAATTTGCATACGTTCAGTCCACAGTATCCAGGATGAAGTGAAGTTCAAGAAAGCTACCGGTCTATCATAATAAATAAATACATAGGTATATTTCTAGACCGGCTAGAGACTACACCTTTAAGGGTTCAGATCAATCTTTACATTAATCTGATGCTCCTGCATGGAGGTAGGCAAAATACGAGTATATGTTCCTCGTTGGTAATTACAAATGCATTTGCCTTGTTCTGTGTACAGCTGTTGGGGTCGCAGGCGCCCACCTTGAAATTTTTCCGGTTCTTTTGGGCCATATGGAGTTCCTTGTTCTTTGGTTGTGAAAGCTAGCCGTGGTGTGGTTGTGTCGTTTTTCTTTGGCACAAGAGCCAATTCACCACAACTTCACTTTAAATTCATTGGACTTTTGTTGGCCCGCTCAGTCACCACACTTGTTGGTGCACGCATGGAAGAAATGAAAGTGGCGGGTTTATAAAGGATAAGAAAAGTTAAAAAATAATTTCAATGAGTGCAGATGAAAATAAAAGGGATTGGTTAAGGGACATACTAAGGCGGCGCCCTACACTAGAAAAATAAAAATTAACAAATAAATATATTCAGATTTCTTGCGCTGATATTGCTTTCTGGCGCAAAGTTTCAACCTGAGTAAATGTCCGGATAAAAAACCTATTCTAAGGCTAAAATACTGCGTAAAGTAGCACAAAATAACCTGCTCAGGACAAGTTTTAACCGCTGATTACGTTGAAAGTAAAAACAATTCAATACGTGCTGTAGTTTGTGCGTTATTTGCAATTGAACGGTGGTCTGCGAATAAGGCCATTATTCTTTTTCGGTAAAAATGGCTTTTTGCTTTGCAAGCAGATAGCAGAAAATATAAAAGGAAATATAAAATGTAGCGAAGCGGTATATGTTTTAAATAAGCATAGCTATACAGAAATGCTCTAATTAGCCCGTGATACCCTACAACAACTAGGGACTGCGTAGGTGGCCGAAAAGCACACTTTGCAGGCATACATGGCAAATATACGCAGATAAGATATAATTTTGTGCGAAAACGCTAGAAATTCAGTAAGAAATATTATGTCGACATGGTAATTTAGGGGAGCTTATATTTAACTTACTGTTAGGAGACCCCAGCATACCATTTTCAATGGATACTGAGCCACATAAACAACAAGGAGTATGGATTTTAGTATTTTTAAAAAGCCACTAAGTGTTTCTAAAGGTTATATCAAGGCCACGTGAACCAGGTCTATTTGAGTAACACAGGAAAGCTTTCGGATCAGTTGACAAATTTCGGCCTAGAAAATACACACATTTCTTAGCTAAACATCGCAAGTTTCATCCCTTATAGCCGAGTTTCTATATTCATAAGGCTATGTCTACAACGTCCGTGAGCTAGATGAGCCTGGCACTATTAATAAAGCAATGAGCATTGGAAAATTTAGTAAACTTTAGCAAATTGCTTTGGGGCGTGAAATCCATTTTGGTCTGCGTTGGTGGGGCATTACCAACTCTGATTCTGGGGACTGAGCTTGCTCAAACATGAGGGATTGTTATGCCACATGTGTTGACGCACACTATTTTGCAGCACTTTGATGAATTTTGAGTTATTTCTCTCCAATTTTAAGTTCCGAATCAAGTGCCAGCGGTGTGCATCAAGGTGTCCGTGTTAACTAGTACTATACTGTTACACCGGTTATTGGTTTTGTGGTTTTTCTGGCAAGAGCTGCTCTAGCACACTAAGCAAAGCGTGATAAGATAACGCAGAAGTAGAGTAGTAACAAAAACCAGTAGGAGCTGGTCGTTCACCTGCCATTACGCATAACGCATGGTGTAACTGTCTGGAGATTCCCCGGTTTGCTTGTGTAAAATGCTAACTGAAATTATTTTATTGTGCACCCAGGCAACCGGTGTGGTTTGTTGAACTAATTGCTGTGTTCGAATGCTTGAATTGCTCATCGCCATGTTTGCTTGGCGCTCATTTCGGTTGCAACTCTCCGACTGCCCTGTGTGCTTTCTTGCTCCGTTCCCCTACCTAGAGCGTCCACGGTGTCGCTCTTTTATAGCTAGCTAACGGGGAAACTTTTACTGTACCAATATAAGTTTCCCTGCAACTCGATCTGTCTTCTCAACTCGCTGTCTGGGCTCCCGGTACAGGCGACCCGCTAAATTGGTGACCCCGACTCCGGAACATTCTCAGTGCCGGATATTTGGAACCTTTCTCCGGTGAGCTCGTTCCACTTAATTTTCATATTTTCCGGTTAATTTTTGCATACGGTAGCCTATTTTTTGCGTCATTTTTTGAGCCATGGAATCTGCAGACCATAAGGTAGAGTCTCTGCTTAGAGTTGTATCTCACTGTGCTACCATTTTGGGACATGGATCCTCTTTTGTGGTTCGCTCATCTTGAGGCTGAGTTTTACAAACACATAATCACTTCTGACTACGCGAAGTACTGCTAGCTCCTGTCTTATCTCCTCAAAGAGCCATCAACGCAGGTTTGTGACGTTATCATTTCTCAGACAGAAAACCGCTATGCGGCTCTCAAGGAGGTCACGATTAAACGTGTTATGCCCTCTGAAAATGTTCGCCTGCAGCAGCTTTTCAGGGATCTGCAGCCGGGCGACAAACTGCAATCAACCCTGATAAGAGAGACGCAGCAACTTCTTGGATCCCCAACCACGGACGAGACTACTTCGCGAACCATGGCTACAACGGCTACCGGAAAACATGCAAGCGGTTCTCGCTACAGTGAGCTCCGTTTCACTCACTCAACTAGCAGATTTAGCGGATCCAGTCATTGAGGGATCACAACCACAAGCCGACGCAATTATGAGCAATGCCGTCGCGTCCCAGGGCACTTCTATCACTGGCTTACAGTCAACAATAGAAGCACTGCAAACACAAGTTGCGACACTTAGTCGCCAGGTCCATCAGCTTACTATGAACCGTCGTCATCGTAGCCGCTCAAAATCGTCCTGAAAACGTTCTAAGTCTAGCAACAAGCAGGCTAGCTGTTTGTACTACCAGCGCTTTGGTACCGCAGGTCATAAATGTGCAAAGCCTTGCAACTTCGTCGCGAAGCAGGGAAACTTCTCGGCCGGTCCGTAACGGCGACGGACGCGACCGGCCAACATCAAAGTCGCCTAATTCGCGTTAGGGATTTAACTTCCGGCACCGAGTTTCTAGTCGACACTGTTGCCGCAATTTGCGTTATACCCCGTAGCTAAGATGAGGTCGTCTCACCATCGCCGACCAAGCTGCGTGCCGCCAATGGCACACTAATCGCCACTTTCGGCGAAAAGCTGCTAACGCTCAATTTAGGTCTCCGGCGAACCTTTCGCTGGCCCTTCATAATCGCTGCCGCGCATTTGACCACCATAGGCATAGACTTTCTTCAGCGCTACGACCTCAATGTCGACGCTAAAAGGAAGAAGCTTATTGACTCTAGGACACAGCTCAGTGTTATTGGGACTAGCGCCAACGTGGCTGCTATCACTTTCATTCGTGTCCAACCTCAAGCTTCACAACCTTTTATAGAACTTTTCAACAAGCATCCTAAACTCGTTCGCGTCCTGAACGACTTGCCTCCTGTGACGTCAACCGTCATGCATCACATTTTTACTAAGGGCTCACCTGTTTCGGCCGGCCCTCGCCGACTAGCCCCGGACAAGCTCAAAGCTGCCAAGGCGGAATTCGAGCAAATGCTTGAATCGGGAACCATCCGATTATCCAAAATTTCATGGGCATCACCATTACACATGGTACCCAAGCAATCCGGTGACTGGCGCCACTTTGGTGGCTACATGGCACTTAACAGCGTTACCGTCTCGGATCAATACCCCATTCCGCACATGCACAACTGGAACTCAGCTCTAGCTGGTAAGTCTAGCTGTAGCAAAGTTGACCTATTGCGCCTAACATCAGATACCTTTCGCGCCAGACGACATTGCTAAGACAGCAATAATCACGCCATTCAGCCTATTCGAGTACCTCAGAATGCCTTTCGGCCTCAGCAATGCTGCGCAAACTTTTCAGCGTTTCATTTATGAGGTAACGCGAGGACTCGGAGGCGTTTATCCTTATCTAGCTGACATTCTCATTGCCCGCACTTCTGACAATGAACATCTTCATCACCTCGACGCTCTCTTCTAACGCTTAACAAAGCATTGGTTTACCGTTAACCCTGATAAATGCGAGATTGGCCAAAGCTCCATCGACTTTTCTGGCCACTGCATATCTGCCTCTGGTATTGAAGCTCTGCCAGACCAAATCCAGCCACTGAAGGCCTATCCTGCTCCCAGTTCCTTCAAACAGTTACGCCGATTCCCTGGCCTGGTCAACTATTATAGACGCTTTATTCCTAACTGCCCGAGCAGTTTTCAACCACTGACTGATATGCTCCGCGGTAAATAACGGTCTCTTCATTTTGCGGACGACGCTTGACAGTGTTTTGAGAAGCTCAAAGACGCTATCTCCAACGTAGCGCTTCTCGCCCATCCAGACACGTCTGCACCCCTCTCCCTGACAACTGACGCATTCGACACTGCCGTCGGTGCAGTTCTCCATGAACTCATCGACCGTCGATGGATACCTCTAGCTTTCTTCTCGAAAAGTTTACAACCTGCCGAAGCGCGTTACATCACCTTCGGTAGGGAACTATTAGCTATCGACCTACGTATCAGACATTTTCGTCACTATCTCGAAGGTCGACATTTTACCGTCTTCACTGACCACAAGCCATTGATCTACGCAATCAATGGCGCAACTGACAAGTATTCTACGCGGGAAACTAGACACTTAGACTACTTTTCTCAGTTTACGACCGACGACATGTCTCAGGTGCTCTCAATCCCGTCGCGGATACGCTTTCACGCA
Organism: Dicrocoelium dendriticum; assembly: GCA_944474145.2. Classification (NCBI taxonomy): domain Eukaryota; kingdom Metazoa; phylum Platyhelminthes; class Trematoda; order Plagiorchiida; family Dicrocoeliidae; genus Dicrocoelium; species Dicrocoelium dendriticum. The sequence continues at coordinate 73,184,950 of OX104067.1, read as the reverse complement.
TTCAGCGGATCAGCTTATTACCTGGCACCAACGTTTATCTAGCCGTTATGGCTGCTGCCCAACAAGCTGCTCTCGACATAGACAAGATACGACGCCACATCTCGTTAAACCTACGCGAAGTTCCACTAACTTCATCTTGAGGGACCATTCTTTGTGACTTTTCACTAACTTCTCCCGGACCCGTAGTTCCTACTTCCATGCGACGACTGGTTTTCAACGCTTTGCACAACCTGTCTCATCCCGGCATACGTGCTTCGCAGAAGCTTGTAACGGAAAGCTTCGTATGGCCCAACGTCAATCGCGATGTCCGCCTTTGGGCACGCGCATGCTTAGAGTGTCAGCGCGTCAGGGTATACAGACACACCAAAAGCTCACTGGGCGTTTTACCAGCTCCTGATCCTCGTGTTGCACACGTCCATGTCCACCTGGTCGGACCTTTGCCTCCATGCAAAGGCTAGGTGTACTTCCTCAATTGTGTCGACCGATTCACTCGTTGGCCAGAGTCGATTCCGGTAGTCAACTGCTCATATGAGACAGTTGCGCAAGCCTTCCTAGAACGCTGGGTAGCCCAATTCGGCTGCCCATGCTTAGTCATTGCTGACAGAGGATCACACTTTAACGGATCCTTCAGCAAACTGCTCAACGTTCTTGGTTGCCAACAAAACCGAACCACCGCATACCATCCCGCAGCTAACAGGATGGTAGTAAGGTTCCACCGGCAACTCAAAGCCTCACTCTGTGTCCAATCTAGCGCTTCCTGGCACGAAGCACTTCCGCTCCTTCTCTTATGCATAAGAAACACGATTAAAGCGGATTTGCACGCCACTCCATCGCCGCTAGTCTTTGGATGCACACAACGCTTACCTGGTGAACTCGTCTCACCAAAAGCGCCAACAACCTTCGACTATGGCGACTACGCAGCTCGCCTATCTCATCACATGCGACAGCTTCAGCCTGTGCAACCCAGAGCACAGAGCTTGCGTACCAACGTGGACGAACGCTTAACTACTTGCACGCACGTGTTCGTTCGCACTGACAGCGTACGCCGACCACTTCAACCTCCTTATTCTGGTCCGTACCGTGTCGTACGCAGAAGCGACAAGACGTTTACCATTGACTACAATGGTAAGACTGAGACGATCAACCTCGATCGACTCAAGCCAGCATTCCTCGACAAGTCTGACTCTTCGGTGCAACAAGCACCTTCACAGCCTGCGCCATCACAGCTGGCACCGCAACCTCAGACGAGTCGGCCCGGTCCAGCAGAACCAACAACCTCAACCGACAGCACTCCTACTCGCCCTACTATCAATCGACGCGGTAGGAAGCTCAAACCTCCAGTTCGTTTTTCGGACTTCGTTAGCACTCGCTATTTTAGATAGAACGTGCCTCTGAAACTTTCTGCTCTTACCAAACGTATTTGAAAATCCAAAAAAATATCAACAAGTTTTGAAACTACCAAAAAAGAGCAAAACCTTATGAAAACCTCAAAGCAGGTTCGCACGTTCTTTGCAATGCACTCTTTTGCGTATTGCTATGCATTTATGCTGCTTTCTCATTTTACTTTCCATTTCCACCGCTGGTTGGTTGCGCCTCGGTTTCACTTTCCGCTGGATTCCCGCACGTCAACTGAAGTGGAACAAACTTCCGGCTCAACCGCATACGTGAACTTGAATGACTGTCCCCCCACAACGCTTTTTACCGTTTCGCCACCATAGCAAGGACACGGGTGGGAGCCCGCTAGGGTCCGATTGCATGGTTCTCCCCCAGCAGCTGCATTAGGTTTCACAACCTGGTCTCGCAGAAGGCTGGCCCGCGACGGACAGTCCGCACGTAGATCGAAGGACTGCCTACGCAGTCCCTTCTGGGAGAGAGCTATGTAGAAGCCTGGAGATTCCCCGGTTTGCCTGTGTAAACTTCTAACTGAAATTATTTTATTGTACACCCAGGCAACCGGTGTGGTTTGTTGAACAGATTGCTGAGTTCGAATGCTTGACTTGCTCATCGCCATTTTTGCTTGGCGCTCGTTTCGGTTGCAACTCTCCGACTGCCCTGTGTGCTTGCTTGCTCCGTTCCCCTAGATAGAGCGTCCACGGAGTCGTTCTTTAATAGCTAGATAACGTGGAATCTTTTACTGTACCAATATAAGTTTCCCTGCAACTCGATCTGTCTTCTCAACTCGCTGTCTGGGCTCCCGGTACAGGCGACCCTCTAAAATGGTAGGCTTTGGAGCCAGCTAAAAGCTAAATAACGCACGCGTGGCCAAGCAAGAAAAGTGGTGATGGAAAGTTTCTGGTTGTCCAGCCAGCCAGTGTGCCAAGGCCTCCCTGTCATTTGTTAGCTTTCGTGCCAGTGAAATGGGATCTGGAAATGCGAGTGTTTTACTAGCAAAAGCAATTAAAGAAGAGGATCTGGTTTACAGTACGCCTGTCTACTATTGTTGCCAATAGTGAAAGGCATATGTATACCAGATAAAGCTAAGTTAATGGGGTCAAGAGAGGATAAGTGTGGAGCGAAGTGTCTGATTCTTGGGCCTAGCACTTTCTCTCTTAGTCAACACTATGAAAGATATATATTATTTTGCTGTTTACATACTGAGAGTGGTTGGAAACGGCAGAGTACAGTAGCTAGTGCACAGGCTTAATGGAAAAGCACCAGTAAGGGCCAGCTAGCAACCGACATCTACGAAGGCACATAAAGGTTCATGTAAAGCCGGCATTTAGAGGGTTTTGGACAATTCTAATGCTAAGCTTTGATATATCAACAACAACAAACCCTTTCAACATCTTATGCAAGGCTTATGTCTGGTGGAATGCCTTAACTAAGAGTACTTCAAAGGTCATAAGCCTAATATTTTTCCTACGGACCCGTGGTCAAGAATTTTGAAAGTGGTAAATATAAAGCTGAAGACAAGAAATGAAGATGTAGATAAGCTGCAAGGATTGAACTTCTCCTCCACGATGGCTTCGTCTTTGCCCTGCAGTTCGCTATATTATGAATAACTACAGGTTTGCGAACCTGCCAGTCAGTAGACTAGGCTGTACTGCTTGTTGAAAGTTTTAAATATTAAGGAAGTGACCGTCGAAAGAGAGAAGCCGAAGGCATGTGTATACCAATTGGTCCATTCAGCCTTTGGATAAACGTGTCAGTGAGAGGGTCGAAGCACTCCAGCTACCATTCAGTGATGGCTAAGTGCCTCTGGTATTCAGAATTCCAATGTTTGCGCCCGTACGATGCTTGCGACTGATCCAACCGAGACCTTCTGAGTCTTGTAATTGCGGTAATGTCTAAGTTAAAAGAACAAGGGTCACTGATGGAGACAATTCATGGGCTTTTCTCGTATTATCCCTTACCAGATGCTTTTGTGCTGGCGCGTACTCTTTTCATAGTGCAGTCGTAAGGCGGAGTTGTTCGTAGGAGAACTCAAGTAGGTCAGGAAGAGATCTTCGAAGAATAAAGTCATCGTGTACTCGGTGTGCTATTCCCATACCCTAGAAAATGTGTACGACCGATACCGCTAAAGTCTCTTAGGTGCTAAGACGGTAACGACAATGAATGTGGAGGAGTTGTAAGCTCAAGGTGCTTAGATGTCATGCACTACATCGTTGGCGTCCTCCAGCTACATAGGGTCCAGCTTCGAAGAAGTGGTCTTGCTAATCGTAGGTATGGAAGATGCTTTGTATATTGCCAAAACATAGTAATCTTTGTATCTCCTTCCGGAATACCTGAAAGTTTTGGATTTCTCTTATTCTGGAAGGCAACGTGTTCCATATGTTCACGTACACAACTAAGAGAAAACGAGATCGCAGTCTCTACTTTGCCTTTAGCGGAGTAATGGAATGCCCCTTGTTTCGGAGTTTGGATGCAAAAGCGCTCTTTAGTTTAAAACAAGTGATATTACTGTGTAGCTTTCTATGAATTAGCTTATGTAAGGAGCACAGGTTATGGATAATGCGCCTTTGCCATAGGGGCCGAATTTCAAGGTGTTCACACCTATGTCGGTAACTCAGCGCTTGCTGTAATGGATTCAAAATCTTCGTAAAGCGTTGCTGTGCTTTGTCCAGCAGAACACGGTCCGACTTCCGTAGGTTGCTGCATATAAAAGAGCAATATTCCAGATGTGACCTGACGTGGCTTTTATAAAGTTCTAGCCTTGCATCTGCTGTTTTTATGTAACGGCGTATATGGAATGATAATCCCCTCACCCTTGCCACTTGATAATGAACTTGTTTTGCAAAGTTGAGGCTCATAAAGTAGCGCAAGCCAAGAGCTATTGTCATGGCATAATGTTTGCTAGTGATGCCGTTTATCGTTAGGGACCAGACTGGTATAGAAAATTTGTGGGCCATGACGTTAGATTTTTGAGCGGAGAAGGTCGTTTGCCAGTGTTTGCACCACTTTTCGAGTGCTGTAAGATCCACACAGATACTAATAATTGCGGATAATTCATTACCAGGATGAAAGACGTAGACAACATTTACGTCGTCAGCCAAAATAAAGGCTCGACCGTGTTGTAAACTCCGGCAGAGGCAATTGATATAAATCAAAAATAGGGTAGGACCAAGTACGCTCCCCTGCACCACACCACTATGGACGGTGGTCTAAGTGGATATAGTTTGCTCAAGCTTAACAGACTGCGTACGTCCTATTACATAGGAACCCAGCCAGTCTAATAGCGGACTTTCTACCCCGTAAGCCTTTACCTTATGCATTAGGCGCATGTGTGCTACCCTGTCAAACGCCTTTTGCATAGCAAGGCAAAGAATGCCAAATAAAAGGTTAGAGTCAATGGCCTCGGTGACTAAATTAAGGAAGTCCAGCTGACAGGTGGCACAAGGCCGAGCACTTAGTAACCCGTGCTGAGCTTCATTTATATTCTCGCCTGCATAAAGGTGAGTCACGAGGGCTTTTTAATCTACTTCTCCATCACGCACGGGATAATAGAAGTGTGGTTAATTAGGCGATAATTACCAACTTCCTGTAGGCTTTTGCCCTTATGCCATGGTATAATGATGGAATGTTTCCAAGCTGTCTGGCATTGACATTTTTGCATTGATAACGTAAAGAGTTTCAAATAGAGAATAGGGATAGTTTCGCCATTATTCTTAAGTAGAATGGGCGGCATTCCGTCTGGACCAGGGTTCCAGGATGACTTGGTAGTTGAAATCGCAGAACGGACACTATTGATCTCAACGTGTACAGAGGACAGGAACTGGCTGCCGGGTACTTGCAGGGCCTGAAAGGTTGGATCTATTTCTAAACAATGCGATTTGTTAAAATGTGAGCTGAAGACTTTACTTAAAATTCTTGCGTCACTAGGAGTGTCGTGGGGACCAACCTTTAGGGTAGAGATCTGTCGTCCATAGTTAGGGGTCCGAAAGCGCCGCAGCCAGCTGAGATTCTTAGTTTTGTTCGCACTAACTAGTGCAGCTATTTCTTGATTGGTTTTCTGTTGCTTAGATGTGGCAGCAAACTGATGTGCGATCTCGTTCGCTCTCACGATGTGGGCAAAAGTGAAGGTTTTGTTATAGGAACGTTTACGCTGCCGCATTCTGTTGTGCATTCTGGGTTGGGTCACACTTTTAAATGACTACCTTATTAAATGTAACACGAAAGCTAGAGAGTCGAGACAGTGAAGTATTTCCTCATAAAACAGCGCAGCCTAGCGCTCTACAGAATCAGACATAAAGGATTCATCCCAATATCTTGATCGGACGAGTACAGCAAAGGTTCTCCAGTTGACGCGTTGCATCGGGCGGTATACTACGACTGCGTCTGTTGCTGTTGGGTAGGCATTATGTGGCTTTAAGTAAACCGAGCAATGCACTACTCTGTGATCACCACCCGGAAACTCCCGGCCGACTGCCACTCGCGTTGATGGGATGCCTGGAGTAAATATTAGGTCACGAATATGTTCCGTTCTGGTTGGAGCAGATACATGTTGCGTCTAGCCGCCTAAATTGATACATACTAGTAGGCCAGCATACTTCGTTGTTGCAGCAGGTGAATGCCAGTTTAACTCAGGCAGGTTGAAATCTCCTGCAACCAGTTTATATTTGCAGGAAAAATTTTATGCTTGCGCAAAAGTATTCAAAAGTGCTTTATCACCCTTAACTGAGGTATCGAGTGGCCTATAAGCACACCCAAATAATACCGTCGATCCCAGGATATCAGCCGTTATCCATGCTGAATCCATCACCTCAGCTGCGTTCATGATTTCGGGCACTTTTGCTGGGTAAGTATTTTTTAACATAAATGGCGCACCCGCCCCTTCGTTTATGCAAACGAGGTTGCATAACCAGTGGATAGTCAGGAAGTAAGTAGTCCTCCTCTGAAGCATAAGGGGTAAAACATGTTTCCGTGACCAATATTGCACCAGGGTCGGCGAGAACAGACAGAGGACGCTAGATATGTACTTTATTGTTTAGGGACCCAGCATTCATAGGTAGAAGTTAGAAAGTAAACTTGGGGTCTACTAGCTTTACGGATGACGAGATGAAGCCGTTGATGGTTAGTTCGCTATCTGCAGTAGTTGTAGGAAGGGAGTGCGAAGACATTGCAGTTGGTAGTTGGGCAACGAGGAGTTTAGTGCCGGGATGAATCTGTCGCCTCTCATCCCCACCTGGTCTACAAATGCGCAGGTTGCGGGGTAGGGAGCAATGGACTACTTGGCCTTTTTATCTGGACCGGCGACAAAAGCCTGAAGGATGTAGCAGGTGCACAACAGCCTTGATGCGCATGAAGTTGCTCGGAGTTATGTATATTACCAAATGCAGTGCTCGCCGTAGGTGAATTGGTTGCGGTGGTGGTACGCGGTGCCTTCGCACAAGCATCTGGGGTACGATTCGGTAGTGTCCGTCTTAGTGGACCGAAATACAGTTGCCTTAACTTGGTAGCATTGTGGAGTTGTTCACAATTCAATATTATAGTGCGTAACATTATACTATCTTCTGTCCTCAGTTTGATTGGGGCTGGGAATTTACTGATCCTTTTGGCTGTCCTCTCAAGGTGTACAGAATTTTCCGCGATACCGTTAGTTTTAAAGATTGGGCGCTTAAGCTGGCCCGTCGATATGCCATCCGGCACATTAAATGCAAGTACGCTGAACTCCACATTGTCTCAACCCGGCTGCGGTGACTGCTTGTCTACGGATCTTGATATATTTAAGGCTTGTGTGGGTTACATTACCATCGTAGGTGAGGGACTAGGTGTGTTTTTGCTCTGCAAGCCCGTTTGACACTGGGAGCCTTCGTGGTGTTAGACACCATGCTGTCGAAGCGGTTAGATGTCGCCCGCTGTTTCTTGCTGGATGGACTGGGCTCTCGTTGCCTTAAGCCTGTCTTGATGTTAGGATTCGTGGCAGCCCAACTTAAGCTCCTTTTCAGCAGTCCGAACGTAAGCTGGCTGACGTTGTTGCGCTGCGAAGTTGTTCACGGTTACCTATGCGAATACACAATACTGCCTCATCCTTTGCGTTCACTTTGATGGGAGCCGCAAATTGGGTTACACGCTTAGTCAGTATTTGAACCTGCAGTGCATTCTCTGCAATGCCATTAACCGCAATGATTGCACCCCTAAATGCGTCCACCGATGTATCGTCTGGAACCTTGAACACTAGTGCGCTGCACAATCCATTCCCGCACGCAGCAGTATATGGTGCTAGAGTCTCCTCTTTTCTTATTTTCATGGTTGGTGTCGTTGAGCCCGGTGGCTTAGGTGAACGCGGTGGTGTGGTCCATATACGAGGTCTTTTGGCTCGAGGCGTTGGCGGCTTTGTTCTCTGAATGTAGGTTATGCTGGGCTCTCTTCGACCGTCGTAGAATTTTCCTAACATGTCCGATCTAACTGAGCTGTTTGAAGGTTGCGTTAGAGGTTCGTCAACCATTGGCCCTTCCGGTTTAACCGATCGACTTGTATCAATAGCTGAGCACTTAGTATTAACTGAGGGTTTTCCTATATTGTTCTCGGAATGGCTTATTTGGTCTGTGTATGAGGTGGCTTTACGGATAGTACTGGTTTCAGGGTTTGCAGGTTCTTCCAAGCAATCAAGCGATCCAGTATCCATATCAGACGAAATGTCAAGCTCCACAGTACCTGAGCCACTTAGGTTCGCTGGCGTCGGACACTTGTCACAATTCGCCAGAACACATCTGCTATGTGCGGAACTCTTTTTTAGCCTATCGTAACTTTGTTGCAACGCCGTTCTTGCTGGTACTAACTTTCAGTCAAGGAACGTGGTGCGAGTTCTAAATTCCCTTTGATAGGAGAGAAACTTGAGAGCCGAGCTCTCATTATCGAACTTGAATAAGAGGGGGCATTAGTTTTGCATAACCCTTTTCCCAGCCTTGTGCAGCTCCTTTTTCTCCCGAGTCTGTCACAGGTACGGCGACACGCACCCAAGGAATTGTCCTCCGTTTCAACAACAATACAAGGCACGCAGTTCCTTTACCTGGACATGAGCGGAAAATTATCAACTTTTTTACAACTTACTAACCGGACAAATTATTCAATATCTTGCACTGATACAATTCTTCCGCGGCATGAACCACTGAGTTCAATTTACCTAACAATACCTCTTCCACAGATCTCTTGACTGGAGGACTTTCGACTACGGAAGGCACATTCTCCTGCCAATACAAATCTTGAACAGTCGGTCATTCTAAGCTCTTCAATCCGCTTGGACCGCTCAAATGGCCGTGGTTTCCCCTATTTCTACTCAATTTCAATACGTACCCCGGGGGATCTGCGATTTTTCTTCGGAACCTATCCTATCCCCCAAGACTTCAACACATTTCAACGTATATTCTTCGAGACTTCATGTGGTTCTATAGATGATCAACACATCATATCCAGAAAGAATGCTTAGTTCCTGACCTATCGATCTGGCACAGGAGAAGACCCAGGCACGCAATGGCCACTCGCATAACGCATCAGTCAGCAGAAAATTGGGACCCAACTTGACTGCGAATAAGGGAGCAAAAATCGTCCAATAAGAAACATAGCCAGTTACAACTTGCCATTCAATGGATTGGCGGCAGTGTTTCATGACGTGGTTGGTTTTCGCCTGGCAAGCGTTCGCCCTATAAAAGCCACAAATGTCCGTTTAACAACACTGCAACGTAGCGAATGTGACTCGCCACCGAATAAAGTCACAGCCCATAACTTCACACTGGCAGCTCAGTTAGAATCATCATACTGGATAGCTTGCTCTTCAATTATCTTCCAATGGATCACTCAGGATTCTCATTCTATTATTAGTCACGGTATGACTGCGATATATGGCAGAGCGATTATGGCCAAACATATGGATCCCGATCCCACTACAACCAAATCGTTGTTTCGCATGTTCACTAATGGACAGTTCCAAGCATGGACATATGAACAATTTCCTACTGTCACTACAGTTCCCATAAAATGTCGGTACAGCTGTACATACCTGATCATGCCTCAATGGGCGTGCCTCGCATAGTCGAACATAAAATAGTTATTTATTTATTTATAAGCTTTTGTTCCAAGCCACACACTTTTATCGGTATTTTACGAATAGCCTGCACATGCAGGCGATCTGGTACATTATACGCCGCTACCTCAGTAAGACATTTTAGTCGATCCATCACGGTGCAAATCGTATTAATGAACCTTCCAGCCAATTCCGCTTGCTTAGCTTCCATAAGGTCCTTGGGGTGTTTCATAGTAGCTATGGCTGCCAGTCTATCAGTAAACGGTTCTATTGTTTTGAGGACCATATTGAGCTTGACCACGTCGTTTTGAAGTTCATCCAATTGGGAACTCAAAGAAAAGATGTCGGTTAAGTTAACGGTGCATGGTGTAGTTATGCCAGCTAAGTTCCTGCTGCTAGTTTTGGATTTGGCCGGAGTACGTCCTACTGATCTCACACCTTTGCTAGAGACTTTAAGACAACTTCCACTGCCCATGTCCCAAAGAATCGATGATGGGGAAGAAAAGCTAACGGCAGAAGACCTGTAAGTTTAACGTTAATGAATGAGTGAAAATCGCGCTAAGATATCGTCTATAAACACCAAACGCCTTTAAAAGCCTAAACAAATTGGGAGCGAAACAAAGCGGACCTCGTTTCCAGGTACAGCATACCGATGAAGAATAACACTTTAAGTAGACCGAGGACTATCAGTGGAGAAGCTTTCGAACGTTATGACCATGCAACCCAAAGCTAAAAAATCTGGGACGGTCTCGTAAGCTGCTATTATTGCTTTAAGTTATGAATGCATAGGCGAATTGTAATTAAAGTGGCCGAGTCTGCGTGACAGGTTTGTTTAGGAAGTAAGGCGACAGACTAGATAGGCGGAATATTTCGTTCGAGTTGCTCTCGAGTTTAAGCTGACACTAAATTGTAGTCAGTAACTTCCAGCAAACATCCTCCGTTGCGCTTCTGATTGCTGGATTAGTGCCTATGCTGAATCACAATTACAAAGCAGGTGGAGCATTAGCACAAAAGATTGAGACGTACCACACGCTATGCTGCGTAAAATTGCTAACATGACGACAAAACGTCTTTTGGTCCAGGACAAACATAGTCTAGAGATGTAAAATCCACTAGCAGAGATTAATGAATGGACGCTGCGCTTACTCAACTGCTGAGAGAAGACATAACTGCATACCAGCGAAACATCGCAAATACCTTTAGTGCCAGCAACAAACTGCTGTTCAAACACGGCAATAGCCCAGCTAATGTAAGGCAAGACTTTCCTTTACTCAGGACAGCCAATGGCCCAACTAGAACGTCTGTGGGAACAGCAAATGCGCTGCGGATGCAATATGCCCCTACGTTTCAGAGGGTCTTGCCACCGGGCCATCAACCAAACTTCGTCGTCTCACCACCAAGACTAAGTCACCTCCCTATTAACACAGAGGATGTATTGCAAAAGTTGAGGTCTCTACGAAAACAGCTCAGCGGTTGTCCAGTCCATTCGTCCAGAGGCACTGGAACCAGCAGCAACCTAACTGGCAGGGAATTTGGCCCAGTTTTCCCAGCGCTGCTTAGACCAGCGTCAGGTTCCTGCTATGCGAAAGTTCGGAGTTGTAACTCCGGTTTACACAGGCGGAAGCGGCACTGCGCCCTCCAACTACCTCTCAGTATACCTACATCCTATAATCTCCAAGGGCTTGGAATCCATAGTTTCCGAGGCACATGGGTGTTATTTAAAAACGGTAACAACAACATGACGCCTGAGCAGCACGGTTTCCGTCGACAGCGGTCATTTACAAGGCATGTACGAACCGCACGCAGTAGTTGGACCAAATCACGTGACGCTGGAGAAGGGGTTTACTTTTGCTACTTGGAATTTCATACACATTTGATCGTCTGGACACTCGGATGCTACTCCACAAGCTCCAGCAACATTAACTCGAGACACCTTTAAGTTGGCTTACCAACTTTCTACTTCAACGGCAATTAGTGACAGAGTACGGAACTCTTTATCGGACCCCATAAAAGTCCAGTGTGGTTTGCCGCAAGGCTCATTTCTAGGTCCATATTTGTTTTTGGTGTTTATTAATGACCTTGCTCAAGGAATCGCTTCAAACATCCTAATGTTGACTATTGATACCAAGGCTTAGCGCTAGATCCAGCGGAAAAGCGAGCACAACTGATTTAAATTGACCTTAAAACATGGTAGCAATAGTAAACCCAATTTATTAAAGTTTAACGTCTACGAATGCAAGGTATTTTCCTTTCGAGGTCAGGGCATCTACTCATACCGGACTGGTACGAAGGTACTAAAGCACTCAACTGTCAAACGTTACTTTTGTTTCCTACTTCAAGCTGACTTGGGTTGTTCCAGGCAATCCGAAAGGTCCTCGAAGTTCGGAAGCCAACACGTTGGGTGGTTAGGACTAGCGTTTAGACAAATAACTAGCTCTAAATTGCTACGAATTCTCAGTGCGTATTTTCACCCCCACGTCAAATACACAACTCAAGCTGAGCTTCCAAGGCGGAAAATGACCTTAATGCACTTGAGCAAACACGATGCCGGGCATCTAAGAACGTAATTGGAATGCGCAATCTTTTATATCAAGAGAGACCACAACGATTGTGTGTATTCAGCGGAAGTTATCGCAGACTACGAGGCGACCTGATTATGGCATACTTGATTCTGCAAGACCCACATTACGTATGCTACCCTGTACTGCGTCTCAACATCAATACAAACCTGAGGGGCCAATAACTGAAACTCGCAGAACAGTAGGGCTGTCTGTAGAGCCGCGTCAATTATTTTCCATTCATGTCTGGCACCCGTGGAAGGCTCTGGCAGAATCGGTCGTCCCTGCACCGACCCTAACAGTATTTAAAAGACGGCTGGAGGACACACTTATCCACTTACAATTTGTCACTTGGCGCTACGCCTCTATTATAAACCTGGCGTTTACCATGAATTTACTTGTTGCTAGCTATAAACGCTGTGAAGGTAGGCGGATTGCAGAACTACAATAGAGCAAACGTTTAGTCCTTATTTCACGTTTAAAGTTATGATTTAATTATATATACTTACTATTGTCATTCTAATATCCCCACTAACTGTCCAACGGCTTGTGGAGTTACGCTTCTCAAAACGTATAAAATCATTGCTTATTGGGCACGTGGAAAGCCGTCCCAGTAACACATACGTCTCGCTTTTCTGTGGACGTTGTTCACAGTTCATTTAGCATCGCCACGGCGAAATTAATAGTGCGCGCCTCAGCTCACTAGTGAGTTACCATTTGGGTTGCGCGCACTTCACCTTCGCCCAATAATAAATAAATAACTGCTTTCTTCTCGTGCAGTGCAAAACACATTTATGTAAGCGTGATCATGTTAAAGGTACAACTAAATGCCTGGGAATGTATAACACACGGTGCAAGTTAGCCAGGTACATTGGAGCTGAGAGTTCATTCGTGTATGTAGAAGTGCATGTGTCTATCTGTTATTCCAGTTTAAATATTGGCCAATACACTCGTAATTGATCGTTTGGATAGTATGAGAAGGGTTGAAGGACGTCCGTGGTAGGAGAGTGGTTGCTTGGTTGGGTACTCATGGGGCCTTGACTTTAGTTGGAGGCTAGTCACCCTTGTTCTACAGGATAACATTACCTGCACCGAACACCGCTGAAGACGTACCTGCGACGCTCCTATGGATACGGATTCAATAAAGAACAAAGAAAAACCCGCACTTCATAATCATGACACACTAAAGAACCTAGGAAACTGATCAATTCAATACAAGTCACCTGAGTCGTCCGACTTCAACAGCTCCAACCACTTGTAATGGACTCCGAAGGCGACTACGCAGCCATAGGGAACAAATTGGCGTTGGGTGACTGCGAATATCCGCGAGGGTAATCGGTCAGATACCATCTTGCCAATGTATATCAACAGCCGGCAGTGTTCCAGGACGTGGTGTGTCTTCGTCTGGCAAGCGTTTTCCCTACAAAAAGCCACAAATGTCTGTTTAACAACACTGCGACGTGGCGGATGTGACTCGCCCCTCAATAAAGTCACCGCTCCTAACACATTGGCAAGTTGATGGACACCACATTTACAAGTTCTGTGCATATATCGGCTCTCGCATGAACACGCCTACATATCTGACTAGTGACATACCACTATTCTTAAGTATTTTCCACCCGTTTCCTCATACTTCACTCACTGACCAACATTGCTTACGGGACCTCATCGGACTAGTTCCTCATCAACGGACCATATAAGTGATCTGATCACTATTCTTACCTCTCGCAATTTGTGTACATAGACTACATACAACCTTTAGGCTCTATGGGCCCACACTACTGTCTCCAACTTTACTACTCCCACTGTTGGTGCTGCTTATCCCGTTATCATTTACAATAATGCAATATGCTGACCATGCCCAAAAGGCGTGTCTCGCTTTGTCGAGAATAAAATATTTATTTATTTATTTATTTATCTGCCTCGTCGCAGTGCTGTTAAACTGACATACGTGGGTTAGTACAGGGAGAACACTTGTCAGGCGAACACCCAACACGTCCTGGAGCACCTTCGCAAAACAATTGCTGGAACAGGGTAGACCCGAACCACCAGTTGGTCTCAAGGGGAAGTCATGTTTACGTTGTCGATGGAGCAGCCTGCGATTTCTGAGAAGCCATAAGCGAGCGATTGGACACTTGCTAAGCGGGACCAAGGGTTAGGTAGTTATGGAGTGATTCAGGTATATTATGGTAATTATTTCTTTTCATAGCTTTTATGTAGGCAGGCCTCGACTGATCCAATCCTCTGGATAAGAATATCCGGGTCAAAATATCCAGTGATATTAGACCAGGATGGTTGTGTGTGCTGGGGACCTGCTTTGATGTACTTTTGACTTTTCCGGCTTATTCGGTCACAGACAAACAGACCACACGGGATCCTTGGTTAGTTCCTGTTAATAAGTTCAGAACTCGGGGAAGAATAATTTTGCGCTAAGCAATGCAATGCGGACCATGTGATCCGTTAAACAATGAGAGTACATTATCCTAAAAATTAGTAGGCATCACGTTACTCAGGGTTCTTCCATTATGGCACAATTAGCAGTTTTCCTCTTGCATATCTAGGGATATCTAGGAACAGCCAATCACTTAAGTTAACCTTGTTAACTAAAGGATATTTGTAAAGCGTACTTCCATGCAGACTATCTCTTTGCAGAATTAACCTATGAAGTACTTTGATTAGCAATGAAGCTGCGATAAGTAAAAGGTCCACACATTATACAAAACAAGCTAAAGCGCAAGCTACTTAATGACGCTAACTAGAATAACGTAAGCAACTTAGCAAGTTACCAGAAGATTAGTCAGGTAGGTAAACAAACTAAATAAAAAGGAATAAGGTGTGTCTATGAAAAACACCTGGATTAAAAGTACGATGATTTCACCTAACTGCGCCGCAAAAGCATCATGAATGCCACATCAATCTCAGCGTAAATTTATATATATATATATATATATATATATATATGACACACCTCAAGTATCTATATAACTTGCCCCTACTCATGAATATTTTAAATAGATTCGCCCTAACGGTTAACACACGTCCTAACAGTTTCTATACACTGTCCTACATGATGTAGGGCAGTATATATTGGACAGTAGGTATTGCACATCGTGTCATTCTCGCCAACCGTGTAATCTGCAACTTTCATTACGCTTGGCAGGGGAGGATAAGACGCTCTATATCACAGTTGGCTTGTAAATCATGGCGGTCCGCAGCTGTCTTTTGTGCTCCATTAGCATATCTTGCAGACTGGTGGTGAAAGCCGCTGTTGGTAATGGATTCAAATGCTGATGTGTCCAACGGATGCGCACTACTGAGGACGCCCAACCGGCTGAAGCTGCAGCCAGTGCTTTTCAGGGCATGTTGAATAATATCTGCTTTAGGAGCTGGCTGGAATGAATCTCAACTATCTATTCAATAATCATACTAATTACTACGTAAACTATATATGCCCTACCGGTTTCTAAACCCTATGTTCTACAAAGCTATGGTTAGTGGACGTCGTGACCTACAAGGCCAACCCTATCCTCTGCAATGTTCGTAAATTTAATGTCAGTGGAGGACAAGACGCACCTTATCACAGTTAGCTTGTACTTCACGGCGGTACTAAACAATTCTTCGTGGCACAGCCGTATAACATGCTGACTGGCTGGGCAAGCCATTGGTAGTTCTGGGTCCGAAGCTTAATAAATATATAAATAAATAGTTTATTCTCGTCATTTCGGGGCACACCATCAAGGGCGTGATCATAGCAACACGTACATATATGACTGGTACTTGCACAACACAGTACATTTTGACAACTAGCACGGGAAAGTACGTGTCTGTTGACATGTAAAAGTAGGTTTATGTCTGTATTTGGAAGTAGCCAGGTCGCGTGAGTAAGTAAACTTGACCCCGTGGGATTTTGTTCGTTGGGTTCGCCATAAAAGGGAAATCAGTGGAACGCTTCGGATCGGATGACGTCCTAGATGTGCGAATGATCCTCCGGAAAAGGGAAGGGATAGTGATTTTATTTAGTGGAGAGTCACTTTCGCCACGGCACAGTTTCGTTAAACGGATATCAGTGGTTTTTGTAAGGAGAACGCTTGCCAGGTGAAATCCCACCACATCCTGAAACACTGTCGCCAAACAAATTGCTGGAGCCGGATTTACGCGAACCACCCAAATGGCACCACGGGGAGGTTGTTCGGCTAACCAGCCAAGGGATCCAATATATGCGCGCTACTGCTAATGTCTAACCGGCTAAGGCTGCTGTCCAGTGCTTTTCCAAGCTTGTGGAACACTATCTCATTTGGAAGCTGTGTGGGACAAAACTCCATGAACTAAATCAACACGCTGTACTCGTGACTACCTAAAATTTATCTGCTCTACCAGTTTCTAAAAGCTCTCCCATATAGCTAAGGTTATTGGACATCGTGTCTTACGAAGCCAACGCCGTCCTTTTCATCGTTCGTAACTTGCACGTCCGTGAAGGATAAGACGCACTATGACACAGTCCGCTTGTAGGTCATGACCGTTCGTATCTGTATACCGTAGCCAGGGGTAAATGCTGCGGACTGGCGTGCAAGCGGCTTATGGTCATGGGTTTACTCCTGACGGATCCGATAGATGCGCACCACTGATAACGCCTCATCAGTATACACGTCAGTTAGAGGTTAAAAACACCTCAGCTACTGTGCCGCGATACACAAAAGAAAAAAGAGAATAAACACAACCGTTGCACGCTAGCTGAGCTACCAGCAACGGATAGGCATTGTTACGGCAAGCTATCACCCGGCTACTAGGCAAAAAGAAAAAATTGTTAGGTTTTACGCCAATAAATGAGATCATAGTTGGCGGGGAGGCTAAAAAGGATGGGGAGGGACAAAGAAACTCACAGCAGGAACGTCACTTAGGTCGGCTCCTTGCCATGTCAGCTAGTGTAGCCAGCGTAACGTGTTCACCGTCTTGGACCCCAACCAGGGAGCCGTGACACTCCAACCGAGGCCAGAACAGAAATGTGGGCCTTCATTCCACTTGACCAAGTGGCTGGCTAGCCGAAGAACCTCCTCGTGGTGCCAGCTGGGTGGTTACGATAAATCCTGTTCCAGCAAATGGTTCAGCGGCAGTGTTCCAGGATGTGGCGGGATTTTGTTTGGCAAACGTTCACCCTATAAAAATCCCCAAGTATCCAAAGTGGTAATATTCCAGTACCATAGCATGCATTGTGAACATATACACCGCCGTGGTTTAGCATTATATGATACGACTCCCTCAATCATTCTTCTTGTCTGTTGTCCTTTCTTTATCCGACCTTCTTAGCTCTCGTCTGGCGACCTTCTTTAGCTCATCCAGTCAGTGCACAGCTGCTCCTTGCTAGATGCACAGCTGTTACTCGTCTACGACATCTGATTAATAGTAGTTCGGCATTCTCACTGGCTTCTCCCGGCTCAGTCTTCCCTAGTTTTATGCCTTTAGCACTGAAAATGGTATGCTGTGGCCTTCTAACCGTGAGTTAATTACTAGCTCCCCTGAATTCTCATGTAGATATAATATTCCTTGCTGGATTTTTAGCGTTTTCGCGCAAGATCATGCATATATTTGTCATGTACGCCTGCAAAGTTTACTTTTCGGCCACCTGCGCAGTCCGTAGTTGTCGCAGGGTAGTACGGGCTAATTAGAGCATTTCTGGATAGCTGTGCCTATCTAGAACATACGCCGCTTCCCTATATTTTACATTTTCTTTTCTTTTTTCTGCTATCTGCTTGCAAAGCAGAAAGCCATTTTTAAGATAAATAAAAATAGCCTTATTCGTAGACCATCATTTAATTGCGGATAACTCGCAAACTACAGCACATATTGTGTTGCTTTTACGTTCAACGTATTCAGGCGCTAAATCTGGTTCAGAGCAGTGTAATTTTGTGCTACTTAAAGCGGTATCGTAACTGTAGGATGGCTTTATCTTTTACCTGCGAATAACACAGGTTGGAATTTTGCGCTGGAGAGCAATATCAGCGTAAGAAAACTAGGGCTGTATTTTCTGTTACTTGGTATTTTTCTACTGAAGCGCGCAGATTTATTTTCTCTCTTAACAAACTGTTTCTATTTTTGTCTGCATTTATCGGAATTGTTTTCAACTTTTCGTATGCCTTATAATCCCTTCACTCATTTCTTCCATGTGCGCAACAACACTTGGGCAACTGAGTGACCAATTAATGTGCGATCAATTTAAAGCGAACTTTCGGCGAATTGGATTCTGTTCCAAGGAGAAAAGGCACAACTACACCTCCGCGAAGTTTTCGCAATAAAGAACAATGAGTTCAAAAGCGCCCGAGGGAACCAGAAAAATATCAAGGTGGGCGCCTGCGACCCAGTAGCTGTATAGCAAACAATTTTAATGCATTTGTAATTGCTAACGATGAACATATACGTATATTTTACCTACTTCCATGCAAGAGCATCGGATTTATGTAAGCATTGATCTGAACCCTTTAGGGTGCAGCCTCTAGCAGGTCTAGAACTATACCTATTTATTTAGTTATTTATTATATGCGCATCGTCTATTTTTGCTCTAAACTAGTTAAGAGCCTGAACGCATGCCTGAGATTCATTCGTTCGTTGTCCTTTCTTTATGAAGCCTATCTTTGCTCTCTTCTGTCTTGCAGGCATATCCATGTATTCAGCGCAAGCCGCTGTTTGGCCGTACCCATCTTACTGTTCATTTATTCCTTCCTTGGTGTACTGTCTTAGACCTTAGTACCTGCAATCATGCAACTCTCGGGCTAACATTCGCTGGCACTATCCTGCTTGGTACTATTATGTTAGCACCCTTGCTGCTGAGGTTATGCCTCACTGTTCTGATACTCTAATCAACCTTACTTTACGCGTGCATTTCGGCTATTCCCTGCCCTCCCGTCAATTAATGTTTCTAGGCCTCTTAGTTCTTCCCTGCTTTCACTTGGTCAGCACACGGACGCCCGTTATCTTTACATTTCTAGGTGTTCATTTCTCACCATTTTCTTACCACCCTAGTATGACTTGTTTCTCTGCGTGACGCTACATATATATTTGATCCGCACCTGCGCTTTCCTTTAACTGATCATTAATACTTCATTTCTATCGATCAATCCTTTCTCCCCTATTAATCTGGATCCGTTTTTACAGCAAAGGTTTCGGCACTTACCTTTGTAGGAGGTTAGCTCTCATAGGCTTCTCCTATTTCAATAGGCCATAGCACTATACTCCTAGTACCCTCGTGTCGTCTTTCTGCCTTGATCACCCGATAATTTTTACTCAGCGCTTGAGTCCTATCTATCCGTTGACTTACCATCTCTTTCGATGTAGGCTGGCCACCAGCCGTCCATCCACCATTCTAACGCCGCTGGTCCCTGAACTCTGCTTTCTGTCTTTCCACGCAATAGTCTCATCATAGTAAACTGATACTGCGTTTTTGCTTAATGGCGCAACGCTCTGTATTCCTCGTAGATAGTAGCAACTAACTTATAGGGCCACTACTTTCGAAAAACATTCAAAAGACACTTTTAGCACAATCATTGTTGCACACTGTACATCATTCGTCACGCTAAATGTTATAACATAGGAGTTTAATAATGTTTGTATCCACGCCTGTTCGTTGCAGCCTTGGTTGTCACTCACCTTCCCTTTTCTCCGAGGTCCGGAACTTCTTGGAGATCTGGGATAGGACCGAGAAACCGCTTTTGTCTGGGACAGAATACCCAATAAAGACCTATGAAGCACATGGCTGTACAAGAAACGGATACAACTGCACTCACTACCAGGACCGTTGTCCAGTGATGAGGCTGGACTCGAGAACTTCAAACACCTGAAAAGAATACATACTCCTGAAAAATCCAGACGCAAGAAACTGAGATTTCACCCACCTGGATACTCACAAAGACGATTCTTCGTGAAGCCCACATCCTCGATTCGCCTCAGCCAATATGGCGGCCTTGCCCAAGATACCTGATCAAATAACAGAGTAAATTGAAGGTCATTTGACTGCGGATATCTGAGTGTGAAATCAGTCGACTACCTGGTCTGCCCGTTTTATATTAGTGCACCGACAAATTTCTGACAGTGTTCCAGGGAGTGGTGGGTTTCCGCCTGGCAAGCGTTCTCCCTATAAAAAGCCACAAATGGCTGTTTAACAACACTGCGACGTGGCGGATTTGATTCGCCACCAAATAAAGTCACTGCTCTGAACTACCTACTGGCAAGTCGACCGGAATCATTATTCAATATCGCCCTGTCACTTTCAATAATAAATTACACCATGCGTACATGTATCGTTTTCATTACACATGTAGTGCCCTGACTGTTTCCTCTACGCACGCTAGAACGCAACGTTTTGTCATTCATTGAAGACTCTATCCCGTGACTACTTACACAATTTCCGCAAACTGTACAAACTTCTGCTTACTGCCGACTACACTCTTAGCAACGTGTTTGTTGCGAAGCAATATTGCATGTAAATATTGATCATGCCTTGCTTGGTGTGGCTCGACAAATGCGAGAATAAACTAATTATTTATTTATTTAACACTGTGAAGTGGCGGATGTGACTCGCCACCAAATAAAGTCACTGCCTCTTCTCTTTTCCGGAGGAACATTCACACATCACGAACGTCCTCCGATTCAACGCGTTCCATTGCTTCCCCCTTTTATGGCAAACACAACAAACAAAGACACACAGT
Source organism: Dicrocoelium dendriticum (assembly GCA_944474145.2). Lineage (NCBI taxonomy): Eukaryota > Metazoa > Platyhelminthes > Trematoda > Plagiorchiida > Dicrocoeliidae > Dicrocoelium > Dicrocoelium dendriticum. The sequence continues at coordinate 73,164,236 of OX104067.1, read as the reverse complement.
CACATTTACCTACTTACGCAGCATGTACCCTTTCAAACACACAGTTCAACATAGTTTTACATCTCAACACGCACATAAATACCTACGCTATTGGACAGAATGTACCAATTTGTGCAATTGCCGATCATACATGTCTGTAATACCATGAGCACGCCCTTGATGGTGTGCCTCGCAATGACGAGAATAAACTATTTATTTATTTTGTATAAGCCATCGCTTGGCCACCCCTCCTCTTCTTCAGTCCACATCCCCGGTGTGCAAACAACGCACGTCGTGGAAGTCGATGGGCTGGCATACATAACACGTGACCCAGCCATCGGAGCCTGGTGCGTGAAATGACGGTGCTGAGCGGTTCAGTTCTTTTTCCTGTGCCGTAAACAACGCGTCGAACACGCACGTTACGCACGTGTTGTTCCCACCACATGTGAGGCAAACTGCGAAGGTACCGATGGTCGAACGTAACTAGCCTCTTCATGTCCGCCGATCTTCGGGGCCAGGTTTCGCAACCGTGCATTAAGGTCGAACGTACCGCTGCATTGTGCACTCTACACTTCAGGGCGAGAGTAATATCGCGCCGCCGCCATAGGTGGCGAAGGTTAGCATAAGCACTTCGAGCCTTTAATATAAATGAATAAATAAATAAATATTTTATTCTCGACTATGCGAGGCACGCCCATGGAGGCATGATCAGATATGTACAACTGTACAAACATTTTATGGCAACTGTAACAGTGACAATAGAAAATTAAATAAATAAATAGTTTATTCTCAGTTTCATACAGGCACACCAACTCAGGCGTGATCAAGGTTTAAAAACAGATGTGTATCACGACGATACATCGGGTTCAATCGTGCGTAGTTGAAACGGTGTCGGGAAGAGTTGATTTGTGAGACTAGTCGGCTTGCCAGTATGTAGTTGTGGGCAGTGGCTTTATTCAGTGGCGAGTCAAATCTGCCGCGTCGCAGTGTTGTTAAACAGACATTTGTGGCATTTTATAGGGAGAACGCTTGCCAGGCGGAAACCCACCACGTCCTGCAACACTGCCGTAAAGCATTTTGAACATTAATGTTGAACGGTCCATGATCTCGTCTTCGAACCCAAGGGCGCTGATACAACTGCCCAGGTAGTTGAATTTTTGTGCGACTTCTAGATGATCCCCACCACGGGTAAATGCAAGAGGCGATCCTTGCCAATCTTGGAGGTACGCTTTGCATTTCGATGGTGCAAGCAAACCCGAAGCGGCTGACAGCCAGTGCTAATCTGTCCATGGCAGCTTGCCACGCTTGGGAGTAATCAGAGATGAGGGAAAGGTTGTCCGCATACTCCAAGTCAAGAAGTAGTTCTTCTGGGAGTAGCTCCACACCTTCCAATTGGTGTCCCCTAAATGCAATTTCCATGCCTTCGTCAACAGCGAAGTTGATAAGGAAAGGTGACAGCGGGCCTCCTTCTTTCACACCACTGGAGATATTGAAGGGTGGCGACAGCTTGCCGTAAGCCCTCACTCTGCCCGTGCTATGCGAGTATAATGCTCAGATGATATTTACATATTTCTCGGGCACACCTTTCCTGAGTAGACAATTCCAAAGGGCACATCGATCAACCAAATCGAAGGCACCTTTGATGTCGTGAAACATGACTACGCTGGGCCGCCAATATATGTGGCGGTGCTCCAACAACTGACGCCAGGTGAAAATGTCGTCGATGCGGCAACGACCCCGACGAAACCCGGCTTGTTCCTCACGAATCTGGCTTTCATGACGCCAGTCAGTCTGTGAGGTAATGTGGAGGCGAATAATTTGGAGGCGATGGAGACCAGTCTACTGCCTCTGTGGTTGCCCCATTCCGAACGCAAATCTTTCTGAATGTGGAAACAATAACGGAGCGGCTCCAGTGGGTTGGGACCGTACCCTGCTCCCATTGTTTCACTAGTAATTCATGTAAAGCATTAACAAGAGCAGAGCCTACGAATTTGACGAGGGCTAAATGAGGCTCATTTGGTCCCGCGGCTTTGTTCAACTTCAACAGTCCGATCTTACGTGCGACTACTCAGCTAGATAGTGGATACAAAGAGACAGCCTACGGAGCAGGGTGCTCACTAACCGTAGAAGTATCGAACAATTCTAGCCGATTAAATTGCTTTTAAAAATGTTTAGCACAAGGTTCCAAACGTGTTGACAAGTAGTGGATAGGTTGTCCACTCTCGTCACGTATAGTTTCACTAACACCAGGTCTCCTGCTGCCCGTTACCGTAGCAGACGGAATAACTTATGATGGTTTCCTAGGCCATCGGCCACTTCCCTCTCTGACTCACGAGGAAACCACCAAGGTTCGCGGTCTCACTTCAGGCTAGCACGAAGTCTTGCCCGGAGCTATCTGCTAGTTTCATTGTGTTCGCTTCCAGCCGGGATATGCCGACGAGCGTTGACAAGTTCCAGAGACTGCGAAGAGACCCAATAACCATGTTGGCTATTAGACATAACACATGAGGATTTACTTGCTGCTAGTAAGGTCTGGTGAACATGTGACCAGTGACCATCAATTCTCCCCAGTGCGCGCTTACTCAACTCGCGTGTCAGCTTACTTCGATGCGCATTCAGTACAGTTGGCTTTGTCAGTTGGCTGGTGTTAATACGCTCACAGCGTCTTCGTGGGCGTCCGCTAAAACGCATCCGCCTGGCAGCACATACACGTGCATGATCAGTGTCCACACCTGTGCTCCAAATCCTGCGGCAGTTATAAATAAATAAATAGTTTATTCTCCTCAGTGCTAGGCACAGCATCAAGGGCGTGACCGTGGTAATACATACATGTATGCTCGCAATTGCACAAATTAGTATATTTTGACAAATAGCATAGAATGTATGTGTCTGTTGGCATGTAAAAGTATGTTTATGTCTGCATTTGGAAGTAGCCACCTTGTGTGATTAGATAAATGTGACTCTATGTGTGTTTTTATTCGCCGGGTTCGCCATCAAAGGGGAAATCAACGGACCGCTTCTTATCGGATGACGTTCGTGATGTGTGAGTGATCCTCCGGAAAAGGGAAGAGGCCGTGAGTTTATTTAGTGGCGAGTCACATCCAGCGGTAACTGATAGCAATGTGATCGAGCTGCGTCCAAGCTTGGTTCGAGGCTGGTGGGCGACAGGTCACTCTCCGGCGGGTGCTGTGTCGGAAGTTAGTGCTCTCAAGAAATAAGGGAGCATCTTCACACAAATGAAGTAACCGCTCACCGTTGTCATTACGGGAGCCTACACCGTGCTGACCGCCTAGATGCATTTCATCAGTGGACAACTTTCCAACTTGCGCGTTCAGTTCCCCAGCCAGCACAACAGTGTCCTTGCTTCTTCTGTGGCGTAGGAGCTGGGTCAGTTGGCGGTACAAGTCGTTCGTTACCGAACCATCGCTACAGTTTGTGGGTGCGTAGGCAGCGATAATGAATAGACACTTGTTAGTCCCGGTCGACTTCGAGGCTTTGAACGAACCAGCCAAACGGACCGCACACATCCGGTTACTGATTGGAATCCATTCAACCAGAGCAGCTTCAGCCCGGGGACTCAGGGCAATGCCAACACCAGCTTGACCGGTGCTCGAAGCTGCATCGTCACCGGATAGACGCAATGAGAAAACACTGCTTGAGTCAACTGAATGGGATCGCAGAGTGAGCATGGAGCGCGAGCCTTGCAGGCGGGTCTACGATAAGCAGCAGATATCGATCGAGAGGGTCTCCAATGTTCGGACAAGTGCTGCCTGTTGACCGAGGTGTAGTAATGTGCGTACATTGAGGCATACCAATCTGAAGGAGGATCGTGAGCTCCAAACGGAAGCCGATGAACTGGAATGGACCCCTTGGTTAGACATGGGGTTGTTGACGGGAGAAAAGTGACGCTCCGCGTTCACATGTGAGTTGAAATTAGAAGTTCCGTGCCTAGCAAAGCATGTTGGGGGAGGGCCAAGAATCGGGGGGTTGAAAACTGGGGGATATAAGTGAAGTTGGCGCGGGACGGTTTGGGTGAAAAAGCGTAACACGGGGAATAAGAAGACGGGAAGGCTTGAGCAGTAGCATCCAAACCCCTATCCACCCTACTCGATGCAGTAGATTGGGCACCGTTGCCTATCCTCTGCGGTGGCCCCAGTATCATTAAACTGTTTGAAGAGGAATCCATTGTATTGCGTGGGCAGGATACTGTCAGCTTGCCCAGGCGTAGACAGAAGAACGATTCTAGTTCTTTACCAAAGTCTTTGATTCAAAAACCTGACCGCAAGGCAGCGGGTTTGGCCTTGAGCTACAAGGAGCCTGTTTTAAGGAATGAGGTGCCACTCTCATTCCAACCCCCAACCTTGAGGACCAGGAGGCTGAGTTTGTCTGGCCTTTAACCATTGACCAATCTGGTAGGAGTGTCTCTGAATGTGGAAGTGCACCACCCAGCATGGCTGAATGGATCGCTGAGGCACACAAGCCATCGCACGACGGTTAGGCCTAGCCTCATTGCGATGGCTGAGGATGCCTAACCGACTGGAACTGCAATCAAGTGATTGTCCAAGCAGGTGTATTCTATGTTATTTTGGAAGCTGGCTTGGAGGGACCACAGTTGTCCATATCAAAATTACGTTTGCTTGAATACATAAATTATATCCTCTCTGCGTTCCTAAAGGCTAGGTAGTACATAGCTATTTTTAATGGACATCGGGTATTACGTTTCACACCTGTCCTCTGCAACATTCGTAACTTGCATGGCATTTGAGGAAAGGAAGCATTATAACACAGTTAGCTTGTAAATCATGCTGGTCAGAAACTGTTCCCGTGGTCCGGAGGCGTATAATATGGACCGTCGGTACAATCCGTTGGTGGATGGATCCGATGGATGCGCACCACTACTAAAGACTAACAGGCTGAAAATGCAGTCCAGTGCATTCCAAGAAAATAGCTGTTTATAGCATTCGGTAGCTGGATGTGACGAGACTCAATTATCTATATCCATATCCCATACTCATGAATACTTAACATATATCCGTCCTAATAGTTTCCAAAAGCTGTGTCGAACATAGCTACTATTAGTAAACGCCAAGTATTTCGGATCTAACCCTGTCCTCTGCGACTTTCGCAACTTGCACGGCAGTGGAGGATAATAGCTGCTGTAACAAATTAGACTAATAAATCGGGACGTTCCGAAGCTGTCCTCTGTGGCCCAATGGCATACGCTGCTGAATGGCAGTGCAAGCCGCTGGTGGTCGTTGGTACGTAGCGTGATTGTTCTGATGGATGCGCATGCCTGATGAAGCTCAGCAGGCTGTAAACAAAGTGTAATGTATTTCGGGACATTGTAAGACTATCTCATATGAAAGTTGGCTGTGACGAACATCAATTAGCTTTATCAAAATCCCCAGCTTCTGAATGCGTAAGATAGATCCGCCATAGCCTTTTCTAAAGGCTATGTCTTACATAGCTACTGTTAATGGATATCGCGTATTTCGTTTCAAACTAGTCCTCTGCAGCTGTCGTAACCTGCATGACATTGGAGGAGAAGACTTGCTATATAACAGTTTGCTCGTACGTTATCATGGATTAAAGCCGTCCTTCCTGGCCCAATGGCCTAAGCTGCTGATTGGCGTTGCAAACAGCTGGTGGTCATGGGTTATAACCCTCATATATCCGAAGGATGCGCACCACTATTGATGCACAACGTGCATAATCTGCAGTCTGGTGCATTTCTAAGCATGTTAAATGCTATCCGATTTAAAAGCCGGCTGTAACGAACATCAATCATCGACAACAAAGTTCCATACACAAGCATACCACTAATATATCCGCCCTAACAGTTGCTAACCGCTATGTTGTACATAGCTATTATTAGTGATCGGTGTGTCTCTCAAGGCCAAATCTGTCCTCTGAAACGTGCGTAACTTGCATGGCCGTAGAGGAAAAGACGCGCTTTATCACAGTGGGATAACGACTATTGGCGGTCCAAAGCCGGCATCAATGGCACAGTGACATAAGCTGCTGACCAGCTGGACTAGCCGTTGTGGTCATGGTATTCAATCCTGGTTGATCCGATGAATGTGCACCCCTGCTGATGCATAACAGGCCGAACCTGCACTCTAGTGTCTTTCGGGCCAGTGGAATATTATGTTAATTTGGAGCTGGCTGTGACGAAACCCATGTAACTATATCAAATCACCTAATCATAAATACACAAAGGTTATCCGCCCGAACAGTTTCCAAACGCTATGTCTTACATAGCCACTGTGTATAGGCGTCGTGCTTTTGGATGATAAACCTTCCTCTGCAACCTTGGTTTCTTACATGACAGTAGCATATAAGGCGCGTTATGTTACATTTGGCATGTAAAGCCTGACGGTCAGAAGCTGCCCCCTTGGCCCAGTGGTACAAGCCGTTGAATAGCGGAGCAAGCCGCTGGTGGTTATGGCTTTGAATCCTAATGAATCTTATAGATGCGCACCACTTATGACGCCCAACAGGCTGAAACCGCAGTTTAGCGCATTTACAAGCACGCAGACTACTCTTAGTTGGAAGCTGGTTGTGACGAACCTCAATTATTTTTCTCAAAATCCCCTACTCAAGCATACATAAAATATATGTCCTAAAAATTTCTAAACGCCACCTTACAAAGCTAATTTTAGTGTACGTCGTGGCTTTCGGAGTCAACTCTGTCCTCCGCAACGTTCGAACCTTACATGGCAGGGCAGGAGAAGAAGCTCTATTTCACAGCTGGCTTGTATCTCATTACGGTCCAAAGCTGGCCATTGTAGACCATTGCCTAAGTTGCTCATTGGTGGTGCAATCCGCTGGTGATCATGGGTTCGAATCCTGATGAATCCAAGGAATACGTAATAAGGATGAGGCTCAACCGACTTCACCTGCATTCTGGTGCGTTTCCGGGCATGTAAAAGACTATGGTATTTGGAAGCCGGTTGTGACTAATCTCAAGTAAGTATATCAACGTGCCTCATTCAGAAATAAATAAAATTTATCCGCTGCAACATTTTCTAAACGCTATGTCATACATACCTGCTGTTAATGAATGTCGTGGATTTCGGGTCCAATCTTGTCCTATGCAATGTTCGCACATTGCACGACAGTGGGGGCCAAGACGCGCTATATCACATTTAGCTTGTATATCTTGACGGTCCGAACCTGTCCACCGTAGCCTATTGGCATAACCTGCTGACTGGCGGTGCAAGCCACTGGTGCTCATGGGTTCGTATCCTGATAATCCCGATGGATGAGCGATGAGGCTGATAATGCCGGACAAGCTAAAACTACGTCTGGTGCATTTCCAAGCGCGTGAAAGCATCTCCTGTCTACTGCGGAAGCTGCCTATATCCGCCACCGCAAGCCAGAATTGTGTGTAAAAAACCAGTTTGTACGTTGTTGACTGCTATCGTGGCCTACAACTTCGGCTTGGTTTCCCCTGTACATATTTGCCACCTTGAATTAACCCGTGCTTTAATGATTTATCCTCGTTAGAATTAAACATTCTGATCAATGCGCAGCCCACTGCGGCACATGTAGCACTTTCTCATCATCCTGTGGTTTCCGAGCCTGCTGCGAATTACGGAAAAGACTTCTTTACTCAAATTCTGCTACCCTTGCTTCAATCCAATATCTGTATTGGTAGCTGTCTGTGACGAACCTCAATTATCTATAGCAAAATCCCTACGTATTAATACATTATATATAACCGGCAATACGTTTTCTAAACGCTATGTCGTACATACCTACTGACAGTGAACGGCGGGCCGTTCTGAACCAACCCTGTCCGCTGCAACGTTCGTAACATGCATGGCAGTGCAGGATACGCTTCGCTAACTAACAGTTAGCTTATGAAGCAGGAAGGGCGGAAATTTTCCCTGTGTCTCAGTGACATAAGCTGTTGTCTGGCGGTGCAATCCGCTGGTGGTCATAATTTCTGTTTTTGCATGATGCGGTGGATGCGCACTACCGATGGTGCTCAACCGTCTGATGCCAAAGTCTAGTGCGTTTTCGGGCATGTTATAAACTATCTGCTTTGGACACTGACTTTGGCGAACCACAATTCTTTATATATTTTAACGAATTTGGCTAACATCAAATATATATATATACATTTTTATAATAGCTCATCCTAGCCTTGTCTCTTCATATTACCGCAGGTTCATATGGGTATATACATATCTATAATTCGGCCTACATAAAAGTACACGTAATACCCGAGGTAACTAGTTTTTGTACATGCGGTCTCCAGATAGCAAATCTGTCCATTCGTTTATGGATTAAATATAGTTTATGCCCATTCGTCCTTTCGTTTGCACAGATTTTGCACAATAGGCCTTCAAAGTGGGCGGCATATTATTACTTCGAAATTCATGCGGTAACACTAAGGGGAAGAAATGAACCACGAAGCACAAATGTATATTTCCAATGATTTTCAATTACTCTTGGTACTCTTTAAGACGCTAATATAGGCCGATTATGTTTACACAATTCTTATAGGGTTCTACAGTGTCCTCGAATAAGTACATTTTTCAAAAGCATATAGCTTCTATAGCTCGTGCCCTGGTTAACATTTAACCATGGTTGGATGTTAAAGTTGTACGTTGTTAAGTGCAAATTCGTTTCGTATTTAGCCTCGTCATGTTTGTTCAACGTTTCGGTTCCCTGATCTCCCCGTTGCAGCATTTGCCCTTTTATAATAATGCATCACTAATGATCAAGTACAGAACACCATGTCCGGTAAGCCTGTAATCTACATTTCCCATAAACTTTCAGTATATTTCCATTCATGGGATACCTAAAATAGGCATACTGTTGTCAACGAACTAGGGTATAGCACCGCCTCACTATCCTTATATAGTAATACTTCTATGCCAATACTCCCTTTGGAATTTCCGCGGACTTGCTACTGTGGTTGCTGTAAACTAAGTTACTACGGACCATAAATTGTTGTACTGTTTTAGAAACATAGGCTGTGCATTCTATTTTATCATTGGACCCATAATAACCAGTTTCTGTGTCTCGCGATTGCCCTTTTGATGAGAGCTGTACCAATCCAACTTGGCTCGTAATGACACTCCCGCCAGCGGTTAAAGCCGGGCTTCCGTCGCCCCCGATTTTGCCTTCGAACGATTGCTGACCTTGCAACCTAGCAAAGGCACAGCAATAAACTTGGAAACATATATTACATACATGTGGAATATGGTTACCCATTTTCACAAAAATTTGACCACTGGCTAATTAGATTATAACTTAGTGTATGCCTATCCTATTTCCCATTACAGATGTTCCAACGGAACTTAGCCTGCAACGCTGCGCTCGCCAACCTTGGATGCCAGCGTACCCGAGAACAACCGCATTGTGACTTTGAATTACGCAGTCAATTTTTTCTGTATGATAGGTACTAGAATATAAGAAATATCGTAGCACAATATTTGCAGTTACTAAAAATGCAAACCTGTTAGCGCACCGGTCTTCTTACGGTAACCCAACCTCATCTTCTATCATTCGGGAAGCCAGTCACTGCGCATTCTCTACGTCGGTAGAGTGCCAAGGTCAGTACATCGCATTCCAAAGTTTGTTTGACAACAGCTATGCACAAGAGGAGAGAGCCCGCTGGCTTGGTAAAACCTAAAACTCTCCTGCGACGAACTAACTCCTGTCGCACTTTATTAGCCGCATGCATGCAATGTGTTGATTGCAGTAAAGTACTCGTCAGGACACACCTAGCTCGCGTGTCTCGGTGACATACTATAGTGTTATGAACTATTAGATGAATACACAGTAAACTATTCACCAAGCTGATATGAGTTGCAGTTTACCGGTGTGTAGTACTAAGTTCCACGAGCGTGACTAATTAATAAGCGTAACAAAAGCTCTACTTAAGCAAGCCTTGTCGCCTCTGCGGACGGTCATCTAGTCGTCAGCAAACATGGGTCTTCAGGTAGAGAAACTAATTAATTTAAAAACAAGGGAAACAACAGCGGACCGAGTAATGATCACCGGGGAAGTCTACTATAAGCAGTGACTGAGCTCGAGGTGAAGTCACCAGCCGTGACGCGAAATGTCATACCAGCAAGAAATGCGAACAGCAAAGAAAGCAGCGGAGGAAAGATTCCAACTCAGCTACGTTTTTCTAACAAGAACGGTGGTTTACTTAATAAAAAGATTTTCCTACGTCATGGTAACACACTTCTACCGTTGTACCGTCAACAAGACATCGAGTTATTTAATTGTGCAACCGCCTGGGATTTCTTGGGTTCAGCAGGTGTTGAATACACATCTGTTTTTGTAGGGTTTCATTATGGTTACCAATACCGATTTGTATTCCAAACCTTCTGAAATCGTGGAGGAAAAGTGGTCTAAAGGTAGGATAACACCAAAGAGTGAGGAGAATGACAGGATAAGAAAGCAAAGTTGGAAAACGTATATGGTCATGAGAACGGAAAAGTTTCGAGTTGACTCTCAAGGGGGTCTAACTGGCGGTCGTAACCCTTAACCGTAGGTTCACAGACTACACTTTCTGGACGCGAGCTTCATCGCACGATAACTCCACGCGATAAGCGCGTTTACGCCCTGATCTGTCTGGAACGCTGTTCATGAAGTTTCATGAGTGGAACGCAAAGACGAAGCAACCAAACGGTCTAAATAGCCAGCTAAAGTATATTCCAAGCTTCCCTGTCAAAATGCGGTAAGTAAGGATTAGGTCTCCTCGAAGTCGTCAGTAGTGCATTGGACACATACCCAAGCTAAGTAGACGCTCGGGGCACACTTGCCCCGCAATCCCTCGACCAATTTGGAACCTACTCTCAAACGATCACGAGCTCCATTTTGTCCTGAACAAGGCAGAGCGGTAAAGCCTGGACGCAATATTCCAGATGGGGCCAAACAAAAGCTGCGAACAGCTTCGCAAATATGTCGGCAGGTAAGATCCCGAAAGAACGGCGTTTTAACCACAAAGTTCTTAAAACTCTACTTATGGCCTTCTTCCAGTTGTCACCGGAATGCCAGGACGAGAAAGGGATGACTACTAGGTCTACCTGGTTGAAGATAAGGAGGAGTTCGACCCCATCGAGCAAGTACATAGAAGGTGGGAAAGTTGCTCCTATACGAAAAACGGAACACAGCCTGCTTAATGGGGCGTAACCACAAGGTAGACCAGTCCCAGCGTATGTCCAGGGCATGCTGAGTGACCACTAAACCTTTGGGGACATGTACAACATTCCATAGCTTAATGTCAGCAGCAACCAATTAGAATGATACCCCAAGCTCTCCAGGGAGATCGTTGACGTAGATAAAGAGCAGCATCGGTCCAAGAACCAAGCCATATGAGATATGGCTAAGGACCGCTGAATCAAATGATCAGCCGCCACGCTACCAGCTTGATGGGTTGGTGGCGCGTCGCATGTGTCTATGTGACTGTAAGTTGCATCTTCCCATATAATCAAGTGACCAAGAGAAAGCGCGCTGCCATTGTTTATAATGTTCTCCAATACCTTGCTTATGAGTCGGTAATTCAGCAAAAACGTATTGAATAAGTTGCTGCATGAAGATCACCGCTACCGTAAAGGACACCACAGAGCGGTACATCCAGAAAACCGTAGCATGAGATTGTCGGCTTCCAGGCTGTTGTTGACCAAATGTAACTGGCATTGAACCGGGAAAGGAAATCTACTCCCACATCCCAGGAGAGGTCATCCAATACAAGAACCCGATGTGTCGCTGTCAGCTCTCCTAGCTTAATCGGTGCTGTATTCCAACCCGGTGGTCTGCTAACTGTCCTGTTGGTTGCTACTAGGTTCACAGAACTGGCTTGGAGAAGAGTAGCGTCTGCCAGAACTAGACGCTTCCGGACTAAAGAACACACGGCCCTGGTATGGATAAGCATTTTAACACCTTCCATTTCCATACAGAGCTAAGGAGAACGGCTAGCAAGTATGCGCCGAAAACGGTTAACTCGGTAAACAAGTACTTTCCAGGCTTACTACGCGGTTTGTGCTCGCCAGTGTAAGCGGCCTTCTGAGCCCTTTGGCCTGGTGGACCTTCTTGTAGCAGATGAAAATGAGGATGGTGACCAATCCGCCAAACTCTGTTAGCGCACATTCGGGAGTTGGGACCATTCTTGCGATGGGTAAAGATGGTTGAGTGAAGACGACGATGAGTGAAGCAGGTTTCCGGAAGAAAGTGTGACCACAGCACTTGGAGGCAACAGATTACATTTCCATTGCAAATGTAGTTGCTGTACGCCTTCGTAGCTGGTTGCAATATCGACAGCTTCCGCCAGCAAGCGCGAGGGCTTGCGGCTGAAGTTGGAAAGCAGCGCGTAGTTCTTCACCCCGACACGAAGACGAAACTGGTTTTGTAATTCTACATTTGATGCGTCTGGAAACGCTTTTGCGGCTAGTTCCAGAAACATCATAGCGCATATCTGAAGGTTTTCAGAAGGCAAAGGTTGGTGAGCATAAACTGATGTAAGAAACTTGGTCGAAGGAGTTTTGACCGTGTAAAGTTTTCGCAGACAGGACCAACTGTCTTCCACTGGGCATCCAGCGGGATCCGCAAAACGAACCTTTGGCGGGCATCTTCATCGCTGAGGAAACTTACGAAATCATTCCGGGAGTCACTATGGACTACGCCCGTAAGGTAGTTTTGTATTCGAGATTCGCAAAGGTCGAAGTCATCATTGGGGGTAAAAGCAGAAGGTGCACGTGAAGCGAAGCGGCTAATTTCTACGTGACACGACATTTTGTATCCTGGCAGTGTCGCCAGAAATGCCATGTTCTTCGGGGTCGGGGGTTCCAGATTTTTCCGTTACCTACGCGTAGAGTAGAACGCGTTGACCTACAATGCAAAACACAAGGAACGTAGGTAACAGGAAGTTATACCGACCACCTAGTAAGAACAAACGTCGACGAATAACATATCGAGCGCTTGCTGACAATCTGACACCAGAAAGCGGCCGAATACACCAGCTACAACCAAGCGTAGGTTGAGCAGTCGGCAGTCGCCGTCAGGACGACAGGAAAGACGCTGGTTCCGCGGGGAGTTTGTAGTGCAACTGAAAACATGCTCTTTCAATATCTTGTGACTTTGGATTTTATGGTTGTTTTAACCTTAGAAACGTCCATTTGTTTAACTGACTGCACATTCATGGACGCAAACCGTTTTGGTGAGTTACTCGCTGCACGTTTCTCGCTCTCTCTGATTCGCTTCCCATTCTTGTAGCCTGCACAATACACGTTGGGTTCAGTTGCCTCCGACTTCTATACTGTCGTATTTGACACGTCTTACGTGTCATTGCTTACCGACTAGTATCCCAGGCTCCGCCCAACAATTGGTGACCCCCTGTCAGGAACACGCCGCCCGCCATTTTGCATTTTCATTCTGGTGAGCTCGTTCCAGTGATTTTGTGATTCATTACTTGTGGTCATATTGTTTTCTCACCTACCACATTTTTATCTGCTTTTTGCAATGGATAATCTAGAGGATAAGCGATCTCCATGCGCGGTTAACGCCGTTCAGCCTGTCATGGTCAATTCTGTTGCCTTAGCCCCTCCCCCTTTTTGGGAGAATGACCCTTTATTATGGTTTTTACATTTAGAATCCGTATTTTATATTCGTAAGATTTCTTCTGATTTCGCCATGTACAACCAGCTAATATCTTGCCTTCCTCAGAATATATCCTCGCGGGTGAGAGACATCATAATTTGCCCCCTTCTAGTAATGAAGTACGAGACACTTAAACAGGCTATTATTCAGCGAATCACGCCTTCTGACAAGGTTCGTCTGCAGCAACTATTTAGTGATCTGCAGCTAGGAGGTAGGATGCCCTCAGCCTTGTTGCGCGAAATGCAACAGCTCATTGGCACGTCCAACATGGACGTAGGGATTCTCCGCGAGCTGTGGATGCAACGCCTCCCTGAAAGCACACAGGCTATCCTTGCAGTAGCAAGCGACTTGCCCATCACAGCAATTGCAGATCTAGCAGACCGCGTCATCGAACGGCACCAGCCAGAGACTGAAACCAAGGCATCTAGGCAGCTTTGCGCTGGCACAACGACAGGCGCGACTAGCCCGCCGTCGGCATTAGACGCATTATCACTGCAGATAGCGTCGCTTCAACGCCAGATCAAAGAACTCACTTTAAACCGTAAGCACCGCAACCGCTCTGGATCATCGCACCGTCGCACAAAACCTGATGCCTCAGGTTACTGCTTTTACCACTCGCGTTTCGGTAATAAAGCCCGTAAGTGCGCACAGCGTTGTAGCTACTCCGCTATAGATGATCCGCCACGCCGGGCTGTAATGGCCACGAACGTCGGCTAAGCCCAAAGTCGTCTCATCTACATTAGGGATTATGACTCCGATACCCTGTTCTTAGTTGATACCGGGGCGGAAGTCAGCGTCATTCCCCCTATGCCAGGTGAGCCTACCGCTTCTCTGTCGACAAGCCTCAGTGCCGCCAATGGTACGCCAATAGCCACCTATGGTCATCGGTCGCTTACACTGAACCTAAGTCTTCGGCGCACGTTCCGCTGGGTATTCACGGTCGCTGCAGTCCCCTTTGCCATCATCGGCATTGACTTCCTCAGGCATTTCGACCTCTTGGTCGATGCGAAACGCCAGATGATAGTCGACGCTGCAACAAAACTCAACGTACGTGGCGTCACCGCCGATGTGACATCTATATCCCCGGTCTATGCATTTCCCCAGACCTCGTCAGCCTACGCTAATCTCCTTTCTCAATATCCCAAGCTCGTTCAGCCAATGAACGCAGCTTTGCCCGTGGCACCTCAAGTCACGCACCACATACGGACGAATGGCCCACCTGTGTCATGCCGTCCACGCCGCCTATCGCCTGAGAAACTAAAGGTAGCTAGGGCGGTGTTTGAGCACATGCTTGAACTTGGAATAACCCGCCCTTCCGACAGCCCTTGGTCCTCGCCCCTGCAGCTAGTCCCAAAGAAATCTGGTGACTGGCGCCCTTGCGGTGATTACCGCGCACTCAATCGCCTAACCGTCCCAGATAGGTATCCCATCCTACACATGCAGGACCTTACCGCATGCCTCACAGGTAAGACGGTCTTCAGCAAGATCGATCTGGTTCGCGCCTATCACCAGATACCTGTGGAAGACAATGACATTCCTAAAACAGCCGTAATCACTCCTTTCGGTTGGTTTGAATTTTTAAGGATGCCATTTGGACTGTGCAACGCCGCACAAACCTTCCAACGCTTCATCCACGATGTTACTCGCGGCCTAGAGTTCGCATATATCTACCTCGATGATATCTTAGTAGCCAGTTCATCGGAACAACAGCACCTCGAGCTCTCTTCCAGCGCTTGACCCAACACGGTGTCACAGTCAACCCGACTAAGTGCGAACTCGGCAAATCAACGGTAGAATTCCTAGGCCACCTCGTTTCATCGTATGGTATCGAAGTCCTTCCTGATAAGACCCAGGCAATCAAGGACTTCCCAGCTCCGACTTCGTTCAAGCACCTCCGTCGAATTTGTGGTTTGGTCAACTACTATCGAAGCTTCATTCCGCGCTGCGCTCAGCTCATGCAGCCACTGACTGACTTACTCAAAGGAAATGAACGTAAGTTCGCTTTCCCTGACACAGCACAGGCAGCATTCGCCGAGCTCAAGGATGCTATCTCCAACATAGCCCTCCTCGCTCATTCGGAATCAACTGCACCTCTTTCTATTACGACTGATGCCTCAGACGTCGCGGTAGGAGCCGTCCTCCAACAACACTTTGGTGGGCAATGGCAACCCCTTGGGTTCTTCTCCAAACGCCTGCAGCCAGCGGAATCCTGCTACAGCACATTTGGCAGAGAACTGCTGGCCATTTACCTAGCAATACGTCACGTCCGGCACACACTCGAAGGCCGCGCTTTCACGGTCTACACTGACCACAAGCCCCTTATCTTTGCCTTCAACTCTGCTAGCGACAAATACTCACCACGGGAAACAAGACACCTAGACTTTGTCACGCAGTTCACTGCTGACATACGTCATGTCTCAGGTGTCGACAATTCCGTCGCCGACGCTCTCTCACGCGTCAATCTCACTCTCCAGTCTTTGCCTACCGTCGACCTTGCCGCCATGGCATCAGCTCAGGCTCAAGACGAAGATATGCAACGCACTCTGCAGTCCACTTCGCTGCACGTGCAACCTGTTCCTCTCCAAACCACGGAAGGAACCATTCTCTGTGACACGTCCACAGGTTTTCCTAGACCTCTCGTGCCCGTCTCCTTCAGACGCACAGTCTTCGACGCACTGCACTCAATGTCACATCCCGGTATCCGTGCATCTTTGAAACTGGTCACCGAACGTTTCGTTTGGCCACGCGTAAACAAAGATGTTCGTACCTGGGCTCGCGCCTGCCTTCAATGCCAGCGTATGCGTTCACTACGCCCGACCCCGCCCAATGAGCCAACCAGAGATGTACAAATGCACAGCGGACTCTCTACCTGCACTCACGTCTTCCTCCGCATTGACGCAGTGCGGCGCCCTCTCCAGCCTCCCTACACTGGCCCTTTCAGAGTTCTACAACGGACTCCGAAACATTTTACTATAGACCAGAATGGTCATCGAACAACGGTGTCCATCGATCGCCTTAAAGTGGCTTTCTTTGACGAGCCACTTGCAGCCCATCCTGATGCTCTCGCACAAGCACCCGCACCTGTGGTGACTTCCCGAGCACTGGATAACCCGGTACCCCTTGACCCGCAACCTATCCCGCCGCAACCCCAGGCAACCGACCGACGCGGTAGACAGGTCAAACGTCCGGTCCGTTTTTCTGATTTTGTAAGCGTTTGCTATTTCCATTAACACGCCTTTTTCGTATTTAATGGTTATCCTGCGTCTCACCCACAAACGTTTTGCAAAATCGATAAAAGACCCAAAACCTTTTTGAAAAACCTAAAAAGCGTGTTTGCTTTTATCATACATGCCATGTCCCCTCTCCGGCGTCAAGCCACTTCCCAGACCCATGCCAACCCCCTCTGAGTTCTATCTTCCAGAAACTCAACCGCCGGAACTGCCCAGGCAACCCTCGAGTGACTCGCAAACCGGCTCAACGCAACCCTGGAGTGACTCGCCAGCCGTCCCACAGCCCCATCCCTACCCCATTCCTCGCCCTCGAACGTAGACACCCACGAACCGATTGGTCCGTGAACGCCTTCCTATGCATTGCCGACGAGGACGCCGCATTTCTTCGTGGGACGAGGACGCCCCGCATTCCTTTGTGGGACGAGCACGCCTGGATTACTTCGTGGGACGAGGACCGTGGACTAAAGTGCGTTTGGGGGAGTGACACCTCCCAAGCGCACCGTCGGGTCTGCAGCAACGGGAAGGTCCTGTCGGCCTTTTTTCTGGACTAGCCAGTTTTTTGCAGTCCGACCAGCCCGCCCCGACGGCCCACCGATGATGCACTCTGGTCCACACGATCGACATAAATAAATCTAACAAAAGCCTGGACCAAGCGAAATCTGCTACACCCCACTTTGGAAGCCATTCTCAAGCCCCTGCAAACATTCGCATCCACCCTCAACTTCCGTTCCCCCCACTAACAGCTCCATCGAAGGCTTCCATCCTTCAGCCTTCTAGGGGGAGGCCCTTGTAGTGCAACTGAAAACATGCTCTTTCAGTATCTTATAACATTGGCTTTTATGGTTGTTTTAACCTTAGAAACGTCCATTTGTTTAACTGACTGCACATCCATGGAGACAAACCGTTTTGGTGAGTTACTCGCTGCATGTTTCTCGCTCTGTCTGATTCGCTTCCCATTCTTGTAGTCTGCACAATACACGTTAGGTTCAGTTGCCTCCGACTTCTATACTGTCGTATTTGACACGTCTTACGTGTCATTGCTTACCGACTAGTATCCCAGGCTCCGCCCAACAAGTTAAAACAACAAGGCGCGTCACGTTACACTCAGTATGGCACGCCAAAATATCTGGTTACCGAGTGGTATTCACAGAGTCAATATTTCTCAAGGAGAGACGTTGTACAACTCAAGCATCGGAAGCCGGAGTATGTCAGAACTCAGCTTGACAATATCGGGATGCACATTACTGGGGCCAAGCAACTTGTATGTTTAAGCCCTATAGCACAGAGAAAACATCTGAAGTATGTATGACCACCTTCCATTTTACCATCGCTTACGCGGAGATTTAATCCCTGCTGAATACTGTTAAATAACAATTTATAGGGTTTAGTGCCAATAAATGTGAAAATGCTTATAACATGCATTTTAATTTTTCAACTTTGTGACAGTTGAACTTGAAGTATCCATGACAGCGAACTGCAGAAAATCAACTTTTTGTCCACTGTGGCACTCCTCAATTTTAAGCCGAATTTCACCACTCATCACGTGTTTTTCAATTTTCACCTATGTTTGTGCTCATAACACAAAGAACATTTTAAGTAGCAAAATTTGGCAAAGTGCTCATAGGATAATTGATCATGTAGCTGCCTAATTGTACGTTGTTGGTCGGAATTCTTCCGGAATTATTGTAGGTTTTTGGGTAATTGTCAGAGACCTTATATAAACAAGTACTGTTATGAGCTTAAGTTCTTTCCAAATGCAAACCAAGGCTAATGTTATATAACTTGTTTTTATTCTTACGATCCTTGCCCTGTCTGCACAGATGGAATCTTATAATTTCCAATAGTTTCAAGCAGCTGCTAGACAAACATTCGCTAAGAATGCTGGAATCACGCGGCTTTCAATGCAACTGCGACGAACCCTCGAGGAACGTCGTAATGCAACTACACGCGTCAAACCCAGTAGGATACGGAATTGATGGGGCTGACAAGGGATTTCCCTCGTGCTCTCTACAACTCAATGAACTCAAGGAAAATGACGCCGCTAATTGCGCAAGACCTTCCCTCCTCCCATCGAAAGCCCTTTACTAGAGGTTCACCTTGGATGGATCGAGAATTGTGGTCAACTATGAATAGAAGATGCAAATTATGGGACCGCTTTAAGCAATCTCCATCACAACTTGACTTCTGTCACTACAAGACAGTCAGAAAGGTTTACATCGTGATGATACGTCATAATAGTCGAAATAGAAACTATCACTGGCACAGCACCCAAACGTCACGCCTAAACTGATCTACTCTTATTTGAAAAGAAGCACTAGAACTGGTAGTTGCATTCGCGCTTGGTGTTTCTGTGATCGTCAAGCTTTACTTCAATGGACGCTGAGAAAGCTAGTCACTTGACTAAGCAATACGCTTCTGTTAACGCGAAGACCCGCTATTTATTGACAGAGTCGTATCCATCTTTCCATCTTCTTTGGTCCAAACAGATATCAACAGTGATACTTTGATGAAACTTCTCGAGTTAGGTTCGCACAGATCATCCGGCTCTGATGGATTTGATCTTTTGTTCCTCAGGACTGTGGCGGAGTACATAGCCTTACCCGTATGTCAAGTTTTTTGTTGCTCACTAAAGCTGGCCGTGTTCCGTCAGCGTGGAAAGTGGGTATCGTCAAACCCATCTACAAAAATGGAAGTCGACATGCTCCAGCCAATTATCTTCCAATCTGTTTGACGTCAATAGTGTGTAAAGTTATGGAACGGATTCTGAAACAGACTGTTAATCTTCCTCTTGGGGGATGAAGTTTCATTTCTTATGCCCAGCATGTGTTCCGAAAAGCACGCTGCTATACCCCGAACTTGCTCGTTGCGACGGAGACACGGGCAAGGTCGCTGGACTCCGACAAACGCTTGGGAGTTGTGCTTGTTGACTTCACTCAAGCAGCTGACAAGGTTCTGCATGAATGGATTCTGGTTAAACTCCAAGGAATCGGTATTCCTGGGAAACCATTGTCTTGGATCTTTCACTTCCCAAATGACCGCTCCATGCAAGTGAAGATGAATGACACATTTTCTGCCCCTGTTCTCATGACGAGTAGGGTCCCACAGGGCTCTGTCCTCGGTCCCGTACTTTTCAATATCTTGATCAATGACTTACCGTCCACTCTTCAGACGAATTGCTTAATCTAGGCTGACGACTTAAAGCTGTAGATGGAAGCGTCCAGCCTTGAAGGCGCGGGCAGATTATAATCTACGCTCCATCTCCATTACTAACATTTGCCCGCAAATCGTGATAAATGCTTCCTGCTGCCCATTAGCTCATCTAACCCATTTGAAACTTAACACATTGGGGATTACTTGCTCAGAAGCGCAACTGAAGAGGGGGATCTTGGAATGATAGTGTCATCAGACCTCATATCTATTCAAGACACCCAGCAGAGGGTCACCGCGGCCTACAGGACGTTCCATTCTATATGTAGAGGGTTTTCTCTCCTGACCCCCGGGCTCTTTCGACTCCTCTTTGACTAGCGTGTACCCCGATTCTCGCATACGCGCCACCCGCTTTTTATCCTCTCATCCAATTTGAATGTGATATAATCAAGGTGGTTCAACGGCGTGGATCCAAATCCGTCACTGAGTTGCGAGCCCTGCCTTATTTTCTTCGACTTCAACCACTAAAATTGTTCTCTCTAGGTTACTGCCTTCAACTTAGCGGTTTGTTATTCACGCGATGTATTTTCAGAGGAGAACTGGGTTCGAGTTACAGAACTTCTTTCAGCTCAACACTGAGAGTTCGACACGAGGCCACCGCTTGAAATTGTGCAAACAGAGAAATCTCCGTATGTGGATCAATCTAGCCTTATCAGTTCGCGTAGTGGATGACTGAAACCGGTTGCCGGAGCCTATCGTTGACGCTGAGACAGAGAAACGTTTCAAACAACTGTTAGATTCTCACCTGAGTGCGCTGTAGCATGCATACTTCTTCTTTTCCGCTGCTTTCTTCCACTGCCATTGGTCGTACTGCCGCTAGCTGCCCTTTGAAACTGCGACTGTCTGACTGCTCAGTCACGCCCGCAGCCAACCGACGGAAAACAAAAGGTCAGAACTAGGTGGACAGAGAGATGTATTGTATAAGAGCATAGCGCAATAAATAAGTTGTGGGCAACTGATAACACAACGATATTGGAGATGCTAATTGATGTTAATTAACCCAACTCAAATGGCTCAAGTCCATTATCCAGCTTGCCGCTGATTCCACATTGTTTCGCATTTTGCGCTGTACTCGAGTTTGATCCCTAATTGTAGATCGATCCACTTTTACGCCACTGGTTACGACTTGATCGCTGGCTGTAAGCTTTCGCTTCGTAACAGATCCACTGTTGCTCCACTTGTTATGCGTTCCATGCAGAACACTTCCGACCACTTACCGAAGGAATCAATAACGATGAGATACTGTTGTCCATTCACGGGACCAAAGAAATAGCGTTCACTCGCTACCACGGTTTCACTGACAACGGCCATAAAGACAATTCCGCTTTCCTAGCCGCCTTGCTTACAAGCATACAGTTCGGACACAATTTCGCTAGCTGTTCCTGCTCCGAGTCGATAGTCGGCCAGTAAACGTAACTCCGCATAATCATTTTCATTCTGCTAATGCCAGATTATCCACGGTGAAACTGTCGTAGAATTATTTGGCGAAGCCCACTAGTGATAACTCTTTCCGCCAAAAGAAAACAACTCTTGACAATGGATACTTCGCCATTTCTCCGGGACAAGCTCGGAAATTCCCCATCTAAATTGTCTTTCGGCCACTGTGTAGCATGTAAGCTGACCGCCTGTTGTAGGATAGGATTTTGCATTGATGCATCACGTATCATTTCGAAGTTACCGGAAGTTCTCTGAGCGTTTTCAACAGCAGCTGATTCAATTCCGATTCTAGCAAGGTCGCTGCAAGGATAGATTCTCCTTGCTGGCGCTGCTGGCCTTCTAATAACCGGGAAAGTGCATCAGCTTGACCAATGTCTTTTATAGAAATGTGCTTCATGGTAAAGTCGTAGCCGAGTAATGTAGTAGCCCACCGCTGCAACCCGTTTGCCGTATAGACTGAGATGCTTGACTTTGATCCGAAAACTGCCAACAGCGGCTACTAGTAAGTAAGAAGTGTAAACTTCCTTCCACACAGCATTTTGTGAAATTGCTTAACAGCTTAGACTATCGCCAAGACTACATTCTCTATCTAGCCATAATTTTGCTCTGCGGCAAACAGCGATCTGGCTGCATGTGCGATTGCCTTTTCTGAACCATCTGCAAACTTGTGGGCTATGACCTCGCTGATGTCATAGATTCGCGTTTTGATCTATATTCGCGTTCAATCTCTAATTGTAGATTGAGCTACTTCTACGCCACTGCTCTCGGCTTGATGGCTGACTGTAAGCTTTCTCTCCGTAACACGCTGGGATTCTGCTACCGCTGATACAGCTACAGTGGTCCTCTGCGAAACCACGTTCCGCAATGACGCACGTCATCTCCGCAATGAGCGGGAAGTAACAGCGCTGACAAAGGATCTTCCTTCTGCTCTCTATAATCCAATGATCTAGTGGACGGCTAGTCGTCCCATTTAGAGTGTTCTTGGTTACACACAGAGGCAAAAGTTAATATAAAGAAAATAGCAGGATCTGCCCAGGAATGTCGTTATATAAGCTTATACATCTCTAGCACCTCCTTTCTTTACCTGAGAGGCATAACTTTTAGCATATCTTTATTGTACTCAGCGCGAGTGACCACCGTAGCTCCCTGAGTGACCACTTTTTGTCCAGCAGGCAGTCCCAGTTGGACACTTTTTGGTCGAATTTTGGTCACTCGAAGACATTTTGGGTTCAGATTATCAACTATAGTATTATGAACTTACAATTTGAAAATCGATTTCTGCTTATTGGTGACGGCGTTTGAAGGCAAAACATGCGTGTACGGTAGATGCTAAGAGTGCATTAAAAAACATCCTAAGCGACCAAGTTATGTTCCAATTTGAACGAAGGTTCGTCACACAAAACCATCTTTGGTTTAACTTAAAGGTTATGCTATTGCGTACTTATAATTTGGAAATCGGTTTGGTCTTAAGCTTAACGGTATCTGCAACTAGGAAAAAAGCCTTCAAGGTTTATGTTAGGTGTGAGTTAGAACCAACTTTCTGAGTGACCAAAAGTCGTCCAACAAGTGTCCAACTGGGACGGCCAGAAGCATAAAAATTGGCCACTCATGAACGTCCAAAAGTCAATCTAGCATACGCTTTTTGGTGACGTGTGTGGACAGGTCTGCTTACACCGTGGAAGTTTCGAAAATTAATGACTGGTGTATTGCGCTGCCAGACTTGGATACCACATACGACTGAATGTGATAGTGAGGGGGCTTTCCCGAGTAACTGACTTGTTTCGAAGAGGAATATGTAATTTTTGTACAAATAAACAAATCCTGGGTGCTTGGATGAACACGCGCGCGTTCGTTTCATTCACATGCTACAACCAAAGCAGTAAGTGGGGCTAAGATGATAGGAAATGTGGGACAATGCTCATTGTCCTATATTGCTTATTATCCTAGCTCCATTTGGCGAGCTTTGGGTCTGCGCAGCAAAAAAAGTTTTTTGCAGTCCTTTGACAATCCGTAGCATGTTTAGCGTATACCTATTCCGGACTTAGCGAACTGTGGGGGACTGTCAGGAGACTCTCAGAGTACTATTTCGCCTATAGGGCTTCCTTGAGGAGGGAGTTGGTAACTTCGTAACGGATGACGCTAGTCATGCTACAGACAATGTCTAGAAAACACAGGTGTTGCTACGCGCCTTGCAGGGCGTATATCATACGGATAACGGTTGTACTGTCACCACGCAGCCTCAATGTTATGTTGAGAATATGATGCCGTACACATACTTATATATACAGTATTGACCAAATTATTAGAAATTTTTTAATCAACGCTTTTGCATCTTTCATCACACATCTCGTAAGAATCAAATGATGTAACTGTAAAATGCTTAGATTTAGCAAGAATAACATATATCGAATAGCAAATCAAAAAGGTTTGTATTTCGTAAATGATATTTCGGCATGTTTCAAGTAGTTACCACGTAAAGGTATAGTATGTGAGATCTTTTGTAAATGCTGACAAGTTGGTTGATGTGACGTGTACAGTAGTTTTGTAAAAGGACGGTTACATTTTATCATACTTCGTGCTTTACAGCTGTAGTCTATATTTCAGGAATACACTTGTCTGGTTGTGGATAAATTAATAGGTATGTTTAATTACGCTTATTGTTATTTTTCAAGGTGTCTGCTAAAGTAACGACACAACCGTATTGACCGCCAGGTTTTAGATGATGTTGGCATATTACTGGGTAAATTAGGTAATCTTACTCTTCAAAAGCTTTTACAACTTGAAATTTTGTTGAAAAAAGATGTTAAATGAGCAGAAATTGCAACCAAGGTTGGTGTCAGCCCGGCGTCTGTATGTCGACTTTAAAAGAAATTGCAAAAGCATGTACCACTGTCCCCTAAATGTTCCTGTACATGTGGTCGCGGAAGAGAAACAACAGCTCGAAATGACTCATTTCTAGTAGTGGAATGACTAAAGAATCGCAAAGCATCTAGCAGACAGCTACAAGGGAGGTTGGAACAGCGTTGTTGCAGTTAGTTCGAGAACTGTAAGAAGACGACTTTGAATTCTGGACTTCAAAGCTTGCACGCCTTTGAAAAAGCAAAAGTTGACCAAACAAAGCAAAAGCGACAAAAATGGGCCAAACCGCTTCAAAAATGATTCAAAGAAGACTGAGAGCGCGTAAGAAGCGCAAGTTTTATTTTCATGAGGATTTTTCAGAAAAATTGCGTCTACATTAGTTTTGCTGTGTTTTCTGCGTTTTTCTGTGTTTTATTTAGTTGGTTTTTAGCAAGGACTACATCATCCTTTGCTGTGACAAGCAATCTATATGTCCGCCGATTACCTGGTGAAAAGATGTGGGAAGAATGCATTATTCAACGAGTCAAACTTCCCACTCAGGTCAGATATGGAGCTCTATGAGCATCTACGGAACTGGTCAGCTCTCCATCTTCCAGGGTAACAAGAACCAGCAGCAGAACAGAGAACTATTGGAGAACCAACTGATCCCTCAGCTGTGTGAATGGTCAAAGGAAAAAGGCTTTACGGTGACTGGAGGCTTCATTTGCATGCACGACAGTGCTCCGTGTCACAATAAGCGTGAAGGTACCCATTTTCTTGAGGGTTGTGATATAGAATTGTTACTATGACCTGATAATATTCCTGACATAAAACCAATAAAGAGTTTATGGGCAATCCTAAAGGCAGAGATAAAGAAAACGATTAATACAAACAAGCAACTGCTCCTTGAACAAATTGTAGCGACCTTGGCTCGCAATGAAAGCATGAGTGAACTTTGCATAAAGCTCATTCACCCCATGCCTTTGTGTGTTAACTCCTTAAAAATTGCCAAAAGATCATTTACGAAATACCAACCTTGATAGTTTTCTATTCGATATATGTTATTCTTGGTAAATATAACCATTTTACGGTTACATCATATGATTCTTACGCAATATGTGATGAACTATGAAAAATTTGCTAATTGAATAAAGATTGCTAATAATTTAGCCAATACGGTTAGCAGCAGTCTATACAATAGACATCATACGGTTAAGCAAAAAATAATCGCCGGTTATGCACTGTAACGGCGTCATGCTGCTACGCGAACACCACAAGTCGTGCATGTCCTGGGTACACCACGAGGACGTCCGACCCTACGCGGATTAGCACCGGTAACCTTAGGGTTGCAAAGCAGGAGCGCAGGCTATTCGGCCACCGACCGTGAACACAAAATGAAAACTACACAAAGAAAATTTTTTATGTCTTTCACACGCCGTTTTGTGTTGTCTTGTGAGTTACTTGATTACCATGTTAATCGGTAGAATTAGTGCATAGACCAAAGGTTACTTGATCTTGACTTTGCGGACCATATCGCCTTGTTGTTTAACTATGTTGAGACGGCGCAATCAACCCTGAATAATTTTTCTAGTGGTCTAATTATGATGTACGCGCTTTGCACCTTCAAATTGTAAAATGCTGATTGCATAACCATCAGTCTCTTGATGACGTCTTTATCTTTGATGGCGGAGAACTCGAGGTAGTTAATCAATTTACTTACTTGGCAGCTGCATCAGCAACAATGGGCGCAGAGCAACTGAGATCAATTTATCTATTGCGATAGCCAGCACTTCCTTCTTGAATCTGCGGCATCTGCAACGTCCCACTGTATGGGAGTGCGACTGGGCCTCTTCGGTTTAAAGGTCTGGGGCGTCTTCAAGCCTTTCATCATCGCAGTGTGCGGAGCATTGCTGTTGTCGGTTGACACCAGAGTGTCCGCAACATTGGTGTGCGTAGGCGAGGAATAGGCAGTGATTCTCAAGCTAGTTACTTAGAAAAACCGATAACACTGATTAAGGGGCGTTGGCTTTGGCAAGTACTACGTACGCCCATTCATCTGCGGGGCAGTGGTTGATTATTACAGGGGACAGAGAATGCCACAAGGAGGCTGTCTTGCTGATGCTGCTAGCTGTCTGCACGATAGTCAGCTGTTTGTGACGCCATGCTGTTGGCACTAGACGTTTGTTTATGTTATTAAAGTTTTACGCTAACTTTCTCTTATCTCTCTCGTATTGTTCTTTGTTCCTTAAGTCATTGGGATTGTAGGGCAACAATGCATCTTTTCAGTTGCCCGATATACCACTGCTGATGATAATGGTGAAATCATAGACTCATGCAAGCCTTCTATAGAACGTGGTTAGGTGTGATGCTTCCATAAATTTTCAGCCATCGTTGTTCTTCACTTGACTCTTCGTCCCGAAAGACATAAGGGGCCGACAACAGCTATAATGGACGTTAGTGCCTTGACAGTCTAGTAGATTGGCCACCGCTCGATTTATTTCATTACGGCCTTGCACAAGCAAATAAAGCGAGTCGTGGTAGGCGGTCGCAGGGCATGCGTATGACTTGACCTAGCCACCTCAGTTAGTGCAGCGGTATTAACTTGTCCAGAGGTAAGCCCACTTTACCCAGAACGCGATGTCTACATGGACTACGCACAAGCTATCCTCCACAGATAGCTCTTGTCAAAGGCCAAAATCTGATGCAAATCCTTTACACTGTAGTGGTGGATGAAATACGAAAAGGCTTAAGTCCCTTAGAAAAAGCAAGAACTTAAGGAAATTCTAACTCACAATCAACTCACAGTTAACGCCCGGCTACGGCGAACGAAATACCTGTCAACGACATGAACACAATGGAAGCAGACGTTGCATTGTAATCTCACAGCAAATATGCAGCCTTCAAGCAGACACGAAGGCAGCGTTCGCAAGCAGCAGTAGCAAATCCGAAAATCCGCACGACGGAAGCGCGAATTTCAACGAAATATTTTCGAGTAGCTTTTTGTCAATTCAAGCAGACTGTACAAAATTTGTTGTGACAAAAAATGAGTAAACGAAGCAGAAATTGTAAACGATAATAAACATTACAACACGAAGAAAACAGGACTCGCCTCTATACAACAGTACCGCGCGAACACAGGGATTGTAGACCAATTCTCTGTCCGAGAGTGAAACGTCACAATGACACCATGGATGCCTCAGATCAGCGAATACCAAGCGGGGTTTGGCAATACGGAGAAAATGATCTCTTCTAATGGTGCCGTTATAAGAAGCGCAGCTCTCAACGTAGGTGAAACTATCTACTTGTTCAAGCTGTGCGCCTTCAAGAATCAGCACGACACAGGTGGGTGCCAATCCTGGAGTAGAACTTTGCATATAAATGAATAGAAGTAGATATCGTACTTAGTAGCTTTAATCACCAGGCATTTTAGAACGAGCTGCATGACCTGCTGGTCGTCACCAAACTAGGCAATATCATCGGCATAGTCCAAGTACGTTGCGCGGTCGCCTGGGATAAGCTCAGCGCTAGTAGTCCGGAGACCTCCAGAGCGCTTAATGGAACCACTTTAATTGCAAAGTTGAACAGAAACGGGGACATGGTGCATCCTTGTCGCACACCGCAAGGGATCGCAAAAGGTAAGGAGAGCTTACCAGAGACATGGTGGTACAAAGCTCGAATTATTGTGATGTAATTTTCGGGTACCCCATTCCTTTGCAAGCAACGCTGTAAAGTAGGCCGGTCTAACGAGTTGAATGCAACTCGGATATACAAAAGCGGCAGTGCTAGGCTGGCGATAGAGGTGGCGCCGTTTGAGGAGTTGATGAAGAGTAAAAATGTGGTCCACACAACCTATACCGGGGGCGGAAGTCAGCTTGTTTATCATGGGAGTATAGTTCTTGAACCGGTGTTAACCTGCGCAGTAGATTGATTGTTAGCAATGTGGTGGCGACGGATATTAGACTGCTTACTCTGTGTTTGGTGCATGAGGTACGAGCACATCTTTTGAAGATAGGTAGGATACTAGCCTCGCCTTACGAACATAAACCTTTTCTTTACACCAAATATACAAGGAGCTGTTTAGTGGTGGACAATTTTATCGTTAAAATACTTGAACAGCTCTGGAGGAAGTCCGTCCGGAACAGCTGCTTTGAATCGATTTAAGTGACGACGCTCAAGATAGGCCTCCAATTCGGTCGGTTGTTCCAGCGATACGTACCAAAACACCCACTCAGACATACTTTTTAAGAAACCAGAAGGTGAAGGCCAACTGAATTGAGAGTGGAAGTGCTCGGCCTGGCAGTACATGTGTCTACGCAAACTAGTGCTTTGTGATACATCAATCTCACAGCTAGCTTCACTGACAGCAGGTCTTCTGTGGCCACTGTGAGCTTGAGTGAACGTGCGTGCAAATCCATCATTTGTGCGCTCGTGGTTTTTGCACTATGGCTCAGCGTCATTTTGTCGCACACCTTTGGATCTGTACTCATTCGTCGTGCTTTTAAATGCTCCAACTTGTAATACTATTTTCGCGAAACACTCCAGTACATTCTACATTTACCTGAATTTCAAATTCCGGGTAGTGTTTCGCCGATATCCAAGCGCCAAAAGTTGCATAAATCCAACCAACCGAGACACCGTCTTGTCTCACTTGATAGACCATACCAACGGCTTTCCCACGAACTGTCACTCGTCCAAATCCAACATTGCTTGGTGCAGCTACACGTCTCAAAGCAAATTCACCCGGCGCGACCCATTGGAGTAACCACGAAAATTCTCAATCACACCCACGTGTATTCTGCCCTACGTTCAAGCTGACACATTCGACCGGAGCGACAGAGAGGACAGTCCGCAAGCACACAACTGCAACTTGAACACTGTGACCTTACCGAGAACGTCAGTAATAGAACAACTTTTTACCATAGAGGGTGAGTCATTCAAGTGTTTCGTAACCTTTGCTCAGCAAGCCCGATGCCCAGTGTTCCACTGTCTAAAGACCTATGTGGCTCATGTTCCAAACTTCTTAAGGAGGCATTTTGTGCCGTAACTGTTACAAATTTTTCCATGCGAGATGCCGCTGAGTTAAGCCTAGTCAAGGCAAGTTAGTAAACAAACCAGACTCTCTATGCTTCTGTGTGGAATGAACATCGATTTCACTGATAAAAAGCGTGCTCCTATTATCTCAGAAGTATGACCAGCTACTAGCCAAGTTTGAGGAAATGGTGACCACCAAAATCGCTACGTTTGGGGTAAGCATAGCGGACTGTGCAACCCAATCCTCTTCCTTGGTTGCTGCTCCTCTCCCGCGAAGAACTGCTAGTAACACCGCAAGTAACACGACACCTAGAGTCCAGAACATCAACCACTGTCCCAATAACACGTGTGGCTCATATTTGACTAAAGCGGTTCCTAGTTCGATCGGAGTAACTACAAGTAAAGCTACTTCCAAACTCCCGACATGATGCGTAGAAAAAGAGCAAGCCGGTACTAACGAAAGTTGGGTTACAGTTGCTTCCAAGAAGAACCCTCATTTAAAAAGTAACCTCACCCCCAACTAGATCGGAAACTGAGGAGCGTAGCGGAGTTTTCCTAGCGCAAGCACCACCGATTTCCTCCGGTACATCTCCGAGTACTTCAGTCACTAACCGCGACACGTAGGAAGGTGTAAAGAAACAACTACCTGTACTGAGCGTACTGTGCTCCAATATCCCAGAATCAAAGTCGACATCAATCAGTGGCAGGCAGTTGGATGACCTCAACCAGTGGGATATTATTAGTAACCTGATCGGAGTTGTATTAAAACCTGTACACGTAGTGCGTATTACGCGACACCCCAACTCTAAGCATTTCGGAGAGCCAAGACTTCTACGCATTGTGCTGAACTCCATCACTGCAGTAGAATCAGTACTACTATCGACAGAGAGTCTCAGAACTGAACACTGCTCCATCCGTATCTTTCCAGACATCCCATGGGGAGAGCGTTATCGAGTCAACCGCAACTTAGAAGGCTACCGGAAAGAACCTACAACCAGAACCATTCGTCTTCTAGGAGTTTCTGAAACTGTGGCATGTGATGAGCATGAAACAATAACCCATGCTAAAGGACAGTGGTGTCATATTCGTAAACCATTCTGCTTGGATACTGTGATAGCGAAATCCGTATCACGGCGGCGTACCTCATCGAAGTAAAAAGGAAGTAGCCCGAGAGTGTTTAAGATGGTCCTTCAGTCAAAACATATGGTAGCATGGCTGCTAAAAATCTGGTGCATGTTCCGTTGCAGGCTACCATCTGAGCTTCGGCTGAAGACAGTCAACGATATGCCTCCTAGAGATGATATGTCACTCAAAAAACCAAACCCAGTAGGATCTATGAGAGAACAATGCACCAGTGGTGTGCCGAATGAGCCCATACAACCTGTAGAAGATGATATTGACCAGACACCTTACACTGTACGTGGAAGATTAGACACGGGACTAACTAAAAGGACGATGAATAAGACTTTAAACCCTTCACCAAGTACACATCGAAAAAACGGTTAGTCGCCGGCCACTCACTAGTCGGCAAAACTTCACAAATAAGTTGCAGAACCTCCGAAACATTGCTTAAATCTGAGAAACGTTCATGTATGTACACTAACGCCCAAGGGCTCCTCAGTAAAATTACCGAACTTCGACTACGTCAGGTTGCGAATGTCTGGAACCTAATTCCTCTTACCGAAACTTCGTTACACCAAGAGGTGACTGGTGCTGAGGTTGAGATAGGCGGGATGTCAATCATTCGGAGCGACCACCCCAGTAGAGGAGGTGGGGTCCTACTCTACTACCGCAGCGATTTGTAATGTGCAATTGTTGATGATCTGGAAACACACATTACCGACTCACTCTGGTGCCGCCTCGTACTAAGACACGACGACGCATATCTCGTAGCTGTCGTTTACCGCCCCCCAAGATCCACTCCGGAAATGGATACCCGCTTGATACGTGACCTGAACAGAGTAAAACGCACTATATACGGCCAAATGCTCATGTCCGGGGACTTCAATCTACACTATTTGGAGGTATCGGTATCACCCAATGAACAGTTCAAAACAGACTTGCATGAACTAATCGCTAATATTTCCTTGTTCAATCATACCACCACGTCCACTACATTCAGGACAGTAAACAAACCGTCCATATTGGACCTTGTGCTCACGAATGAAGAGATCATGATTGACAAGTTAGTGATGGGAAGTTCATTAGGTCTCAGTGCCCATGTAATAATAACCTTCAACTTTATGTGTTATGCAGAGTATCCCTCTGAACACTCGGAACTAAATCATACAACCACACGCTACAACATATTGAAAGAACTCACCGACGCAGCGGCTTGGGAATTTTCAAACAACAGTCCTCTTGACAACGTTTGGACAGAATTCGTTGATAGACTCAGCGACATCATCAACAGAGCATCAGAGACCAAACCCTTTCGTCACGCAAAAATGCCCTCAATTCTAAGGAGCAAGACTCGAAAATATCTGGCGATAAGGAATGTGGCATGGCGTGCCTACATGCTTAACCCCGATTCAGAGACTTGGGGCAATTTCCTGACCCATCACAACCACTGCACTGCGCTTGTCCGTGAGGACACAGTACCTTATCAACAGTGACTAGCCAAAAAATTCATGGCAAACAACAAACTGCTATATAGGCATGTCAATAATCTTCGTAAAGTGAAGCATGGAATCCCTCCACTTTTCACGACAAGCAGTAGAGTACAAAGCGCCGAAGAAGCAGCTAATGCCCTGCGGCTACAATACGCCCCAATTTTCGAACTCGCAGCCTCTACCTGTTCCATAATGTCATGCACATTACCGACTGCACTGTTTACACATGTAATTTTCAACCCATCAATTGTTCTAAGAAAGCTTCACTGCGCGATCATAGTTCTCCGGGAGCGGACAACATCCGCCCGAAGGCCCTGAAGGCTGCGGCCAACAAGCTAGCTGAACCACTGTCACATTTTTCTACAGGTGCTTTGATGAACAACAAGTCCCCACTATGTGAAACCGCGGCATTATCACCCCAATTTTTAAAGGCGGTAACCGTTCAGATCCTGCAAACTATCGCCCAGTGAATCTCCTCCCTGTGCTCGCGAAAGTGATGGAAGCGGTCGTCGCTGAGGCTTTAATGGACTACCTAGAAAAATGCAACATCTTGGCACCGGAGCAGCATGGCTTCCGTCAGCACCGGTCATGCACTAACAACCGACTGATTGCAAGAGGTAGTTGGACAGAAGTGGCTGATAACGGGGTCGGAGTTGACGTCATCTAGCTGGACTTCTCCAAACCTTTCGACCGCCTTAATCACCGCATCTTACTTCCACGGCTACAGAGCTACGGAATCGGAGATCCTGTACTTGGTTGGATTGGAAGCTTCCTTCACCAACGGAATCTTCAAGTGCCTGTGAGGTGATCACTCTCTAACCCGATTGAGGTGGAATGTGGTGTCCGATAAGCCTCAGTGCTGGACCGCGCTTATGCCTGGTGTTTATCAACGACCTGACAAGAGTTATCACCTCAAATTTTCTGGTATTCGCTGATTACGTCAAAATATGGTGAGTGATTAGTAACAATGAATATCACGATCTACTCCAACATGACATAGATGGTATTTATAAATGGTCACAGAGGAACCTGCTTCAATTGAACATAGCTAAGTACAGGGTGATCCATCTGCGTCACCAGTCGGTGAGCGCTTACAAGCTTGGAGACCACACCTTGGAGAATGTCTCAAAAGAGCATGACCTGGGTGTATTTGTACAGGAAGATCTCGGGTGTTCAAAACAAGCAGAGAAGGCGACGAGAACCGGTAATTAACTCTTCGGTCTTCTTCGCAGAGCCTTCGGTCGGTTTGAACCCTCAATCTTTCCCCAAATGCTGAACGCCTAAGTGCCACCGCAAGTAGAATTTGCTATTCAGGCTTGGCAACCGTGGCAGAAACAGGATCTTGTTGCTCTCGAGACTTCTCGACGAAGGGCAAACACGAACGTCAGGAGACTCTTTTATCTGCCTTTTCAGCTTAGACTGAAATCTCTAAGAATGTACAGTAGTCGATATCGGCTTCTTCGGGGGGATCTCATAATGGTTTACCAGATTCTGAAGAACCCCAACCACATTTGTCGTCCGCCACTGAAATTGAACCACAACACTAACCTAAGAGGTCACCCTCTGAAAGTGACAATACAGTATGGCCAGCTTGAATGCAATGGAAATTTATTTTGCCTCAGCGTGTGCCAGCCCTGAAACACCCTCCCAAATCATGTCGTCTCTGCTTCCAATCTAGCGATATGTAAGAAACGAGTTGAAAATGCGTTATCTCATTTACATTTCATTTAATGTATTGTTAGTCATGGGCTATAAAACGCAATCAAACGGTGTCTTGCCAAACTCCCAACCAATGGATTTATGGATTTATACGTTTAATACGCGAACATCTTCACTATTCTACATAAGTCTATGGTGAGTCCACCAAAACGCTTTCCACTTTATCATGCAATTCACTTTACGCAATAATTTCCATCCAGCGGGACTTGTTAAGCAATGCTTTTTAACCCGTAATAAACCATTGTTCGATTGAGTGATTTGGAAAAGCTTGTGAAAATTTCTAAAGAGCGTTGCTCTCTTCATCTCCAAAGCGCGTTTTTACCACCAAGTTTCGTGATCGTTACGCGGGCCTTAATTGAGTTATCGGCTGAGGTTGCAGCGGATTTAATCGCAGGTTTAATCAGCTAGGATAGTTCGGCGACGGTCAAACAATTCCAAAGGACTACCCGAGATCCAGTCTATCAGAGGACACCGAGCGATTTCACAGTATGATTGATCGACAAAAACAACGCCTTCTGCAAGTGATTCCAGTGATGTTCAACATCTGTAGGTGGAATAAGGGCGAGACAATCTGATAAGGAGGATTGGTAATCCAGTTAAATGGACTGGTTAGCTATCTTTTGGTATGCAACCTATAGTGTTTTGGCTTCATAGAGCCACCCAAGTACTTACAGATGTCCGCACAGACCTGAGAGTGATCTTAGTCGAGGTAGGAGGCCCAAATTGACCTGCATTCCTGTACACTGCTCCGCCGTCTGAAGCTGGTTGCTATGGAATCACTTTGTGATCACGCTTGTGTTGGCTCAGTGGGACGCCGAGTAGCTGTGCGTATCCTCGAATGCCTGAATTTCGTGCTCACCGTAGAGAGTCAGTTGTCCTCACATAACATGAGAAGCGTATTTCTGTTATCAGAGCGACTCTTAGCAAGGGCATGGCGGCCACCTAGATGAAGATCGCATGGCAGCAGGCGACCGAACTGTGCACTGAAGTGTCCGGCGGGGACAACCTCTTCGGACTTTTGTCTTTACTCAAAATTGATGAAGTCTGCTAAAGAAGTCAATGAACGATGAACAATGATTTATCACGGATAAAAAAGTATGTGCTTAATAATTCCCGTAAGATGACAGGAGTAAAAATTAAAATTTGACGGATCATCGAAAAAGTAAATCGTTATTTCAAGCGTCCACCGAGTTAAATGCACTGCTGTATAACGCTAGTTTGAAGTGGGAATGGGTTGTGCACACACAAAATATTATAGTGAGCTATTATAGTTCAGTAAGTGCGTGAGAAATAAAAAAGGAAATATCAACGCTCACTCGTTTGTTTTTTTCATTTGACAGATGTGGTATGTTAGTGCAGTTTAACTACATCCAAGCTATTCATCTGAACACTTCTGCATGTACCCACTGCCACGTTGCGGAGAGGGCTGTTAAGCACACGATTAGGTTTGTGTTGTTTCATCCTCCAAATGGAACGGACTATATCAATGTAAGTTTGAAAGCGTTTCATCAAAGCGTTTTTTGAAAAGCATTAATGTAGGGGCAAGGATAACGTGAGTCGGATGGGCGTTCCAGGCACGGGACACACGGAGGGAGTAAACTTTGGGTCGACAATCAAGTCGATTGTAGTGCATAGGTAGTTTGAGCTGACGGCCTCTCAGGTTGGTACTTGGGCTCACCTGCAACAGTTTGAGACATGGGTGAGTTGGGTTCGTCAATACTAAGTAAACCATGATTAGATCTCCTTGCTGACGTCGATATTCACCACTGTATAATCTCAGGGACTGCAGTCTGCGTTGGTACGAGAGATGCAACAATCATCTAAGGACTTTAGTCGCTCTACGTTGTGGAGCTTCAAGTGCATTGACGTCGCGCTTGCGCCAGGGACGCTAGGCCTGGATCGCATATTCCACATGAGGCCTCACGTAGGCGTTCAGCATTTGCGTACATATTGATGGCTGAAAATTGCCGAAAGCCCTCCGTAAGAGTCCAAGATGTTGACTGACCCTTTTTGAGGCTTTCTCAGCCTGTCTAGAGCAACCAAGGTCGTCCTACACGATCACTCCGAGGCCGTTTTCTTGGGAAGCACGTTGTAACTGCTGGTCCCCAAGTCGATCTTCATAGATAAGCTGATGGCGTACGCTTACGACTTTGCACTTGGTCACGTTGAACTGGAGCCGGTTGTCGGATGACCACGCATAAACCCTGTTGAGATCGCTCTGCAATGCCATGTGATCATCCGATGTCCTGATATCATGCCAAATTTTGATATCATCTGCAAATAGTAAGAAATTCGACTGCAGTACATTGCCAAGCTGGTTAATGAATGTGTGGAATAAACGTGGTTCCAGTACCCATCCTTGGGGCACGCCACATTGGACGTCAATTGGGTCGGAAATGGAGCTGCGGACTCTCACATTCAGCTGACTTTGAGCGAGGAAGTTGCCGATGCGACGGAGTATAGGGTCACCAATTCCATGGCTTCGAAGCTTGTGACGGAGAATGCGGTGATCCAAACGATCGAACGCTTTCGAGAAGTCCAGGTAGACTACGTCGACTTTCACTCTGGCATCAGCTGACTCTGTCCAGCTTGCTCGGGCTAGCAACAACTTTGTAGCGTAGGATCGAGTACGGCGGAATCCGTGTTGCAGTGACACTAGAATATTGTTGCTCTCAAGATATCCCATGAGCGCCTCTGCAATTATACGTCCCATTACTTTGGATAAGACTGAGAGGAAAGGGATTGGACGGTAGTTTGAGGGCTCCGAACGATTAGCACTTTGATAAATAGGCTGACTAGTTCGTGTTTTGACATTGTCGGAACCTGAATTTCGTCGAGACAACGTTGAAAGAACCGAGATAATGGTTCGGCAAGGTTCATGGCCGCTGTCTTCAAGGCCTTCGGTTCGATGTCGTCCACTCCAGGTGAGCTATGCACGCGCAATGACGTTAGCGTTTTCATCACATTAGCTGCCGTAACCGATACGTGGTTTAAGCCTGGTGGCGATGGAAGCTGTGTAAAAAGTGGATGAAATGATGACTCACTCCGAAAAGTATGGATGAAGTGTTGGCGAAACACGTTGGCTGCATCTTGTGCGGTTTGCACCAAACCATCTGTGGCAAGTAAAATCAGGATCCCGCGCTGCACTCTGCGGAGCTTGTTGACGTCTTTATACAGCAACTTGGGAGTTGGACTGAATTTTGCCACTAAGCTCTGTTGTTGCTGGAGTTTGTCTTTGCAGATAAACTTGCTGCGCTGGTTTCTTTGAGTCGTGTTAGCACCTCAGGTCAGGTTACTTGGACAGACTTTGTAAGCGCGCCAGCCTGAATCGCTTAAGGCCATGCATTTTCTAGTACAGCTCCTCAGGAACGGGTTCACTTGATTCGAGCGAAGGATCTTGCGTTCTGACACATTCGCCACTAGCTCAGTGAATTGGATGACGAACAACATCCAGGCAACCTCGGGCGGCTTCTCGACCAGGAAGGACCAGTCGGTTTCTTGAACGAACTTGGACGGTAGGTCGTAATGTGTAACGACATAGGTTTCCACGTTGTTCTCACTGATATAATCCGAGTAACAGATGTTACGAAAGAGCAATATCGCGTGAGCGCTACGGCGAAGTAGTGTATCTATGGTCACGGTGTCGGCCATTAGTTCCTCGTTAAAGAGCACAAGGTCCAAAACAGAGGGTGTGTCACCCGTTCGGAATCGCGTGGGACTGGTGACATGGTTGTATAGAGGTGTATCGGCGATCACCTCTTGCAAATCCGCCTTTAATTGTTCACTGTGCGATGCTGAAAATTCGATTGCGTGCAGGTTGTAGTCCCCCACCAGTAGGACGTGACCGTTTGGTCGTTCCAAGACTCGTTTCATCTCAGAAGCTAGGCATTGATCCATTTCCAAGGTGGACATTGGACGGCGGTTAACTATTGCTAGTAAACACATAGCACCACGTCTTAGGTGCATATGACACCAAAGAGAATCGACGTTTTTCGTTTCTGCGTCCTCAATAACATCAACATGCAGGTCGGATCGATAATACAGGAGCACTCCCCCTCCTTTCCTAGGTCGATCGTTTCGTATGGAAGTCATGCCGGGTAGTGCAATCTCAGCATCCGTGATCGCTGTGTTCAATCATGTTTTGGTGGCCATAACTAGGTCCCAATGCGTGGAGATCTGACGAATAAGAAGTTCGGTTAGCTTGCTGAGCGGATCTTGTGCATTGATATATAAGCAGGTGAGGGCATCGGTGGCCAGAAGCGTGTTTATGAATGCTGGTTTCCGGTGAGGGTCTATGCCCACCCTTGCGGGGTCGACTGCCGATTGTTGTCTTTTTGTGGGATCGATGACGTAGGCCCTAGGGCCAGTTCAGGTTGTTCTAAAGAGCTCTCAGTGCAAACAGGAGGGTGACCATCCTGTCCTCCTTCAGCTGTCTGTGTGTTTTGGTATTATTTCCGTTCTGAGCTACACGGTGACAGAATTGTATTGGTTAGTTGCTTGCTCAGTGTTACATTGTCCTTTTGTGGCCCGGTGCCTACTGCCTTTATACGTATTTCGGATGGCAGCATTTTACGCTCTTGTGCCACATTTTAATCACATGTTCTGTCATCAGTTCAGAGTGCAAGGATACTTTCATCACTCAGTGACCACATCCTTTGTAGTTAGGTGATAGTGGTAACCTTGATGTCAAATTTGCGATAACATTTGGAGTGAGAGTACTTCACGAATAAAACGCCATTCATCTCAGTCATGCGCTTTGACCTCTAGCTCGCTTAATGACTGTAGCTCGGGGACACCGTGAGCAATGATAGATTTTGCGTCTTGTTGTTTACGTTTCTGGCGCTCGCTCCAATGAACATCTAGAAATATTCGAACAGGGCATGTGATGGTACAAAGGCGAGTGGCTGACAAGAGAACTGCCTCTGCATCATTACCTGACTGCAGTGTTACCTGGAGTAACCGCGGTTCACCGTAGTGAACGGAGTTTGGGTGACGGACGAGACGCATCATACTGACTGATTTAGCTGGTTTACTTGACTCAGGGAGTCCCACTGTTTTCTCTCGTCTAGTATATTATCTTTTATGGAGTTCGCCCCGGATTCAGTAACGTTTGAGCATATAACAGTTAGAGAATTATGGTAGTGTTTCATGTTCTCCTTTTTGGAGGGACCAGTGGCTGCTTTTTTCGGTTGGACAAATGATGGGGTCTTAAGTCTTGTGGTGGTATTGACCGTAGTAATTCGTTTGGCAGTAGGCGGGATTGCAATGGGAGGTGCCCCCGCCCACGGCGTAGGTTGGCAGCCCCTTAACAGTGTTTAGTGAAGCGGGGGATTCTGTTGAGGAGTATGCGGCGAACGCAGCTTTATGAGCAAGCGCTAGTGTCGGGGTGGCAAAGTCTGGATCATTACTCTTAAACGGTGCCTAACTGAAGCATGATGTTGAGCATCGAGTTCGAGGCACCGATTTGTCTGGTTCATGTGGGGCCGCTTTCACGGCTGCTGCCTGCTCTACAATCTTTGTCAGCTTATCATACCTCTGCGCCAACACAGTTATACCTCTGACGAGTGGAAGAGAGGTACACCCAGTGCAGAATCAGACAGAATCAGTCGCACTACTAAGCTGTTTTATCTGGCTGAGAATGAGGCGAGCACATCGAGAATGGAAGTATTTTCGGCAATTTCTGCATTCGATTCCAAATCGCACAAGTTTTACACAGCTGTCTACGCCACAACAAACGTTTATTTCGGAAGCTTTGAGCTTAGCTTTCCTTGGGCAACCAGTACGTGCCATTGTGACTGTCATATCTGCTGAAGCTGTTCGTTACAACGTCTGCACTGGTATGCTGAATCCAAACGCCGTCGGTCAAGCTAGTGGACTGACAGACACCAGTTCGATTGCTGTAGAACAAATCCAAGGTGGCGGACACAGACTGAAGCGACGAGAGCGTACGTCAGTGCCGGAATCACCGTGGGGAAAAGTGATGAGCCGGATACAGTTCATAATGGCCGTAGAGTCGGCATTAAAACAAAAATCAATATTGTATGACTGAGTAATAAAAGTGTACATAAAACAATGAATATATTTAGGGTTGCTACGGAGCTCCCTCCTAGAAGGCTGAAAGAAGAAGTCTTCGAAATCAATTGGTTGTGGATCCAAGTTCGCAAAATGTTCTCGTATACAAAGTGTCTGCTCGGATTCGGAAAAAACTGTAGCCGAAAATTTGTATTCCGTGTGCCGTCCGGTCTTTATTATTTATTGATTGCAGGGCAGGGTGCATTTCGGCGAGCCGTTGGAGCGGGCTTGTCGGACTACAAAAATACTGGCTAGTCCAGAAAAAGGCCGACAGGACTTCAACCTCCGCTGCTGCCAAACGGTGCGCTTGGGAGTGGTCTCTCCCCCCGCCACACCCCGCCCCGTGCCAAAACGACCCTCGTCCCACGAAGAAACGACCATGGTGCCATGAAGAAGCGACGCTCGTCCCGCGGAGAAGTGATCCTCGTCCCGCGAAGAAACAACACTCGTCCGCGGAGAACCGACCAGTGTTCGCGTCAGCGTCCTCGAAAACATCCCTCGTGTGGGACAGTCGATCGAAGGGGAGGGTTGGGGCATGTAGAGACGAGAAAATAGAAAAACACGTGCAGAAAACGCAAAAAGAATAAGCGAATGATCTGCATGTTTAAATTTTTCGGTTTTTGAATATTTTTTGAAAAAGTTTTTCGGAGGTTTTTATATTTTTGTTTGTTTTCCAAACGTTAATCGACCAAAAATGGGGCATATATATACAATATCTACAAAGCTAAAAGTGTTTACACTCTACATAGTCGGAAAAACGAACCGGCTTACGCACCTCCCGACCACGGCGATTGATCGTGGGGGCAGTGGGTTAGATTCGGAAGATATCGGGACGGCTGAAGCATGTAGACCGAGATCGTGGTCTGGTTGAACCGCACTAGAATTCTGTAAGCTGGTGCGGGTGGGTTGTGACGTCGCTCGAAACACTACTAGACGAAGTAGGCGAGGAGTTTTCTTCCATAAAGGCAGGTTTTAGACGGTCGATGGTGACGACTTCGTGTCGACCACCGCGGTCAATAGTGTACGCCTTACTCGCACGATGTAGCACCTTGAAAGGTCCTATATACGGCGACTGAAGAGGCTGTCGAACACCGTCTGCGCGAAGAAGAACGTGTGAACACGTAGACAGCTTCTCAGGCACGTACACTGGTGTCTTTTGCGATGGAGGAGCGGGTGGACGTAGCTCACGCATCTGGTGAGCCAATCGATCAGTGTAACTTCCGTAGTCAAAAGTGGAAGTAGATGGGGCTGGTGCTACCAGCTGTCCGGGCAACCGCAGCGTGCAACCGTAGACTAGCTGCGCTGGTGTGGCGTCGAAGTCGGTCTTAACCGTGTTTCTTAAGCCTACGAGAACGAGGGGAAGCGTTTCAGACCATGAAGGATCTGCGTGCGCACGTAGCGCTGCCTTCAACTGGCGGTGAAAACGCTCCACCATGCCGTTAGCGGCCGGATGATATGCCGTCGTCTGGACGTGGCGATAGCCTAAATCCTTAAGCAATATGACAAAGGTCGACGAGAAATGTGACCCTCGATCGGTGGTCACGATGGCGGGACAGCCGTATTGAGCTACCCAGCGCTCCATAAAAGCTTTTGCTACCGTTTCCGAGGAGCAATTTGGGATAGGAACGGCCTCGGACCATCTAGTACATCGATCGATGCAGGTCAGTAAATATACAGAGCCTTTGGGAGGCGGCAGAGGACCTACGAGGTCGACGTGCACGTGATGAAAACGCGCTGCTGGCGTCGGAAACGTGCCTACTGGGCTTCTCGTGTGCTTGTGCACCTTCGAGCGTTAACACGGAAGGCAAGCAGCTGCCCAGGTACGGACGTCCCGATTAACATTGAGCCAAACGAATCGTGCGGTTACGAGTTTAACCGATGCACGAACGCCTGGATGAGACAAGCCGTGCAACGTGTCGAACACGGTCTGCCGAAACTCGCGTGGGACGACTGGGCGCGGCGTGCCCAGAGATAAATCGCAGAGTATCGTTCCGTCTGATGATGTCAACGGAACGGGTCGTATGTCCAATGAGGGAGACCTGCGTAGTAGATCAATCTCAGGATCGTTGATTTGTGCTGTGGCCATGGCTGCCAAGTCGATAGCAGTGCCGGCGTCAGCGGAGATAGCTTGGATGCGGGAAAGTGCATCGGCGACGGCGTTGTGCACACCTGAGACATGCCGTATATCGGTCGTAAACTGAGCGATATAGTCAAGGTGGCGCGACTCTCTAGGAGAGTATCGGTCGGTAGTCGAACCGAGCACGTAAGTCAGGGGTTTGTGGTCGCTGAAGACGACAAAAGAGAGGCCTTCTAGGACGTGTCGAGTGACGTATCGCTAGATATACGGCTAGTAGTTCTCTTCCGAACGTGCTGTAGCGAGATTCGGTAGGTTGTAGGCGTTTGG
The DNA here is from genome assembly GCA_944474145.2 of Dicrocoelium dendriticum. Classification (NCBI taxonomy): domain Eukaryota; kingdom Metazoa; phylum Platyhelminthes; class Trematoda; order Plagiorchiida; family Dicrocoeliidae; genus Dicrocoelium; species Dicrocoelium dendriticum. The sequence continues at coordinate 73,122,084 of OX104067.1, read as the reverse complement.
AGAAAAACGCCAAGGGCTGCCACGTGTCGGCTACTCGTTGCTGCAAAACAGCGCCGACCGCGACGTCCGAGGCGTCAGTACTGAGGGACAGTGGGGCGGTCGGATCGTGATGCGCTATGGAAGCTATGTTGGCGATAGCCTCTTTCAGCGACTTAAAAGCAGCGCGTGCTGAGGCAGGAAATTCGAATTTTCCTAGTTTCCCTCGGAGAAGGTCCGTGAGGGGTTGCATCAGCGAGGCGCAGTTGGGTATAACTCGTCGGTAAAAGTTGACAAGGCCATCAAAACGCCTGGGCTGTTTGAAAGAATGAAGCTCGGGTAGTCGATAATGGCTTGAATTTTATCCTGCAGTGGCACGACGCCTGCAGAAGAGATACGATGGCCGAGGAAGTTGACTGAATCGACACCAAATGAACACTTTTCTGCGTTGATCGTCATCCCGTGTTGAGACAAACGATCAAAAAGTATTCGTACGTGGCGCATGAATGGATTAACGAGATTCCCACTGTCCCTATCTACTATCTAGCGAAAAACGAATGAAGCGACGAGAGCGTAGGTCAGTGCCGGAACTCACCGTGGAGAAAAGTGGTGAGCCGGATGCAGTTCATAATGGCCGTAGAGTCGGCATTAAAACAAAAATCAATATTGTATGACTGAGTAATAAAAGTGTACATAAAACAAGAAATATATTTAGGGTTGCTACAAGACGGCAGTTGGGCCAATCCGTGAGATCTCCGACAGTAGCCGGAGAATATCCACCAAATTCGCACAGATGGGAAAATACACCAAAAGCAAGGTATTGGTGCAAACTTCACGCAGAGCAAACACGTGTAACACAGTATTTCCAAAGCAGAGGCAAGATTCAGCAAGGTAAAGCACAAATCCGCGGCGTCCGTGTGTACAGCCCACAATTACGTTCGGTCGGATCACAAGCCGAAACCACAAACGAATTGCGTCTCTCTATACGATGCCTATGGATCTTGCACGAGCCTTAAAGTCGAACTGCACACAATCGGCTGCCAATCGGGAATCAGTTGAGCAGCTGGGCCTCAGCTTTGTCACTCAGTGCAATGCCAACACCGGCCAGTTCAGCTGCAGCAGTTTCTGTGTCGTCGATAAATATAGGGCATATTTGTCCTGAGATCAGCAGGGGGTGTCAACTTAACTACGGGGCTGGGATTTGTAACCGAGTTTCATAAACACAACAGACATCAATAACTAGGAACTCTAAATTGCGCGGTAGTCCTGCCTGTTGTCCGATCTGCATGAGGGTTTTAACTTTGAATGCTGCCAACCGAAATGGGGATCACGGACGAAGGAGGGCCACTGGCCGGAGGCTTTGGATATGGGCGAGATGGTCAGCAGATGTAGATTCGAGGGAATTATTGACGTGTGATTAAAGCGCGTAAGCAGCGAGGAGCTCAGGAGCGGAAGAGAACGACATAGTAGGAACAGTTGCGAGATCCATGGTTCCGTCAGCAGGCGATATACTACCCGGTTGCCAAAGCCGAGGCAGGGAGTTGTCTTAAGAGACACCAACCGGAGTCTACGGCTGAAAAGCCTACCCACAAAGCAGCGGAGCCGATTCCGGGGATCACGTCCATAGGGGGTGGATGACCAACTACTCGGTTCACCTGCCTTTCGTTTGAAGCTGGTCAAATTGGTGCCAATTTCTTCCCACAGTTCTAACATTGTGTTACTGGGTTTACAATGCTCCACGAGAGTGAAGTAAGGTGCAACAACCTTATTTAGTTGAGAGTCAGATCCGTCACGTCGGTGTTCTTAAACAGGCGTTTGTGGCCTTTTATAGGGAGATCGCTTGCCCTGAGAAAACTCAGCACATGATGGAACGTTGCAGCCGAAGCATTGACAAGAACGGGATACTCCCGAACCACCCAGCTGGTACCACGAGGAGGTTGCTAGGTAAGCCAGCCAGTATGACACCAAATGATCCAGCCACTGCATCAGAGGTCCCTAACGTTTTGGCGGGCCTGGTACCATACAAATCATCTGGATCTGTTCAAGTGTATCGTGCCATTGTCAAACCGCTTGATGAAATACCGGTATCCCCTCTTGGACCTGTTCAACATGTCGCTTCGGGAAGGTAGGCTACCACAAAACTGGAAAGATGCAGTTGCTGTAGAAGTACACAAGGGAGCCTGTACTTCAGTCCCTGTTAACTATAGACCTGTCAGTCTCATCAATGCCAGAAAATGCTTGTCAGCAACCGAATTTGTGTGTGCTTGGTGGCCTATAACTTGATATAGTCGGAGCAGCTCGGATTCGTCAAGAAGAAGTCACTACTCACTAGACTGCTGTGCTTTTTGGATGGTTTAACCCGCTACGTCAACGATGGGGATTCAGAAAAAGTTTGCTATCTCGACTTTTACAAGCCTTTTGCCTTCGTTAACCATCATTTCTTATTGGAGAAGCTGTAATGGGGCGAGCGTCCTCGCGGTGTGCAAGCCCACGTGCGACTGGTGGTGGTCGTGCGGTAGCGGAGCACCGTTACGGCGTACAGCTGATGATATTTTTCGAGTTGGGACACCAGCTCAAGCACAGGCCTCACTCACAGTGGTATTCCCCCAGGGTAATGTACTAGGCCCGCTATTGATCTTTATGTACATAGATGAGTAGGTTCCCCTCCTTGAAAACCGTTGCTATAGCTTTGCGGACGATGTAAAACTCATAAACAGGGTCAATCGTTCTGCGGTTTTGAACGACCTTTACGCTATCGCGAAATGGTTGTCTTCCTGATGTTGCTTCCACAAACACAATTTGTTTGTTTTCCATTAGGAAGCGTACACCACTACGTAATTTAGACCATGGTATTCTAGAGATTTGCCCTACCACCTGAGATAAAAACAAACTATGTTGCACTGGCGAAGCGGCAATTCGAGGCTATCCGCTGACACAATTGCTCGGCGGGAAATGTTGCTCGACTTCAAGCAACGCTTTCTTCAAACGATTGTTCGGCTTATACATCTGAAAGTCTATCGCTTCAATGCGAGTATCTCAACAGTCACGCAAACTTTTGCTTGCACTTTGCCCTACTGAGACGATCTATCTGCGAACAGATAGATTTTCTTCACCCCCTTCCGAAACAACCTTGAAGGAAAAATGAACGTGCTTACAAGCTCCAACTGGCCACCCACGTCAAAAGCTTGACTTTGGCAATTAAAGCTGAAATATCAAGACCAAACAGTTTAAACATTGTAACGGTAATAGGAAAGCGTAGCTATCGGGATCTCTGGAGGCTGTTGAAGCAAATGTGTGGTAATAGTACCACTGGTCGTACTGAAGCAGCTCATTTTGATAAACTCAATTATGAGTTTAATTCTTCTCCATCAAGCGCTTTTCCACTACCCTTCTTTACCAGCTCAGTCCCAGACGCTTTATTTGATCAAGGTGATGTCAACAGAGAACCCAAGAACCTAAATTCAAATAAAATTGGTGGTTCTGATGGTTTACTACCTGTGATTTTTAAGCAGCGCACCGATTCCTTCACATTACCCCTGACTGTTATTTTTAGTAAGTGTCTCGCGACCAGTGCTACCCCCGACATCCGGAAGTCAGCCAGAAAAACGCGAGTTTCTAAAGATGAATCCGTAAATATCAGCTTAGTGCCTGTACTTCCGTTTCCCTAAAGGTCATCGAAAAGCTATTAGCTCAAAAAACCCACTGCTACTCGTGCTGATGATTTATACCAATTTGCGTTTAGACACCAGCGCTCCACGTTAAGTGCTGTCTCGTTCCTCGTATATTCAATGGCCGCTGCGTTAAATAAAAGGTACAGGTCCGTAGGTTTCTTTCACTTGACTATTGAGATGCGTTTGGGAATTTCGATCGATCAGTTCTGCATAACCTACTTTATGTGAACGAGTCCAGTGATGCTTGCAACATGTTGCATACCTATTTTACTGATCGTACCCAATTTACCCGGTTAAACAGCAAAAGCTCCGCTATGCTCCGTTCTGACAGTGGTGTTTTGCAGGACGCCATGCTCTCACTCCTTCTACTCTCTTTAAATGTCGAAAGTCTCTTCATACCATCAACATTCATTGGATATAAATATACAGACGATTTCGTTTTGGGGTGCAGAGCTCCCTCTATTGAGGCGTCTATACTTCAGTATGGTTTATATGAACTTGTGTGTTGGTCATCAATCAGGCCTCTTAACCTTAATGCTTTGAAATGTGCTGGTGTAACATTTTTATTTCTCCGCCCACATAAATTGCGAGTAATTTTAGATGCCTCTGTCATTAAGTTTGGAGAACAAAACCACGCCTATTTCATCCATTGTCACATATCTCAGTACCTGTTTTTCCCAATACCTCTTTTGGTCCATGCACCTTTGGAAACATTTCATAGTCAGAAGATTGTCCTTTTATGCTTTCCGACTTAAGAACTTCTCGGTATCTCAACATTTAGCTTTGCGGTTTGTAACTGGTTGTACTATTCCCCAGTATTCTCTACTGAACTACTGCAAAGTCGTATGTATTGATTGTGCGATCGATTAACCATATTTCCAGATGACGTGGCTCGCCTAGAGACTCCATAGTTGATGGTATTGCTTGTGAGCATTTTGACGCTTGAATGAACTTTACTTCCAAGTGACCCCTTTCATCCGCTACCTAATGCTCTCTCATAAACGCTCAAAGGTAGTATTTTCTTCTCTCGCACTTCTTCATATCGTAACGTAACCTTGCCTTATTTGTCACGGTTTCGTGTCGAGCCTGAGAAAGTCATAAATGCTTTGCGCATGCGGCTCCTTGAATGACATCAATATACCTTTACTATTCAATTATTCAATCTGCATATATGTTTACTGGTACCAATTATTCCGTGTATCCGCAGTGGTAGTGTAAAGACTGACAACACGCCCATTTAGGTGTATAAAGTTTATTTCGGTTTTATTTGACTTTGACTTGACTCTTATTGCCAAAAAATCTCAACTATTATCTTGCAGCATGAAAAGGGTTTAAATACAAATCATGGGCGTTGCCTTGGTGGTGTTGAGCTTCTGAATCACGTGGTTTGAGTATCATTGTCACGAATAACTTCGCACCATTAACACGGTGTTTGCGCAGTCAAAAAGGTACCACAGAAGTTATTCCTTCTCAGGAGAGCGTTATGTAACACTAAACCTAAGGTTTCCGTTCCTTTATATAAGGCGGTGGTAGGGCCTTGCTTAGAATACTGTGTGCAGGCTTGAGCATCGTATCTCCGGAAAGAGGTTGTTTGCATAGGAAGTGTCTAAAAAGTGGCGAAGGATGATTGAGGTCCAGCGTAGAAAGTCATATAATGGACGCCTTAGGAGCCTGGGGTTGTTTTCCATGGAACGGCAACAATTGAGACGCGGTCTGATAGAAATGTTCAGAATTATGAAAGGCCTCAGTGATACCAGACATTTCAAACTGTTTGAACCAGCTGCCTCCGACTACCTGCGGGGGCATAGACTTAAGTTTAAGCATCAAGGCCAAATTTGTTGCGGATCATGTAATTCATAGCTTTAACAAGCTTCTTTCTGCCCTGCTTGGAAGTACCACTATAAAGGCCTTTGAAAAAGGCATGGATAAGTGCTGGTTGGATCTTTTCCCGGAATTATTGTAAGCTAACTGAAAATTGTCGGGCCTCGTAGTCTCTGATCCAAGAAATACACAGGTTTGCTCTTGTTCTTACTTCATTTTCTTTTGCAGAAGCGAGGGAAGGAACCCAAACCTCGAAGTACTGGAGGCCCTGGTTGGCTTGCCGGTACAAGGAACGGGACGCTCCTTAAGCAGGAGCCTATTTCGTCCTTGTAATTTGAGCTGACCTGACATGGTCTGCTCTTACCTCGCTTCTTTTGCAATGGTAAGGGCAACTACTCACAACTTAAAGCACCGGCGACCCTAGTTTGCTTGTCGGTACGAAAAACTGGGTTCTCACCAGACGGGACCTGTTTCGTCCTTGAAATCTGACCTGACCTGTTTGTAGCAAGGTTTTCGACTCAGTGTACCATAGTTGGTATGGTTCAAATTGCATTTCAATTATCTTGCCTGTTGCGATTTCTATATAGGAGCAAATTTTGAGCTAGAATTAGCCATCCGGGTTCTCGTATATGCTCCGAAAGGCACCAACGGACGGTCAACCAGCCGATTTCCCTCCACTTCCAAATTTAAATCGGTGTGTGGAACGCAAAAAGCAGTTGACACCGTCAGCACCCATACTGAATGCTTCCTGGACGATCATAATTATGCAGCAATGCAGGAAAATTGGTTTGCGAATACATGGATACAAGTATGAATAAGTTATGCGAGTTTTTCTGACAGCCTGGTTTCCGTCTCATATTTGAATGAAATGGGTGTGTGGGAAGTGAAGTCCTAGAAGTTAGAGCAAAAAGGTGTTACGGATATGCAAAAACCGCGCCTAGCTCATCGTTTATCACATTGCTTCATTATTATGCCGTTCAGATAGCTCCTGTGTTATACATGTTCCCATCCTCAAATGGTGGGTTTCGGGGCACTGTAAAATGGTTCCGTAGGTTACTTCAGTGTCCAATTCTGCCTGAACAATCGGTAGGAAGCAACAATCAGTGAGAATGGTGATTGGGAATAGATGAACTTCGGCATGGATAAGTGATGTCACTTTTGACTATCCGATTTTCGTTCGAAGTATGTTCCGTCGTATGTTTTTCGGACAGAAATCCTACGGTCAGGGAATTGAAATCAGACAGAAATCGGTCACTAGGTAAACAGGCGTGCTATCAGGGATGTTGCCTACAACGGTGTCCACCAGGCCTCGGTTTACCAGTACGTACTGGGTCTACTATAATGTCTTTTGTTTAAAACGCAGATGACTTAAGGCTAGTCAATAGGGGAACGCTAGCAAAACGGATCAAATATATATGGGACTAGGAAATACTAGTCCGAGACGATACGCGTAGCCGAGCGTGGATATCAAAAAACAAATGAAGTCATACACAGAGGGCTGCAAAAAGACGTAGACGGATAACGCGAGGCAGGAACGAGCGTCAGCGCTGTAGATCACAGAGCAGACGTGTGATGAGGGGACAAAGACGGAAGGTGAGCAGCAGTAAAACAGAAACAATGGAACAATGGTTTGTTACGGGTAAAAAAGCGTTGCTTAACAAGTCCCGTAGGATGGAAATTATTGTGAAAATCAATTTCATGATAAAGTGAAAAGCGTTGTGGTGGACTCACCATAGACTTATGCGCAATAGCGGAGGTGTTCGCGTATTAAACATATAAATCCATAAATCCATTGGTTAGGCGTTTGGCAAGACACCGTTTGATTGTGTTTTGTAGCCCCTGGCTAACAAGTCATAAAATGAAATGTAAGTGAGACAATGCATCGTCAACTCGCTTTTTAAATATCGCCAGATTGGGAGCAGAGACGACATAATTAGGGAGGGCGTTCCAAGGCTGGCACACGCTGAGGGAAAAGAAATTTCTACGACATTCAAGCCGGCTATACTGAATTGTCAGTTTCAGAGGGTGACCTCTTAGTTTAGTGTTGTGGTTCAATTTCAGCAGCAGACGACAAATGTGGTTTGGGTTCTTCAGAATCTGGTAAACCATTATGAGATCCCCCCGCAAAAGCCGATATCGACTGCTGTACATTCTTAGAGATTTCAGTCTAAGCTGATAGGGCAGATGAAAGAGGCCCCTGACATTCTTGGTTGCCCTTCGTTGAGGAGTCTCGAGAGCAACGAGATCCTGTTTCTGCCACGGCTGCCACACCTGAATAGCATATTCCACGTAAGGTCGCACGTAGACGTTAAGCATTTGGGGAAAGATTGAGGGTTCAAATCGACCGAAGGCTCTGCGAAGAAGACCGAAGTGTTGATTACCGGTTCTCGTCGCCTTCTCTGCTTGTTTTGAACACCCGAGATCTTCCTGCAACAATACATCCAGGTCACGCTCCTGAGAAACCTTCGCCAAGGTGTGGTCTCCAATCTTGTAAGCGCTCACCAGCTGGTGACGCAGATGCATCACTTTGCACTTAGCCATGTTCAATTGAAGCTTGTTCCTCTTTGACCATTCGTAAATGCAATCTAAGTCATGTTGGAGCAGATCCTGATCTGGCTTGTTACCAATCGCCCGCCATATCTTGACATCATCGGCGAAAAGCAGGAAATTTGAGGAGATGACCCTTGCCAGGTCGTTGATAAACACCAGGAATAAACGCGGTCCCAGCACTGAGCCTTGTGGGACACCACATTCCACCTCAATTGGGTTAGAAAGTGATCCCCTAACACGTACTTGAAGCTTTCGTTGGTAAAGGAAGTTGCCAATCCAACCAAGTACAGGATCTCCGATTCCGTAACTCTGTAGTCTTTGAAGTAGGATGCGGTGATCAAGGCGGTCGAAAGCTTTGGAGAAGTCCAGATAGATGACATCGACTCCGACCCCATCATCGGCCACTTCCGTCCAACTACCTCGTGCAATAAGTAGGTTGGTGGTGCATGACCGGTGTTGACGGAAGCCATGCTGTTCCGCTACCAAAATGTTGCATTTTCTAGGTAGTCCATTAAAGCCTCAGCGACGACTGCTTCCATCACCTTCGCGAGCACAGGGAGGAGAGTCACTGGACGATAGTTTGCAGGATCTGAACGGCTACCGCCTTTAAAAATAGGGGTTATAATGCCACACTTCCACATAGTGGGGACTTGTTGTTCATCAAAGCACCTTTGGAAGAACTGTGACAGTGGTTCAGCTAGCTTGGTGGCCGTAGCCTTCAGTGCCTTCGGGCGGATGTTGTCTGCTCCCGGAGAACTATGCTCACGCAGTGAGAGTAACTTCCTTAGCACAATTGATGGGTTGAAAATAACATTTGTAAACAAAGGTGTCGGTAATGTGCTTGATATTATGGGACAGGTAGAGGTTGCGAGTTCGAAGATTGGGGCGTATTGAAGCCGCAGGGCATTAGCTGCTTCTTCGGCGCTTTGTACTCTACCGCTTGTCGTGAAAAGTGGAGGGATTCCATGCTTCACTTTACGAAGCTTATTGACATGCCTATATAGCAGTTTGTTGTTTGCCATGAAATTTTCGGCTAGGCTCTGTTGATAAGTTACTTTGTCCTCACGGACAAGTGCAGTGCAATGGTTGCGATGGGTCAGGAAATTTCCCCAAGTCTCTGAGTCGGGGTTAATCTTGTAGGCATGCCATGCTGCATCCCTTATCGCCAGGCATTTTCGAGTCCTACTCCTTATAATTGAAGGCATTTTCGCGGGAGTAAGGGGTTTGGTCTCTGATGCTCTGTTGACGATGTCGCTGAGTCTATTAACGAACTCTGCCCAAACGTTGTCAAGGGGACTTTTGTTTGAGAATTCCCAAGCAGCTGCGTCGGCGAGTTCTTTCAATACGTGGTAGCGTGTGATTGTATGAGTTAGTTCCGAGTGTTCAGATGGATACTCTGCATAACACACATAGTCAAACGTTATTACTACATGGTCACTGAGACCTAATGGACTATCCATCAATAACTTGTCAACCATGAGCTCTTCATTCGTGAGCACAAGGTCCAATATGGACGGTTTGTTTGCTGTCCTGAATCTAGTGGGCGTGGTGACATGAGTGTACAAAGGAATATTAGCGATCAGTTCATGCAAGTCTGCTTTGAACTGCTCACTGGGCGATGCCGAAACCTCCAGATTGTGTAGATTGAAGTCCCCGGAGATGAGAATGTGGCTGTACCTAGTGCGTGTTACTCTGTTTAGGCCACGGATCAAGCAGGAATCCATTTCCGGAGTGGACGTTGGGGGGCGGTAAACGACAGCTACTAGACACGTGTCGTTGTGTCTCAGTCGGAGACGGCACCAGAGTGAGTCAGTAACGTGTGTTTCCAGATCATCAACGGTTGTACATTGTAGATCGCTGCGGTAGTAGAGTAGGACCCCACTTCCTCTGCTGGGGCGGTCGTTCCGGATGAGTGACATCCCGCCTATCTGAACCTCAGCATCAGTCACCTCTTGGTGTAACGAAGTTTCGGTAAGAGGAATTAGGTTCCAGGCATTCGCAACCTGACGTAGTCGAAGTTCGGTAATTTTACTGAGGAGCCCTTGGGCGTTAGTGTACATACATGAAAGTTTCTCAGATTTAAGCAATGTTTCGGAGGTTCTGCAACTTATTTGTGAAGTTTTGCCGACTAGTGAGTGGCCGGCGACTAACCGTTTTTTCGATGTGTACTTGGTGAAGGGTTTAACATTTTATTCATCGTCCGTGTAGTTAGTCCCGTATCAGATCTGCGACGTACAGTGTAAGGTGTCTGGTCAATATCATCTTCTACAGGTTGTATGGGCTCATTCGGCACACTACTGGTGCATTGTTCTTTCATAGATCCCATCGCGTTTGGTTCTTTGAGTGACATATCATCTCTAGGAGGCATATCGCTGATTGTCTTCAGCCGAACCTCAGATGGTAGCTTGCAACGGAACATGTACCAGCTTTTTAACATACGTGCTACCATATGTTTTGACTGAAGGACCACCTTCAACGCTCTCTGGCCAATTCCTTTGTAGTTCGATGAGGTACGCAGTCGTGACACGGATTTCGCTACCACATCATCCAAGCGGAGTGTTTCACGAATATAACACCACTGTTCTTTATCATGGGTTGTTATTTCATGCTGATCACATGCTTCGGTTTCAGGAACCCCGTGAAGAAGTATGGTTCTGGTTGAAGTTTCCTTCCGGTAGTCCTCTAAGTTGCGGTTAACTCGATAACGCTCGCCCCATGGGTTGTCTGGAAAGATACGGATGGAGCAGTGTTCATTTCTGAGACTACCTGTCGACAGTAGTACTGATTCTACTTCAGTGATGAAGTTCAGCACAACACGCAGAAGTCTTGGCTCTCCGAAGTGTTTAGAGTTGGGGTGTCGTGTAATACGCATTACGTGTACAGGTTTAAGTACAACACCGATTAGGTTACTAATAATGTCCCACTGGTTGAGGTCATCCAATTGCCTGCCTCTTATCGATGTCGAATTTGATTCTGGGATATTGGAGCACAGTACGCTCAGTACAGGTAGTCGTTTCTTTAGACCTTTCGACGTGTCGCGTTTAGTGACTGAAGTAATCGGAGATTTACCGCAGGAAACCGGTGGTGCTTGCACCTGGAAAACTCCGCTACGCTCCTCAGTTTCCGATCCAGTTGAGAGTGATGTTACTTTTATATGACGGCTCTTCTTGGAGGCAACCGTAACCCAACTTCCGCTCGGAACGGCTTGCTCTTTTTCTACGCACTCCGTCGCGAGTTTGGAAGTAGCCTTACGTATAGTTACTTCGATCGAACTAGGAACCGCTTTAGTCAAATGTGAGCTACATGTGGTATTGGGACAGCTGTTGGTGTTCTGGACTCTAGGTGTCGTGTTGCTTACGGTGTTATTAACAGTTCTTCGCGGGTTAGGAGAAGTACTTACGGGAGAGGATTGAGTTGCACAGTCTGCTATGCTTACCCCAACCGTAGCGATTTTGGTGGTCACCATTTCCTCAAACTTGGCTAGTAGCTGGTCATACTTCTGAGATAATAGGAGCACGCTTTTTATCAGTGGGATCGATGTGCATTCCACACAGAACCATAGCGAGTCTGGTTTGTTTAATAACTTGGTCTGACTAGGTTGAACTCTGAGGCATCTCGCATGCAAGAACTTGCAATAGTTACGGTACAAAATGGCCTCCTTAACAAGTTTGGAACATGATCCGCAGAGCTACCCCATAGAAGCGTGGACAAATAGGCTTCGAAATACATAATAGTGCTGAGCAAAAAGAAGCGTGTAATGTTTGTGTCCGAAGGGTTCATCCATTGTGCGGTTTGTGTATTATTTTTAATTGATTGCAGAATGGAGTGTATAACGGCGAGCCGCTTGAGTTGGTTTATCTGAAATGAAATAGCTGGCTAGCCCAAGGATAAGCCCGATGGGAACTTGATCTACACTGTAGCTCAACAGCGCTTTTGGGATTGACCTCTTTTCCCTGCCGCACCCCGAACTGCACCATTACTATCTTCGTCCCACGGAGAAACTCCAGCGTTCGTGTTAGAATCCTCGTTGATTGGGACGATCATCGGATAGGTTGGTCGTGAGGGCTAATATTTCGGAAGGAAGGGTTGGGACATGTTGGGGAAAGAATAATAACGTACACATAAAAGTCTTCAAGTAGAACGAACAAATGGCGTGCGTGTAAAATGGTTTTGAATTTTTTGGGATTTATTTTTTAAAAGCTTTTTCGGGGTTTCTGTTTTTGTTTTCCAAGCGTTAGTTGGCCAAAAACAGGGCAAATACATACAATATTTATAAACCTAAACATATTAACACTGTGTATAATGGGCAAATCGAATGGGCTTACGAACCTCCAGACCAGGGCGATTGATCGTGAGAGGCAACAGGTTAAGTGTTGACGATGATATCGGCATGGCTGATGCATGTAAGCCGGGAATGTAGTTCTAGTCGACAATGCTAGGCTGCTGAAACTTTATGCGGTAAGCTGTAACGTTTCAAGATGCATTTCTAGACGATGGGTGTGTTATAGTTTCCTCCATCAGATGAGGAATATGGACGCGAGGCGAGGAGGAGTACAACGATGGAATATCGTACAATAGATCAGCAATGAAATTTTCCCCAAGGGGTAAGAGTTTTTCTTTGAGATGTTAAAGATATCATCAGCGTATTTAATTGGTCGAACCAATAGGATTTGCTCCGGACTGCCAAAAGCTCTCAACTAACCATTATTGGCGACGGGACTGCAATACCGACTTCCTTGGGGTCCTTGTTCTTGAAGAGAACTAACCAGGCACGCGATTAAGGCGTCATCATGGTGAGCAGTTCCAAGCCGGCGGCGCAGGGTCGCTAAGACGCTAACAAAACGCGACAAGAATTGTCTCTCCTTCAAGAGGGCTGAGTGCAACACAAAGCCAGAAGTTTTCCTGCCACTTACGAAACATCGGTTAGGCCACATCCTGGATACTCTGTTCAAGCTTGGGAGGATATCAGTCAATACCGACTCAAGTGGACTACCCGTGAATACACCATCACTCTATAGATACCTAGGGCCGTTAAATCGAAACTGAACGTCCTTCTTGCACAATCCTAGTAGTGACTGCAGACGTTGAGCTAGAAACTCGACTTTGCTGGGATGTACGCTTAGTTTGTTTAGAATACGAGAAATAGCTGAAGCTATCATGCCGAAATGCTTTTCCTTGCTATTTTGTGATCTGCGAAGGGAAGTCTTGTATGAAGCTTTGGAGTTTGTCAAGTGCTTGTCATGAATTGACCCGGTTCTCCTGAAAGTGGGTCTTTAAAACACGGAGGTTCCTCACTTGAAATACGGGACTCGTTCGGTATTCTTCTGTTCCTTAACAGACGATTTTCAGAAGTTGAGCCTTAGATTGGTCATTGCATTTTCTGTAACGGCTGACGGCAGGGGCGAACTTCGCCTCCCGTTTGCCCCCGTCAAATAGTATGAAGACGATCAATACAAGAATGGGTTGGTCATCAGGTATTCTCTCAGCTGATATCTCTATCCGATTCAGATAGGGATTGTGAAAGATTATAATTCTTTCGAGAATCACTGCTTTTTGGTGACATGGTATTTCTTCAAACACTTGGTTCATTTGTGTTACTCCGAATTAAAAAAACCTCAGCTGTGATTGTACAGTGTCTGGCTTGACTCCGTGTTTCGGTACTAAGTTCCTCTTAACCTTAACTGCAGCTTGCTTAGGTATCTGTTGCTGAAGGGCTAGCATTCGTCACGGCCACGTAGTTTGAGCCTAACCATCTGGTCCTCTTTGTCCTCACTAGCGAATAATAGTTCCGTCTTTGTGGTAGAGGAAACTCGACTTTAGCTTTCTATGGTTATGGCATATCCAGTTTCAAGTACATACACAGTGAATACAGGTTATTTTCTTTAAGTTTGAATACAGCATGCGCGGAGTATAACGTGAATTGATTGGGTGCAGTTCAGCTAGAGGGCGTTTGGTACACACCACAACTTTACGCTTGTCACTAGGTAAGCTCGTATCTTTTGGCATATTATTCTGAAGGTATTCAGCGGGGCGCAAACGATTCAAATGAGACGGTTAGTAGCAAAAGAACTTTCATGGTCTGCTCCATTTATCGGCAACTAACAACGAGGTAGCCCATGTTCATAACCTGGAAGAATGGCGGTCCATCTATGATGCTCTCTGTGCTGCTGACATCAAACTACTATTCATTTCAAGGATATCCGTGTCGTTTCACTACAAAGGCCGTGACCGGAGGTCACTAAAACTCATGGTTCAATCACAAGTGATATCGGTGAACTTAATCGGTAGCCACTGGACATTGGAAAACACAGTTCCTTTGGAACTACGATTAGAGGTAGCAGCTAGAGAACCGCAGCCACGCACTGTCATGAGAAAACAGCATCTGGCTAGACTCAATATAACCACAGCAACAATTCAGAAAACTCTGTGCTCAGACCAGTAGCTATCTAGAAAGCTACCATTGGAGTGCATACAATATGTACAGGTGAGACAAAAAACCGACTACATCCATGTCCAGGCTTGTTGCCGGTGGCCGAGTGGTCTGCACGTTTGCTTTGCAACCATAAGGTCCCCGGTTCGAATCCGCGTAGGGGTGGGCGTCCTCGCGGTATACTCAGCCCGCGCGCGACTGGCGGTGGTCGAGCGGCAGCGAAGCGCCGTTATGGCGTACAGCTGACACATTATTCGTATTTATTATGTCCAGACTTGGCAAATCACCCAAAAAAGGTTTGGGTGTTGGCATCTTGTCGCTCGGCATAAATTCAACTCCTTCATACACTCCTTGTCAAAAGCTTCTAACGTGCAAGAACATATCCTTTATTTACATTTATGCTCAAGTCATACTTAGTAAACATTCCGAACCGCTACTCCGTCCGAGGTCAAAGGTCTATGACCTCATCACTATAACGGATACATGGCTAAGCCCCGACATAATTGATATTGAGGTCGCGGTACCAGACATGTCCGTTGTTAAGCATGACCGACCCCGTGATGGGGGAGAGGTAGTCCGGTACTTTCGCAGTGACATCCATTGAAAGGTCATGGATGATTCGGCCAGTACGGTAGAGGATTCCCTGGTATTCTCTATGTTTAAAAGGCGACGACTCCTGCTGGGGAGGAATAATTCCTCCACCCCCAGATGGATTTCAGTCTGGCATCCGCATGGTGACGGGTGATAAACAAGAAGTATAGTCACATTCTTATCACTAGCGATTTCAGCATCCACGCTCTGGAATCCCAAGCCGCTCTGGAGAAGAGTTCAAAACGGATCTACAAGAGGTGGTCTCCAGTTTTCAGCGTTCTTGTCACATCAACACCCACCAGATTTAGTGATACTGATAATCCGTCTGTACTGGGTAAGATATTCGTCAATGAAGAACTCCTGAGCGAAAGCGTGACTGTCCAAGTCCCTATGGGTTGCGGTGATCATGTATCCTCTTCCAATACATCTATTATGCAGTATGGCCCGTGGAAAGTACCGACGCAACGAGGACCATAATACGCTACGACATATTAGTTCGACTCGGTGGGATAAATGACCAGGAGTTCTTGACAGATGAAGCAACGGCTATGGCATGACAACAGTTCGTCAATCAGTTTAGCACACTGGTTGCGGAAGCATCAGAAACTAAACTGTCCACTCGAGAAACGTGAAGTCTTTTTTGCGAAGCAGGACACACAAGTGCATAGCGATGCGAAATTCCTAGCATATCTTTAAGATCACTCCGAGCACCGAGACCTGGATGGCCTTTTTGACTCAACGTAACCATTGTACGCTAACTATTACGAGGATAACATAGCATACAAGCAGAGGTTTGCAAAACGTATAATCTCAACTCAACGTTTAAACAACCTATGTAACATGAGACAGGGAATTCCTCCTCTTCAAACAGCGCACGAACTGACACTGACCATGAAGGATGCGACGAATGTCCTGAGATTGCAATACCCTCTAAGCTTTCAGGGTGTTCAGTGATTACCCAACCCATGGCAAGCGTCGCCCCATCTCGAAAATCCACTCACATATTCTTTAGGGCAGAAACTGTACTGAACATTTTGTCGTTTATGAGTAACCGAAACTCTCCTTGTCTTGATAATATTCATACGAAATCACATGCGGCGGTAAGAAAGAGCCTACCTGGGCATTTATCTCGCATCCTCTAACGCTGTTTCGAAGAAATTGATGTGCCCGACATGTGGAAGCACTGGACGATAACTAAAATTTATAAGGTAGTCAATCAGATCCAGCCAATACCATTCTGTAACTCTCCTACCAGTGCTCACAAAGTTCCCGGAAGCCATTACTACCGATGCGCTAACAGCCTACACTGGAAGCATCTAATTATTTTGCACCCCAACAGCATGGCTTTCGACGAAATCGATTGTGCACTACAAATCTACTGCCAGCAGGATAACAATAAAAAATAGTGTCAGCTGTACGTCATGATGGCATTTCACTGCTATGCGACTACCACCAGCTGGCCGAAGCAGTAGACACTAGTGCAGTAGTTGCTATAATTTTTATCCACTGCTTAAATGCCTTTGACAGGTTAGACCATGGTATTCTCCTCTCCGAACACCAGAACTTCAAAATTTACGACCCTATCCTAAAGTGGGTGGGAAGCTTTATTCTCCACCGGCGCTCGGAGATAATAGTGCGTGAACCCTTATCCTATCCCATCCAAGTCGAATGCAAAGTACGACAGGGATTGATACTGGAGCCACAGTTATTTCTGATGTATATCAAACAAATAACACGCCTCATAAGTTCGAATTGCCTACTCCATGTTAATGAGATCGAGATGTAGACAGTGACCAATACCCCTGATAATCTTACACTACTTCAACAGGATCTTACTAGAGTTGACGCATTGTCAATGCGTTAGCTGCTTCGGTTCAATTATGAAAAAATGTAGTACTGCACTTACGACACTATATGGCATTCAGCTAGAAACTGGACAACCAGGAGCTTAAACGTCTTTCGGCGAAAAGTATCCCAGAGTTTTGATCCCCGCCGACCTTGGCTCATCGAACCAGATTTAAAGGCTACAAGAAGAGACATCCAAAACGTGGACCTCCTGAAAGGTGCATTTGGACGAATCGGCCATTCAATTTCCCAGCAGCTTCTCGGCTCATACATAAGTCCAAATGCGGAATACGCAATACAGGTCTGGCAGCCATGGCTGAAGAGAGGTCTCAGCACTTTGTAGATACTCCAATGTCGGACGACCAGGAATGTCAAATGCTTGTTCCATTTGCCGTATAACAAAGGCTGAGGATGCTCGGAGTCTTCACCGAATGATACCGGATACTACGTTGTAGACCTACTTTTGACTTACAAGATTTTGAGAAACCCCAACCACAAGTGTCACCATTTGCTGAAGCCAACTCAAATCAGTAAGCTGGAAATTCACCAACTGTCAGAGCAGTACAGTCACTTGAAATGCCGTCGAAATCACTTTCCGCAAGTGGTTCATAAGTGGCGAATGCCGTACCGGAATCTGTCATCTGTGCTCCGACGCTGGTAGAGTTCAAAGCCCGAGTTGACCGTGCACTCACTTCGGTGCACAACACAACGTGATTCATTGAACGTCGACAAACACAAGTGTCTGCCCTAGATCTCATTGTCGGTCAGCTCCCAGCATACATTTTACTTTTGTTAATTTCTGAACGTCCTCACCAGGTGACACGGTTTTTACAAGAGCCTAATTTGTCGTTATTCGTTATGGGTTTACAGTGGATTTCGATTTTTACTATGTGTATCTCAGTGAGTCCACCGGCCTGAATGCACTTATTTTGATACCTTTTTAATATTTTGCAATATTCACCATAACCACCCTACAGGACCAGCAAAGCTGTAGTTTTTCACCCATATTAAATCAATGTTTCATTGTGACCTCGATGTCACAGCAATGCACGGGCTCGAAGTGAGAGGTAACGCCCATGCACTTGGACGTCATAATTCGAAAGTCAGAATTTTGGCTGAAATAGTAGTGCGCTGTTGCGTTCTCACTTTGTCACCACTTGACATTGGATCAAAGAAGGATTCACGGTATGCGATGCTCTATGCGAAATGTGCTTCAAAGCCAACTTACAAGCTCGATTTTTGGACAAAATGCTGCAGATATACAACAAAACAATATGCGAAAACTTGCGCTAAGACAGATAATTTGTGGGCTGGGTCAAAAAACAGCGTTATATAAATTACTGATGCTTCTACTCTAGTGTATTTGGGTACCCCTTACTTACGATGAATTTACACTTACTGGCCGATTTTAGTACATGCATCCTGGGTTCAACTGTTCGCCGAGCTTCGTAATTGGTATGCAAAGTTTGCATACCAATTGCGAAACATGGCGAACAGTTGAACCCATGCACGATCAGCCCGGGCTACCCGTACATCAAGCCATTCTAGTACATGCATATCCGCTGCTCCTCTGCTGGTACCAAATACTATTACTAGCTGCACCGTAAATTGTATCTGAAAAGCATTTTCCTTTTTCAGCTTGTCAGAATAAGTACATCTCCCACTAAGGTCGCCGCGCAGTACATCTCATGGTAAAGAGGTTCTACACGCCTAATGACGTCATACTGCACAACACTCCAGAGGATTGCTGGGTCTCATACCTTGGAAAGGTCTGCGACTTAACCGAACTTTGTGCTGAGTATAAAGGTAACACATTTTGCAAGTGAATACCTACATAATTGTATCTTTACCCACGGATCATATGAAGGCTTTAAAGCAAGACAGTCAACATTTGTTTATTCGTCGGCACGTTAAGGAAACCGCACAGACATTCAGTTAAGTTTGCAGTCCAACCTATGGTTAACATGTTTTACGTAATACAACTTACAGATCATACAAAGCTAGCATTGTAGTTATTTGCTATAAATGGCATGAACAAATGTATCACTGTGGCGTTAACATGTTTGCCTCACAGTTGCCATGGCATTCAGCGCACATTCTTCAGAGATTGATAAGCATCAGCTGAGATTAGGAATGTTTCAAAACTTAGCTTCATTCACGTGTTTCGGTTGAAATGTTTCTGGTGT
Organism: Dicrocoelium dendriticum; assembly: GCA_944474145.2. NCBI lineage: Eukaryota > Metazoa > Platyhelminthes > Trematoda > Plagiorchiida > Dicrocoeliidae > Dicrocoelium > Dicrocoelium dendriticum. The sequence continues at coordinate 73,103,014 of OX104067.1, read as the reverse complement.
CCATTGATGATTAATGTTTTTGCGACTTCAGCCTTTTTGTTTGTTCATGTCGAATTCGCTTCCTCGGAAAATGCCAGAAATGAAAGGCATGCCCTGTTACTTCATTGAAAGGTGACGTGCTGCTTGAGCCACTGCTCGCTGAGGCAGGAACGGACATATCACACTGGTTTGACAGTCTGACTGGAGATGTGCGCCACTACATGGATCCAGAGACTCATTGCTTGGTTCCATACACACCACATGGACGGTTCATACACATCCCTCCGCCATACCCCACAACGGACTGGGCTACTGATATTGGAACCCCTTGGTGGAAAGATCCGAAATACGTTATTGGATGCTTGACGCAGAAAACCAGATTTGTGAGAATAATTAACACACTGACTTCCCAGGAACACGAGGTTCAGGTATGTTTTACTGAACCACGGTTCCCAAATTTGTGCAAACATGCTCGTTTTCGGTGATTAATTTTTAGGCTAGTCAGCATAAGAAAAGGCGGACTGAATAATTAGAAAATGCTGTCAAATAAAGTTACTGGCTATGATTTGTTCACGTGGAAGCTACCTGGTCGATAGCTGGCCTTGGTAAGGTCAAAGCCTTGACCAACTGCTTATACACACAATGGAGGGTTGTTGAGACGAATCGCTTTCGCCTCCTCCAGTGCAAGAATTTGGCATCTGATAAGTATGGAATGGGCACCTCACCCATGGTAGATCGTGCGAAAGACCTTAGAGAGAACGTTCGGATGATTTGCTTGGACTAAGTTTACGACTAGTATTCAATCACCGGCTTAGCGAACGCGAACGCGATCAAAGGTCTCGCGGTGCCACCTATGTAACTTGATCCACAGGAACAGGGAAATCGATCCACACAAGAGGTGACCTTCACAGACACTTTATCCTTCAGGTGGACGCGTAGCACGGGTGTGGATGTGAAGATGATGCGTAACCACGCGGCCCAAAAGTGTTAAGGACGACCGCACGTAATCGTTTACCGTGTTCGGAACATTTGCATCTATTGAATGGCAGCGACAAATATATTAGGAGAACAGCTATTAGACATTCATATTTAGTGAACGAGCTTAATAGCCATTCTTTATTCTTCCTATTTTCTACTTCTTGAATTTCGTTAAGGCAGAGAGAAGACAGAGGTTGCGATATGTCAACATTTCGATTGTTCTCTTCAGTCGCAAACACAATACGATCCGAAACATACAAGGGATTATATACATGGGAAAAAAGGCACCACCAATCAAAATGTCACAGTCAAGACCATGGCAACCGAATGGATTGTCTCAAGAGTTTCTGTGCACATAGCAGAGGTTGATAAGCCTTATTTACAACGCCTCACCAATTGCTAGCATTATCGGGTTTTTGTTACGTAATAACACTTTGAACGCTGTCTCGGGGTTTACGTGATGACGGGTTGTCATGAAGTGCTTGGTGATAGACGATGCCGGGCTCCTATTGATTCTCAGATTCGTCCCATGTTGTTGCGTAATCACTTGTCCCAACCACTTTGGCAAGTCTTCAGCTACCCTCTGAGCTAACTGACGATTTGTTCTGCCTATGTAAATGTCACCGCAACCGCAGGTAAACTGATAAACAACTTGAGTGGCCGAACTGCCCGACGAGATGCTCTGACGGTTATGAAGAACAAGTGCTCGCATGGTATGCCTGAGTCGCAACTGGGCTGTCGTCTAGGTTCGCGTTAGGGCGGACCGGAGCTTGCGTCCGATGTCATTTGCCACATGGTTCTTCTTGAACGGCAAGAACAAATAAACATTCTTTTTCTCAGCAGTCAACACCGGTGTTTTCACGCTGGGATGTCTGCTGTGTACCTGAATAAACTTCTCAGGATATCCATTAGAAATTAAGGTCTTGCGTAGAAATTCTTCTTCGGCTTGTAACGTTTCGGGGCTACAAATACGCCTAGCCCGGTAGAAGAGAGTTCTCACTAACCCGCATTTGTATGCGATCGCGGCGAAGCTTGAAAAATGCAGGTACTGTCCAGTCCAAGTCGATTTGCGGTGAACGGTGCACTGCAACGTACCTTCAGCCTGTCTCCTAATGAGTATATCCAAAAAGCCAGGCAACTGTGTTGTTCCATTTCAAGGGATACCGACAGATTAAAGTGAATCGAATTTAGGATGGTCAGCAGACGGTTAAAATGTTCTCCGCTGGTGAAGACTAAAATGTCATCCACATATCGTCTATACAATTTCGCTTCACTAATGCTCTCAGCAACTTGTCTTTCTATCAGGCCGAGCAAGATGTCGGCCAAAACTGGTCCCAGCGGGCTGCCCATAGCGACGCCGTCGACCTTTTTGTAAGCGGTCCCCTCAAATTCAAACCGCATGTTTTAGGTGCACAAGAGAATCATATCCTTTAAATACTCCACTGGCAGGCCAACAGAGATATTTTGACTCAGGATAAAATCACATAAATTATCAATCGTCTCACGTAAAGGCACATTTGTGAATATGGAGTCCACATCTATTGAGTACATAAGCTCTGCACTCAGTGACAATTGTTCCAGTGTCTCAGCCAGTTCAAAGGAGTCCTTCAGGCAATACGTAGCGAGGAGTTTACGTACCGGATCTAATAGTTTGGCCAGCCACCGCGCGACATTGTGATAAGGTGAATTGTTCCTGCACATAATCGGACGTAGCGGAAATCCTGCTTTGTGTATCTTGGGAGCGCCTCGCATTCTAGGTGTCTGTGTCCCAGTCGGTTTTAAGTGCCTGTACTGTGACTCATTGATGTAACCATGTAGCAGGAGAATCTGGAGCTTCCTTGCCACCTACTTCTCCACCAGGATGTTGTTTTCCGGTGTATTATCTAGCTGGAACTTCCGTGTGTCTCCTAGAATGGACTCCATCTTCGAAATCTAGTCAGGCCCGTACATTAATACAATACCCGATCCCTTATCCGGCTGCAGGAACATTACGTGCTTCATTTGTTTCAACTCCTTGATCGCCGTATAGTGTTCAGGTTGCAGACAGCACCTCTGACTTATAGGCGTACACAGAAACTGGTTCGCAATGTCTACCAATTTCGCCCGAAACCAACCCGCATCTTCTGTCGATCTTAGCGTGAGGTCACTGAGGTTTTCATTCAGATACTCACAATGCGCCTGCGTGATGGCCTTGCCTAGCGCTTTTGGCGACAGTCGGTATTTCATTCCAAGCGAGAGAACTTCCAATTGAGCGCACGGGAACTGAGCAGAGGACAAATTGTATACGTGCTTCAAGCAATCAGTAGGAAAGGAAGCATTGGTGGCTTTAGCAAGAGAACCCTGCAGACTACGCACTGTTTTTGCTCTCGTGCGATGGAGAACTTCAGCGGAAAAGGCCTCAAATTTTAATCGACAAACCAACGGCAACTCATTGAGTGTGCAAGCGAATCGTCTCTGTGTCTCGATAAATTTCCGTTCTCGTTCCAGACAGGCGTCAATATGCGCCGACGCGATCCTGGCCAGATTGGTGTTGTTTATCGGCAACCTGTTCCTAGACAAGGTCTTGGCGAATCGCGGCGGGAAGGAACCTGAGCGGATACATTCCTCAAAAAACTTCACATGGACGCGTTCAACAGCTAACTTGCAGCGCAGAGACAACAATCGGTCTAATGCTCTCGCAACGGTAGCGGGGAGTCTTCTTTTCAGAAAATTAAAACATTGGGTCCCCTTCAGCCATTTCGTTAAGGCAATCCCTTGTATGTTTCTGATCGTACTGTGTTTGCGACTGAAGAGAACAATCGAAATGTTGACATATCGCAACCTCTGTCTTCTCTCTGCCTTAACGAAATGGCTAAGGGGGACCCACTGTTTTACTTCTTGAATGTTGTTTAAACGCTCCACTGTGTCAGCTCAGTTGGTACACACACGTCATTGTTAATGGACGCTCATCTCCGTGGCCTCTTCAGCAGTGCCATTTGCAAGAACACATTCCATTGGTTTTTTCCGCACCAGTTTCCTACTTGGTTATGTTAAAGGAATATTTACTTGTCACACAATTAATGTGCTAGTTTTTAATTTTTTAGTCTGCACTTCATATTCTCCTTTGTTCCGTGACATTTGTTTAAACGCACTTTAATTCGTCTCTCGCTTTGCCCTCTGTGGCCACTCCAATTCTCCCCACACAATATTGTGCTTGCGCTCGTTCGAACCAGTTCGACGAGCTCTACTCAGTGCTTCCCAACTCTTGGATCTAACCTGTGTGGATTATACTCTTGCTCCAGTTCCCAGTTTTCGGCATATTCTTTGCCGAATTCCACTTGTGTAACTGCATCAGAGCGGTCTTTCAGAAAAGATTTTGGTCTCATTCGAAAGAAGAAGCTGACGGCTCCCAAACTACGCGGCAATCATCCCTGCAAGTCGCAGCATAACAAGGTTACAACCTTTTTGCTCATCAACTGAGCAGCTCTAGGGACGCTTATCAGCGCTCCAGCTGCATCGTCGCTTAAGGCAGGCCCATTAACACGCTGCCGCTTTGTGTGTGTGTGTGTGTGTGTGTGTGTGTACCACTGTGAGTCGATTGATCGCTGAATCCGACAGTCTGCGCGTTACGACCTCTATCCGCCTCTCCGCCTGACCTTGGTGCGGTTGAACAACTCTCCATTCTTGTGCGTGTTCCGACCTATTCGTGCGTCACCCTTAGCGCAAAATACACTCGTCAAGGCGAGCGCCTAGGTAGACTTTGCTGTAAAGAATAAAAGGACAACTAGCATTCCAATGATTCAACGTCGCCTATGTTGTGCAGACAACTGCAGTAAAGTGCTTAAGATCAGTATTACCTGTTCTAGCTGCATTAGGTCGTACTGTCCGCAATGTGCAGGCAAATCTGTCCAAGAAGTGAGACAGACAAACCAAGTTGCTGACACAATTTGGTTTTGCCCAACATGTCAAGTCATACCTGTTGTCAACTGTTTATCATTGCTCATGAAAAAATGCGATAGGATGACTGAAATAATCGCGCAATTTGTAAATACTAAGATCGCTCCCTGTCACAGAGGCGAAACGCCTGCAAATCGATCCCCGGGCGAAAAGCTACGAACGCAATCAGGTTCGAAGGGTGTGTAAGGTGACTCCATTCGGATAGGGAGGTGACAGCTGGGCGAGAAAGCTGAGTGCCAACGCCCGCGCATTTGTCACCTATCGTGTGTGGGAAAGTCCTTGCGAGCGTGTTAGCAGGACCCAGCCGAGAGCTGATGAGATCGCGCGTCAGACAGCAGGCTTGTCGGCAAGGCCTGACCGGAAGCTGCTGAAATCGCGCGTCAGACATCACGCGTGTTACAGTGCATTGCGTAGGCGGACGAAGACTGGACTGCGTGAGCAACACGGCGAACGAGATAGATGGAACGGACAAGTATGTGTGGAGCGTGGGCGTATAGTAAAATCCGCATTGTGATACCGACTTATAAATATGAGCTTTCTTTGCCTTAATAGAACTCTGGTCTGCTGAGTAGTCTTCTGTCTCCGTTCCGGTCGGGTTTTCCAAGCGTCAAACAGAGCAGGCGTAAGGGCGCAGATTTCGCAGCAGGCGTAAATCAACCAGTCGAGAGCGAGCAGGGCACAGCGTTATAACACTCCCTCGGAGGAAAATATGGCCACGATAATACCTCACCCGGCCAAAGTTAGCTCTGAGTCTAAACCGAAGAAAAGAGCTAGACGCTCCAACCGCACTGCAGCGTCTGTGACTCTAAACCCACTGGATCACCTCACTCCCATAAGTGGGCAAGCCTCAAACATGCCTGCTTCCACTTCTCCAACCATAGCCGCTTCACTTGGAGGTTCAGCCATGACACCGACAGCTCAGAGCCGTAGGAAATCCGGTGCAGATAACAAGCAGGTAATGTACGCATCGATTGCCTCGACAAACACACCGGGAGGGAGACACATAGGTCCATCTTCAGTACCGAGCACGCGCGGCGTAAAGCAGCTTTTACCGTCAACTCTAGTGGTGCCCTCTAAACAACCTGAATATCCGGCAAAAAGTATAAAGCCAACTCTCGCTAGACAAAACCACGCTACGCTAACTCTCGTGTGCACCAATGTTCCCGAATCCAAATCTGGCACAATAAAAGGCAAGTTGCAAGACGATCGCAACCAGTGGAGTTCCATCTGCGAGGCGATTGGCATTCTGGTTGGGCCTGCAATGCTGCAACGCGTGGCGTGTCACCCGACCTCAGTGCACTCTGGTGAACCTCGAATCATTCGAGTAACACTAAACTCACAGACGAGACAGAGGCTGTCCTGCTCTCAGCAGTTCGTCTTCGCAACTCACCGAGCGGAGTGCGCATATTACCTGATCTACCTTGGAAAGATCGCGCAAAAGAATCAGTGGAGCAACACGGTATTGCTACTAGGGATAGCAAGAAAACAATATTTGTTCATGGTGTTCCTGAGCTTCTGCATTCTTTTGATCACGATGCACAAACACATGACCGAGAGCAGTGGTGCTACATCCGCGAAGCACTCTCTGTAGACAATGTTATTGCCAAATCCCTGACAAGAGTTCCGTCATCACCTAACTACAAGGGCTGCGGTCCAAGGCTAATGAAAGTAATACTACACTCCGAGGGAATGACGCAAGTTCTGTTGGATAGCTGGTTAAAGTTTCGAGCTAGGTTGCCAACAGAAATACGGCTAAAGGCAGCAGGCGAACGACCAAAAGTCGGAAGCAATTCAATGGAACTTGCAAACGTAACAAATTCTTTATTTGCACAGTCCTGCGGAGAGACCGACACAACAGCGCCCACGGCACACAGGAGGACCGAGCACAGCACGAGTGAACCGTCTGTTCAGGAACGCTCAATAATGTCATGCAACACGACTGAAATACATAAACCAAAAAACGATTAATGGCCGGCCACCTAACGGCCGGCTCAAAAACTAACACAAACTTGACATCTATCAATGACCTCCTAACAACAAAAGCCCTATCTTGCATGTACACAAACGCCCAAGGCCTTCTAAGCAAGTTGGCAGAACTTAGAGAACTCCATGCCTCACAACCGCGGGACCTCGTCATGATTACAGAGACATGGTTAAACCCTGAGATAACCGACTCTGAGATCAATTTACCCGGTATGTCGCTGCTTCGAACCGATAGAACCGGAAGGGGTGGTGGTGTGATTCTTTACTATAATACAAACCTCCGATGTGAAGTTATCGATCACCCGGAAATCCGAGCTCCCGATTCGCTTTGGTGCCGCCTTTGGTTGCGAAACAAGGACACATGTCTACTAGCCGTGATTTATCGCCCACCAAACTCAACGTCGGAAATGGACTCCAAACTGCACCACGTTTTTCAGTTTGCTTTGAGCAAGTCCTACACCCACATTCTTATCGCTGGAGACTTTAACGTGCACGACATAGAAACGCCGGCAACCGACGGTATGCAGTTTAAAGCCTGTTTGCAAGAGCTTATTGCTAGCCACCCTCTTTACAACCACGTAACCTCTCCCACCAGATTTCGAACTTCTAACAAGCCGTCGATACTGGATCTTGTGCTAACTAATGAAGAACTCATGGTTGATGGGATAGTTACAAGCACACCACTGGGTCGTAGTGATCATGTCACTCTACTCTTTGATTATATATGCTATGCCGAGTACCCTGAAAAGGAGGAGGATAAAGTGCATACTGTCACGCACTACAATGTGTTATCTAAGCTTGTTAAGGATACATCTTGGACTTTCTTAACCGAATGGCCCCAGATGCTGCATGGGAAACATTTACAAGGACCTTTAGCACACTGGTAGCGCACGCATCAGAACAGAAGTCCTTCCAACCCAAAAACAAGCGTAAGTCATTTCTGAGGAGCAGAACACGTAAATGTCTGTCCCAGAGGAATTTGGCATGGCGAAATCACCAGGACTGCCCGAATGCCGAAACCTGGACTGCATACGTGACACATCGTAACTTCTGTGTGAAACTGATCCGCGAAGACAAGGTCACTTATCAGCAGGAGTTAATGAAGCGATTCTGCACTAACCGCAAACTCCTGTACAGGCACGTTAACGGCCTTCGAAAGGTAAAACGAGGGGTTCCAGCGCTAGTCACGGCTGATGGGTGCACGCGGTCAGCAATGGAAGCAGCTGATCTCCTACGGCTTCATTACTCCCAAACTTTCCAGCAGGTAACGAGCACAAACATTCCCCTCAATTCTAATACTCCACCATCTGGTTTAGAAAACATCACCTTCACTGCGGAAGCTGTGTTGAAGAAGTTGTTATCCTTGCGTATCCACAGTTCTCCCGGAGCTGATAACATCCGACCAAAGGCTCTACAGGCGGTAGCTAGTGATCTAGCAGAATCACTGGCTGTTTTCTATCAGCGATGTCTAGAGGAAAACCGTATTCCACCAGTATGGAAGCAAGGGGTCATCACTCCTATCCATAAAGGAGGTAGCCGCACTGATCCTGCCAACTACCGTCCAATAACACTACTTCCCGTACTATCCAAAGTGATGGAATCAATCATCGCAGACGCGCTGATGCAATACCTGGAAAGCCACAATTTAATAGCTCCAGAGCAACATGGCTTTCGTCAAAAGCATTCGTGTAATACTAACCTATTAATTGCACGTAATAGCTGGACTGAAGCTGTTGATGATGGAGTGGGAGTCGATGTCATCTACCTGGACTTTTCAAAAGCGTTTGATCGCTTAGACCATCGCATTCTCCTTCAGAAGCTTCGGAACTACGGCATTGGCGATCCAATCCTGAGTTGGATTAGCAATTTTTTACAGGAACGACGACTAGTGGTGAGAGTCCGAGAATCATTTTCTCATGCAATCGATGTGACGTGTGGAGTACCACAAGGCTCGGTTCTTGGACCTCGTCTATTCTTGGTGTTCATTAACGATTTGGCGAGATCAATTACTTCCGATTTCCTATTCTTCGCTGATGATATCAAGATATGGCGAAGGATCAGAGGACCGGACGACCATGAACGGCTCCAGCACGATCTTAACACAGTGTCGAACTGGTCAGTTCAAAACGCCCTACCGTTCAACGTAGACAAATGTCGCGTTGTACAATTACGCCATAGACATAACTACACCTATTCACTTGGGACAAACGGATTGCAGAATAGCTCCCAGGAACGTGATCTTGGTGTGATCGTACAGAGCGACCTCAATTGTTCAAAACAGGCTGAGGTAGCGGCGAAAAGAGGCAACCAGCACGTCGGCATGCTGCGAAGGGCATTCGGGAGATTTGACCCATCAATCTTCCCAATGATGCGCAATTCCTACGTGCGCCCGCATGTTGAATACGCTATCCAAGCTTGGCAACCATGGTTGAAGCGCGACCTAGAAGCGATAGAGGCACCACAACGAAGAGCAACTAAGAATGTAAAGGGCCTGCGCTATCACTCTTACCACCGAAGGCTGAAGTTGCTGAGAATTTTCAGCGGACGCTATCGAAGGCTGCGCGGCTATCTCATATTAGCGTATCAGATACTGAGTGACCCCAACCACGTATGCCGCCATTTGCTGAAACTTAGCCACAACACGCAGCTCCGAGGTAACTGCATAAAGTTGAAGGAACAATATGGTCGTCTAGAGTGTCGACGTAATTACTTTTCCCTTCGGGTTTTCCAACCCTGGAACGCACTCCCAGACTCAGTGGTATCCTCTCCTACCTTGGACGTTTGCGAAAAACAACTAGATGTTGCTCTTAGTTCCCAACATTTTGTTACCTAAGCTCCTCTATTGTGGATTACGTCAAGCATGTTCTCAACAGGATTTATGTATCAAATGGACCTAAGTGAACGACCATATTTTACTTTTCCCACTCCTTACCTCAAGAATCACTGCACCCCAGTTTCTTTCTAAACATTTACGCGCGATAATTTTTTTCATTGTACACTGATGTTATTTATCAAAGTATTCATCTCGGCAAACGTTCGATAGACGACCCAAACATATTTTACTTGCATCATATTCACCACAACCATCCTACGGGACTTGTCAAGCACTTGCTTTTATCCCGGGATAAATCATTGTTCATTGTTCATCGTACATTTCGTTATTCTGATTGGCCAGTGCCCGTCACTGTAAATGGATGTTTGCTTTACGCTTGGGGTCCCATGATGCTATTTTTAATGACATATGCGATTCGCTCTTGAGTACACGGTTACTTATTTGCCGTTGCATTTTACGTTTTCCTTCTGTTGGTTGGCTCAAGCGTAATTTAGTAGCTTCCCTTCATTTTGCCTCCAAAACTATTAAGCAAATGTAATTTCATGTATACAAGTCTTTTCTGTCCAACCTCAATGATGCAACAAGCTGGTCGTTCTTAGCCGAATTGACCACCGAGGTTGCCTACAGAGAATTCGTCAACATATTTAACAAGCTCGTGGCAAACACATGCGAAGCCAAACTCTACCGGCCTAAAAGGATGAAGTCTTTCGTAAAGAGCAGGACACGTAAATGTATGGCATTAAGGTACTTGGTATGGCGCACCTACATAGCCTCCTCGAACGACGATACCTGGGATGTCTGCACAATGCTAAGAAACCACTGTGTCAAACTCGTCCGGGAATGCAAACTGAAAAACCAACAAGGTCTAGTGGAAAAGTTTTGCTCCAATCCCAAACTGTTGTACGGGCACGTAAACTATTTGCGCCGTGTTAAGCGCGGTATTCCTGTTCTGCACACAGCATGCGGCTTAGCCCAAACCGCACAAGAGGCGGCCAACTTTCTTGGACAACAATTTGGCCGTATCTTCCAAACTGTGCAATTATCATACATCCTGCCTAAGCAGATAATACTGCCATCATGGCTTAATTGCATATCGTTTATCTCCGCAGCTGTACTGAAGAGGCTGATGTCTGCGCGAATTCAGCTCCCAGGGTGCGGACGGCATTCACCCGAAGGCGTTGAAAGTTGCTGCCATGAGTTTGGCAGGACCACTAGCAATTTGCTTTCAATGATATCTGAACGAGTTGCACGTCCACACGATGTGGAAGCACGGAATCATCAAGCCAATCTAAAAATGTGGCAGCCGTGCTGAACCATCAAATCGTCGCCCGATAACACTACTTCCTGTGATCTCCAAGGTTATGGAGTCTATTATAGCTGAGGCTTTAATGGGGTACCTGGAGAACAACCAAATCCTCGTTCCGGAACAGCATGGATTTCGCCAAAATCACTCCCGTACAACTAATCTCTTGATTGCTCGTACAAACTGGACGGAATCTGTGGAGCTGGAGTAGGAGTCGACGCGGCCTACTTGGATTGCTCAAAGGCATTCGACCGCATAGACCATCGCATTCTACTCCACAAACTCCAGAAATATGGAATCGGCGATCCTGTTCTAGGCTGGATAGCAGACTTTCTCCTGCAACTTCACCTAAATGTGAGGGTTAGAAGCAACCTATCAGAATCCATCGAAGTTCAGTGCGGCGTACCTCAAGGTTCGGTACTTAGAGCCAGCCGGTTCCTGGTCTTCATAAATGATCTCGCGAGTGTGCTATCTTCTAACTGTTTGCTATTTGCTGATGACCTAAAGGTACGGCGTACTATAGCTGCAGTCGAGGATCCCATAGCGTTACAGGTGGACCTGGACAAAGCGTACACATGGTCCATCGAGAACATACTGCATTTCAACGTCATCAGGTGGAAAGTTCTCAGCATACGGCACAAGAGTATGCACAAGTACCGCCTAGGACCACAAATTCTACAGCGGAATTCTCACGAGTGCGATCTTGGCGAGCTAGTTTAAGATGACCTCTGTTGTTTGAGGCAGACTGAAAAGGCAGCTAAAAAAGGGAACCATTACCTCGACCTTCTTCGCAGAGCTTTCGGGCAGCTTGACCCTTCAGTTGTCCCAAAAATGCCCAGTGCTTACGTGAGGTCGCACGCGGAATGCGCTATTCAAACGTGGCAACCCTGACTCAAGCACCATCTCACCAAGCTCGATACTGCACCACGTAGGGCAACGAAGAGCGTCAGAGCTTTGGACAGCCTCCCTTACCCACTCAGGCTGAAGACCCACAAAATATACAGTGGACGTTATCGGCGTCTAAGGGGCGATCTCATAATGGTGTACCAGATCCTAAGAAACCCCAACCACCCATGCCGTTCCCTTCTGATACTCAGGCAAAACACCCCGCTAATAGGTTACCAGTTTAAGCTGGTCACGCAGTACAACCGACTGGAATGTCGGCGAAACTTTTTCTCCCTTCGAGTGTCACAGGCTTGGAGCGCCCTCCGGAATCTGTAATTAATGCACCCACCCTATCCCTTTTCAAACAACGCCTTGACGTAACTCTGTCACATTTACATTACGTGCTATAGCCCATGACCACAAGATACTGGCACCGATGCACAGCAGACAGTGGACAGTGCCATAACCCTACTCGGAAATGAGTCACTCCAAAGCCCTTGCACACAATTTGATAAACGCTACTACTGTAGAAATTGGATTTCTGTATCCCGTCGACCCGAGACAGTTGCACACGAGTAAGCGTTAGCCTTGCTATTCTTTTATTTTTCCCGCTTATTACATGATCAGTAACCCCTCCTCTTATTGCCTTGTGTGCGTACATTCTCATTTCAAACTCCCTTTATACGGCAGTGCAGTTAAATCACTAAACGCCCGAACCGACGATTCCATTATTCCATTATCTATCTTTGCTCACTCTAATCACCCTACGGGACATGTCAAGTAGCTGCTTTTTTACCCATTATAAATCTTTGTTCATTGTACTTGCGGTCGTGGGGTGAAGGAGTCCGTGACGATACAGCAGACTCTCTGGCGACGGAGGTTCTGGTAAACATGTCCATTTCTTTCGAGCAAACGCAGACGCTTCTTCAGCAGCAACAACTGCAGTTTGAAAAATCTCAACGACAGTTGATCGAGTTGCTAGATCAGAAGCTGAACATCCAGAGCGAATCCCCGACGACAACCGCTCGGCCATCGGTGGACGCCCATGCGGTTTCAATCACAGCATCTGTTTTCGATGAATTGAACGGGTTGACATTTGAATCCTAGTTCCTAAAGTATGAAGATATTTTTCGAGTGGAACTTGCAAACCAAGACGATGCCTGGAAAGTTCGTCTGTTGTTGAGGAAAGTTGGCGCAGTCGAGCATAAACGTTACACAAATTTCATGTTGCCGAAGAATGCAAGAGACTTCAGCTTCAATGAGACGGTGAAAACGCTGACGCAGATATTCGGTGAGCAGGCCTCTCTCTTCAATGTTCACTACAATTGTTTGAAATTAGTCAAACGCGATGCCGTTGATTTGGTCACACATGCCGGGATCGCAAATGGCAAATGTGAGCGATTCGAACTGCGTATAATGACACCTGATAAATTCAAGAGTCTTACTTTGGTGTGCAGTCTCCAGTCCCACGCTGATGCCGATTTTCGAACACGAATTCTCCACAAGCTCGAACAAGAACCACAGTTGATGCTGCAATAGATTACAGCCGAATGTCAGCGACTGATTAATTTGAAGCACAACACAAAAATGATTGAAACTGCTGATCACAGGACAGAACCCCAGATTTGTCGCACAGCTATCCATGGTAAAGTGATGAACCGGAATCAGTCAAGTCAGAAGCCCCCGAACGCATGCTGGAATTGTGGCGCTTGGCATTTTGTGAGAGACTGTATCTACAAAGGGCATCAATGTCACAAGTGCAAGCGGCTTGGTCATAAGGAGATCCATTGTCGAGTTGCGCACAACTTCAGACGTTCATTCCCCTCGAGTTTGCGCACAAACATCAACTTCAAAAGGGATAAGTTTCACGGACCGGCCAAAAAGGTAATTCTCGCTGCGCTTCACATGGAGTTCACTGGCAAGAGAAAGTATTTAACAGTAAAAGTCAATGATATTCCAGTCACCTTGCAACTAGATACGGCGTCCGACATCACAATCATTTCGCGATCGACATGGAGGAAGCTTGGGAGACCGTCATTCAAGAGCATAAGTCTGCCAGCTCAGAATGCATCCGGGGAACTGCTGAGATTGAATGGAGAGATTGAATGTGAGGTCAGCTTCAAGGAACTGCAACTCCGCGGCACGAGCTACCTAGTCTAATGCACCGACGTTAATCTTCTTGGAATCGATTGGACTGAGAAGCTTAACTTGCTCAATGTACCACTGAATCGTGTCTGTGCTGAAAGGAATGTGACGGTGCACCATACAACCATACCGACTCCTCCGGGTTAAAGCATCTCTGAACTTCAAACGAAGTATGCCTGTGTCTTCCAGTCGGAACCTGGACACTGTAAGAAAATGCAGACAAAATTTACTCTGCTTCCCGATGCCAGACCGGTGTTTTGACCCAGGCGTCCTTTCCCTTATGCTTCCCAAGCACTTGTTGAACAGGAGCTTGATCGATTGCAGCAGGCCGGAGTGATCGAGCGAGTCAATTTCTCACCGTGGGCTGCGCCTATTGTTGTGATTAGGAAACCGAACGGTTCTATTCGTTTGTGTTCAGATTTTTCAACGGACCTGAATGATGCACTGGAACCCCATCAGTATCCGCTTCCACTCCCTGAGGATGTGTTCGCAAAACTGAACGGAGGCAAGTATTTTGCTATCATTGATTTTGCAGACGTCTATTTGGCGTTAGGAGTTGAACCCGAACGCAGAACGCTTCTAACAATCAACATGCATCGCGGGCTCTCCCAGTACAACCGTTTGCCATTTTGAGTCAAAATGGCACTGGCAATCTTTCAACAACTCATGGATTCCATGCTGGCGGGTGTAACTGGAGCGGCAGCCTACCTGGATGACATCATCATAATGGGCTCGATGCAAGATGAATTATTGCAACGATTGAATGACGTGCTGCAGATAATCAAAGATTGCGGTTTCCGATTACGAGCGGATAAGTGTAGATTTTTCCTGAAATCAATTAAGTTCCTGAGTTTCTTGATTAACAGAACGGCCGACGACCCGGTCCCGAAAATATCGAGGTAATAGACCGGTTACCGGCGCCATCGAATGTCACGACCTTACGGTCATTCCTTGGGATGGTGAGTCATTATAATGAATCTCTACCATGTATGCATCGCTTGCGTCATCCTCTAAACCATCTGCTGATGAAAGACGTCTAATGGAAATGGTCTGCACAGTGTCAACAGTCGTTCGAGCAACCGAAATCTCTGCTGAAGTCGGACTTAGTGCTTACGCACTATAATCCGAAGCTGGAAATTATCGTGGCCACGGATACTTCAAGCTATGGGATTGGTGATGTCATTTCAGATGGATCCGAAAAGACTATGGCACATGTTGCACGAGCGCTGACAGCATCCGAGAAGAATTATGGTCAGATTGAGAAACAAGCCTTGGCTATCATCTTTGCCCTGCATTAGTTCCAATAAGATGGTATAGAGTAGACGGTTCCCGTATGTGACTGATTACAAACCGCTTCTGACAATCTTTGGATTCAAAAAGTGCATTGCGGCATATACGGCCAGCCGCCTTCAGCGATGGGCAACTCTGCTCTTGGGATATGGTTTCAGCATGCGATACTTGTCTACTGATTCTATAGGGCAAGCGGACGCCCTATCCAGATTAATAGATAGCGGTAAGCGGAGATCGGAAGACGCAGTCATTGCCTCCATCGCAGCCGAATCGGATGTCAGCTACATGCTACATAACGCCGTGAATAATTTACCGGTCAATGGTATGATGGCGAAGCAATCCACTGAACAGGATGCATTGCTGCAAGAGGTATTAACCTACACAGGACGGGGCTGACCAAAAAAGTGTCGGAGAGAAGCTTTGACACAGATTTTCACGCAGCACAACTCTTTGTCTGAAGTTGATCCCTGCCTGTTTTTTGCAGATCGCATTGTCATTCCAGAAATACTCAGGTCAGGCTCGTTACGGCAACTGCACAAGAACCATCCAGGAATCGCTCGCATGAAGGCGCTTGCGCGCAGCTAAGTTTTTAGGTCCATGGTGGATAGCCAAATTGAAGATATTGGCCGATCGTACTCCAGATGCATCAGTGCCTCCAAGTTACCGGTACGTACTACATTACAAGCTTGGCCAAACCCTGAATCGTCCTGGTCGCGCATACACGTACATTTCGCAGGACCAGTCGAAGGAGTGCATTTCCTCGTTATTATAGACGCCTACAGTAAATGTCCGGAGGTAATCACTATGCAAAACACGTCGGCCAACGGCACAATTATTGCGATGAGACATGTCTTCAGTCAGCACGGATTGCCAGTAACAGTCGTGTCGGATAACGGGGCACAGTTTACGTCCTGTCAATTTGCTGCATATTGTGCACAGAATGGGATCGAGCATGTGAGGACCGCCCCGTATCATCCGTAGTCAAATGGCCAAGCGGAAAGATTTGTTGATACTCTGAAACGAGCATTGTGGAAGTCAAAAGAGTAGGGAGAGATGAACAAAAGATTGGAACGGTTCTTGTTGGACTATCGAGTTACTCCGAATCCTAATTCACCAGATTGGAAATCACCAGTTGAAGCCCGTGTGGGTCAAAGATTGAGAACCACGCAAGATTTGCTGACTCCCAAGCGTCCGCGTCTACAACTAAGGAATTCAGTGATGGAGCGCCAATACAACAGGCGGTATGGGGCGCGAAAAAGGACGTTCAAAGTGGGCGATTTTGTGTTTGCGGCTGCCAACTAAGGCCGGTCGATCGCTTTGACACCAGAACGAGTCGTGCGACGCCGAGGCAAGGTAATGTATGATGTTTAAGTTGGTACACCGATATGGAGAAGCCACGTCAATCAGTTGAGGTCACGGTATACACATAGTGCGGTCGTTCCGAAACCCAAAGGATTTGACGTCAATGAAACGCTGGACAGTAGCAAGCCTAGTACCTCTGCAGGTGGTGAAGTTCGTCTCATGGAATGCATGGAAAATGGAGCCCGGTACAGGCCAAACCAAACAAGAAAGTGTGTGCAGCAGCTCTAGGTGGATCCGCGTCGGAAGAGTTTTGTGAACTCCAAGTACCTCATTTTTAAGAGGGTATTAGGAGAACAGCTATTAGACATTCATATTTTGTGAACGAGCTTAATAGCCATGCTTTATTCTTCCTATTTTCTACTTCTTGACCGTTGTTTATACGCTCCACTGTGTTAGCCCAATTGGTACACACACGTCATTGTTAATGGACGCTCATCTCCGTGGCCTCTTCAGCAGTGCCATTTGCAAGAACACATTCCATTGGTTTTTCCGCATCAGTTTCTTACTTGGTTATGTTAAAGGAATATTTACTTGTCACACAATTAGTGTGCTAGTCTTTAATTTTTTGGTCTGCACTTCTTATTCTCCTTTGTTTCGTGACATTTGTTTAAACGCTACATTTCGTTATTCTGGTTGGCCAGTGCCCGCCACTGTAAATGGATGTTCGCTTTACGCTTGGAGTCCCATGATGCTATTTTTAATGACATTTGCGATTCGTTCTTGAGTACACGGTTGCTTATTTGCCGTTGCACTTTACGTTTTCCTTCTGTTGGTTGGCTCAAGCGTAATTTAGTAGCTTCCCTTCATTTTGCATTCAAAACTATTAAGCAAATGTGATTTCATGAATACAAGTCTCTTCGTGGCTCGTCTTTGGACTTCTACTTGCGGTCGTGGGATGAAGACTTCAGTGAGGACACAACAAAATACAAGGGTTTCTTTCCTACTGTGGGTGCTTTGGCGATCACACAGTCAGTTCGCATTACTAAGACACACCTTCTTTTTATTGTGCGCTCTGCTTCAGTTGGATCCTTGAGGCACATTTCCCTCGTTCTTCCGACAAAACACCAGAATAAATTCTGTTTTGTCCGATTGGCACAGACTATCAGAGTCCATTTTGCTCTGCTGTGAATTCTGCGCTGCATTGAATCACCTGACTGGCGCGACATTTGAACGTCTAGGAAAGCCAGGCATTCGTTTGACCCGGGTTGCATGAAAAACAGAATATTCCTGTTGGTCCGGTTGAATTTCCATAATTACTCAACCTGGTGAACGCAGCCGTCAGCTATGAACCTCACGTCATCCACATAATTTTTCTAGAATGGTAACCGCTCAAATCCTGTCTAGGTCTGGGCGCTCTGGCAGTATCTCAGTCCACATACAACCATGACATTTGCTTCAATCATAAACTTCATACTGCATCGGCCGTCGCGCAGATTATCAAGCGTCGCCTTATCTGCTGCATACAGAAGGGCGGATAAGCGAAAACATGCTACTGCTGGCGCCTCCCTTCTTTCTTTTCCACCTGTTCCTCTTACTCCCATCCCGACCCCCATTACTAACCTCCTATAATTCCCAGCTTAATTGAGAGCAACCGAAGTGACACTGGAGTAGAACCATCTGCAGCCACCATCCCACAGCACCTTCGGACGCCTGTCGGCAAAAGTCCGTTATAAGGCCACGCTATCCCGTTTCCATGGCGATATTCAACGTTCGCACTCTAAGACAAACAGGTCAACAGGCTGCACTCGCACGCACCTTGAACACACTGGGTATTGATGTGTGTTGTGTGTCCGAAACTAGGATCAATGCCCCTAACGGGGTTATTGAATTAACTGCACCCGACTTATCTTCTCGTTATTGGTTACATGCATCCGGAGGCGCCGATGCAGCACTGACTTGTCAAGCTGGTGTAGGTATCATTCTAAGCTCCAAGGCTTAGACATTGTTGGTCGATTGGATTCCGGTGAACAGCCATTTGCGTGAAACTCGTTTGCCGACATCAGTTAAGGCTGATTCATAAAGTGGTACAAAACGATGTCTGTGATTTCCGCTTATGCCCCCACCGACTGCAGTTCAAATGCTGTCAAGGACACATGCCATGACGAACTGAACGCGCTACTACGCAGTGCTACTAGTTCAGATATTATAGTACTTGCAGGGAATATGAACGCACAAGTAGAGCATCTGAGCTCTTCAGAAGCTCAGCTGGGTGGTACTTATGGGCTTAACTCCGAACGGACTGACAACTGCGAGCGTCTGCTGCAACTGTGTGCGGAGCACCAGTTGTTTCTTAGTAGCATTGCTTTTAGACACAGTGGGCGCCGAAGTCCCACTTGGCGTCCTCCTGTAGATGGCCAGCGATGGACCGAAATTGACCACATAGCCATAAGTTATAGATGGCATAGTTCCAGCCTGGATTTCCGCTCGTACTGGAGTACGTGCGTCGACTCTGCTCATACCCTGGTACACTGTCGTTTCTCAATGAACTTTACCGGGAGACACACCAAGCGTCTCCTCTGATTGGCAACTGAGCAATTGTCTCAGCCCTCGGTCAGGCAAGCTTATCAAGACGCACTGCGTACCGAACTGTCTTGTTCTAATGACAATGAGCTCAGTGGAATAGGATCTCGGCCGCCATGCAAGTCGCAGGAGCATCTGCTTGTGGCACTATCCATCGTCACCGCACCAGTCCCTGCATATCCGATAGGTCGGTGAACCTGTTGGAATCTAGAAGACGCCACCCGGCTGGCTCTTAGCACAACGTGATCAGATGGGCTATCAGGCGTGAACTAAAGCGGAGCCTGCGTGCTGACAAGGAAGCCTGGTGGACCAGTCAGGCTCAAGAAATTGAGGAGGCAGGAGCAGTCGGCAATTACCGCAGGCTTTTCCAGCTAATCCGCGCCACTGGTCCCAGAAGACTAGGCGTCAGTGAGACAATCAGAGTCAGCGCAGGTGCGCTGATACACAATAAGGAGCGCTGTATGGCTGGTTGGGCGGAACACCTTCAAGATCAGTTCAGCTGGCGTCCTGCTCCCGGAACTCTTCCTACTCGGGTGATGCAGGGTAAGCCATGGAAGGTTAGTTAAGAGCCTCCGTCGGAGGCCGAGGTCCGAAACGTGATCATAGTCCTTAATCGTTTTCGTGCCGCTAGCCCGGATTTCCTCCCACCCGTATTATTTAAGGATGGAGGTGAGGTTCTTTGCAAACGCTGACCTCCCTATTCGAACGTATCTGGAAGGAAGAGTGTGTCCCGGCTAGTTAAAGCGAATCGATTGTAGTGGCAATATACAAGAAGGGCAGTAGCGCAGACTGCGCGAACCACAGAGGTATTAGCCTAATGCCGGTTGTGACAAAATTATTGGCCTCGATTATCGTCCGTGGCCTCACTGTGGAACGGGAATCTCGGATTAGGGAAGAGTAGGCCGGTTTCCGCCCAGGACGTGGCTGTATGGACCATATATTCACTTTGCGTCTGGTGCTAGAGCAGCGTCACGCATACCACAGACCGACAATAGCTGTGTTCCTCGATTTCAAGAGTGCGTTCGATTCAGTCGATCGATCGATTCTGTTCGAATTACTTGCGCAGAAAGGTGTTCAAACGAAATATGTGAACATCCTTTGTGCTCTAAACTCGAACACTACAGACCGCGTCAGGGTCTACGGTGACCTATCGGATAGCTTTCCGATCGCAAGTGGCGTGCGTCAGGGTTGTTCGATTTCCCCATTTTTGTTCAATTTCGTCGTGGATTCTACCATGGAGTGTTCCCTTGTGGAATCTAAGGATGTAGGCGTTGAAGTACTGCCTGGTGAAAGATTAGTTGATCTTGATTATGCAAACGATATCGTCTTGCATTTCTTTGATGTTGCGGCGGAGCAATCAACCCTGAATAGCGTGTCCAGAGTGGTCCCATTATTTGGTATGCACTTCACACCTTCAAAGTGCAAAGTGTTGCTGCAGGACCACCAGCCACTTGATGACCCCTTGACGCTTGCTAACGAGGAACTCGAGGTAGTTGATCAATTCACTTATCTTGGCAGCTGCATCAGCAATGATGGGCGCATAGAAACTGACGTCAGCTCACGCATTGCAAAGGCCAGAGCTGCCTTTTTGTACATGCGGCATCTTTGGCGACAGAAGGGAGTTTCCCTTCGTCTGAAAGGCCGTGTATACAAGGCCACAGTGAGGGCCGTTCTGCTCTATGGTAGTGAGACTTGGCCTTTCTTTTTGAGGATCTGAGGCGCCTTCAAGTCTTTGATCATCGTTGTCTGCGAAGCATTGCTGGTGCCGGATGGCATCAGTGTGTCTGCAACCATGATGTGCGTAGGCAAGTACTAGGTAGTGATAATCATGCTAGCTCCTTTGAACAACAGATAGCACGGAATAAGTTGAGTTGGCTCGGGCACGTGCTACGTATTCTTGGTCACCGCTTACCTAGGAGGGCCTTGTTCAGTCTATCAGATCTAGGGTGACGCAAGACTCGAGGTGGAAAGAAGTTGAGTTGGCAGCGGGAAATGAAATCATTTACGACC
>OX104067.1:72994840-73081690 GCA_944474145.2 Dicrocoelium dendriticum | reverse complement strand
CATTATTTTGCTTGTTCTGTTTTTCTGAATAATCTTCTATTAACTGGCCACGTTGCTTACGCTGATTGCGCTTATCTTCGGTAACTTTGTTGCGTTTGTAGCATTTTTGAGTAACTTGTGGACGTATTTCCTTATCGCGGATTCATTGCTAACCAACTTACTTCATATGCTAATTTCGCGAAGAGTTATGCCACCGTATCTGTATGCATTATTGGATTTATTTTGTTTCATTTTGTCGTTTCAAGTGATTGGCTGTTGCTTGATATCCCCGGTGTGGCCTCGCTTGAAGTGCATGTTGACAAGGTGCCTACCTGTCTATTACCCACTACCTCGTCCATACTGGCTCCAGGAGACAGTTGGTCATTGCTGGACGGGACGGGATGCACGGTCCTTGTGGCCGTGCTAGGCTCGAAGAGTGGTTCCATGCACTCAGTGTGGAGCGGACTACGATCCAGCCGCCGCCTTGTGTGCGCTTGATTCCCAAATACGGTGTGCTTGTGTTTGCCTGTGAAGGAGTGTGGGCCGGCTCCGTTGATGAAACGTGGATCCCATCCACATACCTCCCGGTCTTATTCCTTCGGGTTTACACTGGATATGGGGTGTGTGGATGGAGCTGTGGGTGGTGCAGCACAAACCACCCATTGTCCCTTAGTAGGCACAGGCGTCCTGTGGCTGGGCACAGTGACACGCAAATCCGAAACCGGATGCCGCCAACCATGTATGTATGTGTGCCCCATGCTGAGGCTGATGTTGCATCCTGGATGCTTCTTCACCGCAGTTGGGCTAAACCAACTTACACTTAAACTAGGTCTTTTTAACGTGGAGAAAATTCATTCCAGTTCGTTTTGTTTGTTCTGAGTACTTGATAATCTTCTCCTAACTTGCATACGTCGCTCATGCTAACTGTGGTAACCTTGCGTAACGTTACGGCAATTTTTAACTAATTTTCGGACATCTTGTACTTATCGCGGACTCGCGTATAACCAATTTACGCCACATACTCATTTAGCGAGTATTTATATCGTCATATGCATTTACTTTATTCGATCTCGGCATTTCGAATGATTGGCTGTTGTTTGCCATCCCAGATGTGGCTGCACTTGATGTGCATGTTGACAAGGTGCTTACCTGTTTATTACCCACTACCTCGTCCATACTGACTCCAGGAGACACTTGGTCGTTGCTGGAGGGGACGGAGTGCACGGTCCTTGTGGTCGTGTTCGGCTCGAAGAGTGGTTCCACTCACTCAGTGTGGAGCGGACCATGGTCCAGCCACCGCCTTGTGTGTGCTTGCTTCCCCAAATAAAGCATGCTTGTGTTTGCCTGTGAAGGATTTTGTCCGGCTCCATTGATGAAACGTGGCTTCCATCCGCATGCCTTCCGGTCTTATTCCTTCGGGTTTACACTGGATATGGGGTGTGTGGATGGAGCTGTGGGTGGTGCAGCGCAAGCCACCCATGGTCCCTCTGTAGGCACAAGCGTCCTGTGGCTAGCCACAGTGACACGCAAACCCGAAACCGGATGCCGCCAACCATGTAATCTCAACAGTCTAGCGAATAGACATAGAGCCAACAAAGGCATAGGGATTAGCAGTTAAGGGTATGTCACTGAGTCATAATCCTCTTAGCATAGTAGTTGAAGGTGAGCAACACACAGGAAGGAAGGAACATTTTGACAAAATGTAGAACAAACTATTTTTAGTTTGTTTTTCACATTTCGGTTTTTCTCCTTTTGTCGTGATATTTTAAGTATTAAACATGTAAGTCAATACAATTCTGTACACAATTCTTCCACTGATTCCGGTTGCGGGCCATGTCTTCAAGAGTCCTAAGCCATTGGCACTCCTCACCTTTGGGTCCCCATCCTGGAAGACGTACTGGTTCAATGGCGACTAGACACGATGGCAGCTCCTATACAATAACACTGGGTGAACAGATGAGCTGTAAACGCGGCCCTTTAGCGAGAGTGCGTCGTCGCGACGACACCACAGGTGCCTCAGTTTGTCAAATGCTGATCGGGCTTTAGCAATACGAAGCGAAACTTCTATACTGATAGTGCCGTCAGTAGAAACACAGCTCCCAAGGTAGACGAAACTAGCTACCTGTTCAAGTTGTGCACGTTCGAGAGTGAACACGGCAGCAGGTGTAGTCCAATCCTTGAACATTACTTTACACTTCGATGGGGCGAAGCTCATGTCATACTTAGATAATTCAACCGCCAAACGATCCAGAATGAGTTGCATAACCTGAGGAGCGTCACCAAGTGAGGCGATATCATCAGCATAATCTAAGTCGGCTGCGCGCTCACCCGGTAGAAGCTCTAGGTCAAAATGTTGGAAACCCTGTAGAGCACTCGACAGAACGTCTTCGATTGCGAAGTTAAAGAGGAATGGGGACATAGGGTAGCCCTGTCGCACACCGCTATTGACAGCGAATTGCGAAGAAAGCTTGCCGTAGACCCTCACTCTGTCGGAGGTATGAAGGTAAAGTGCACGTAAGATAGCAAAATACTTCGCTGGCAGCCCCTTCTTTAGCAAGCAATGCCATGAAGCAGGTCGCCCAACGTAGTCAAAAGTGGAACGTATGTCTATGAATGCAACGGTAGTGGGTCTGTGATGAATGTGGCGATGTTCGAGGTGTTGGCGGAGCGTGAAGATTTGATCCACGCATCCGCATCCGCGGCCGGGACGGAAACCAACTTCTTCTTCACGTTAGGATGATTCATGTATTCGGGACTATCCCCAATACATGCACCATAATCATTGCGGTACAATAGCGGAGGTGTTTCACCACTTCTAGCTGACATGTATAATGATGATGATGAGGATGATGCTGCTGATGATGATTGGGGATAGTTTACGGAGCAGAATGGATGCCAATAGCTTGGAGGTAACCGAAATAAAACCACTACCGCGATGGTTTATGTTATAGCGGTGGTAAGAAAACTTCACCACTCCCCGTTGTTTTCTGAGTTTGACCATTTATTCATACCGTCCTCTTTTACGGTTCCTTGTATACGTTCACTTCTGCCTCACATTTGGGATTAGCTGGTACTGACACTGAATCTTGTGCTTAATGGTTTTTCCCTTACTCCGTACATTTCGCTCGTTCGTGAAACACCGTATCGATCCTTCGCCCCTGGAATGACTAGCTTTGATTAATCGATTGTCAGGCTTCCTACATAGTCTGTGTATATGCCTTAATTTGAATCATGTGATTGAATTGAACACCCAGGCGCTTGGTGGACGGTTTAGCGTGCGGCGTAAACATTGTTTCCTACCCACTCGTTCGTGTTCTCACTACCGTTAGTGGGTGGAAGTAGTCGCGGGGCTCGGACACAACAATTTACACACGAAGTGCGAGCGCGTTTCTTGAGGACCGGGACAATAACTGATTCGCTCCAAGAAGAAGGAACTTTCTCTTCATGCCAAATTTTTGCGAACAGCGAGGTCAGCTGGTTCATGATCGCCACGCCGCCGTACTTGAACAGCTCAGGAGGAAGTCCGGCCAGCAGCCTTGAACCGCTTCAAGTGTCGAATCTCGAGACAGACTTCGCTTCGCTGGGTGAATTCAGGGGGAGGAGCCAGGGTGGACAACAAGGAGTACTGCATGTACTGATGGACGGTGGAGGCCAGTTGAACTGCGAGTGAAAGTGCTCGGCCCAGCGGTCCATACGCCTCTTTTGGTTGGTGATCGGTAACACATCCGCCTCGCAAATAACCTCACTGACACCAGGCTTCCTGAGGCCAGTGGACCGAATGAGTTGGAAAAGCTTGCGAGTGTTGCCAGAGAGAGCAGCGATCTCCATCTCTAAAACACTCTCATACCACCATGCCTCGCGACTCTTGCGTAGGCTTTGTTTGAACAGCCGGTTGGCAGAACGGCGCCGCTCGTTGCAATTTGATTCCGCCGGGATATCTTTGCGGCGTTCGTACACCTCCAGAGAACAAACAGAGATCCAAGCCTTTAGGGGCGTCGGGCTAGGCCGCAGCTGGACTGTCCGGAAATGGCCATCGTTTTCTGTATACAAATCCAATGTAGCTTCAGGTCTTGCGGTGGATGGCAACAGTGCGTATGCCAGTGAAGACTGATAGCTCGCCTGAGCAGAGGAATCAGTTAATCTCTACATCAGTCTTGCAGTGTTTCGTGTTTCGGGACTCCCAAAACAGACGCAGATTTTCGAGAAGACCAGTGCATGATCTTAGTCAAAGAACGCGGACCAAAATGACCCGCAGTTTTGTACGCTGCCACGCCATCTGAAGTTAATTGCAATGTGATCAATTTGAGACCAAGGTTGTGTTAGCGAAGGCGGATGTCACGTTGCGGAACGCTTCTTCGTACGCCTAAAGTTCGTGCTCGAGAAAAACAGATGGTTTCCCTCGCACAATGTGAGAAGCCTCTCTCCGTTCGCAGCGGTTCTCAGAGAGCACATGGTGACCAACAAAGTGGCGATCGTATGGTAACAAGCGGCCAACCGGTGCATTAAAGTGCACAGCAAGGACAACGACATCCGACCTTTTAGCATTAGTCAAGAGCTTAGATCCCGGTAGATAGTGTCGGATGCTTTACCTTTCTAGTTGAGATAAGCAATGTGCGTGGTGTTTCCTTACTCGATACCATTGAACAGTACGAATGCACGTCGGGCCTTAGATAACGGTGATTGTGGTCGAGTTACTTGCTAATTGCTACTGTATGTAGATCATGATCGGCCTCAATGATGAGGTGACCATCAGCATTTGCCCCTCAATGCACCATGTAGCGCAGTGACCTATGCGGGTGGATACCGTGTTAATTGTGGTACGGTTAACGGATTAGCAACAACTTCCATTTACTAGTTTGTATGCAATTGCTAGTCTATTACGGCCGCTGACATTGCTAACGAATAGGTTTGTGAAGAATAGTTATAAGTACGTGTGAAGCGAAAGATGAAACGTTACTCTATGTCGACGTCAGCGCGCTCTTTACCAGTGCATTAGAATGCGAAGCACTGTAGATGAAGAAACGCTGTTTGAGTGAAGAGAGTAACCTGGGGAGTGGTCGGAGCTTAAGGGGGTTGAGACATCCGAGAGAAAGGTATTGCACCATATGGTGTTTTAGCTCGGGTTTAAATCCACGCGCCCCGAAAGGTTACTTGTTACGTTCGCATAAACGATACAGAAGTGCTGCTACAGCAAATCGCTCGCCTAGCCTTCCGCCAGGCCCTCCCGTATCCTGACGTCTGTCACATAACACAAGATGCCAAATGTTCCTGCGCTAACGTACTTGCTTAGTCCTAGTTTCCGCGACATCGATAACACAATCCGTCATGTATCAACCCGATAAATCGTCGTTCGCTGATGCTGCGTTCATCGCAGCTGCATAGCAGTTAAAACAACCTGTTAACTGTTGACTGGTTTACCTTGAAGCGAACTTCCAGGTGCAGTGATTTGTTAACCGTTTTTCAATCCGCTTCTCGTGTCCACGACCCCTGATATCCGTTGCCCCCGGTTGAGTCATTAAATGTCCTGACCTTTCAACCAAGGCTACGTGCGCACTCACTGCGGCACGGCCATAGTAACGCTGCGTCGGTTGTCCACTTTGATTGACTAATCCACACACCCCTGTATAATTTGTGCTGAGTACGGTTGATGCTCACTGGGTTGGCTTGCTACTGCGTCTCCGTTGGGACCAGTTTCCGAGTTCCTTCGTGACTTTTATGGACCTATTTGGGGGGCGGATACTGAAGGTTGGTAATCATGCGGTTTGACATGTGAACGTTTAGTTCAGTCTACACGATATGGTAAGAGAAGATAGATACATGCTCCATTCGGCAGAAGTAAAGACCAACATACTGACTACCTAGGAAGAAGGTGACGCTGGGAAACATGTCGCATCTATTTTAGATGTAAGCCTGGAGACCTGCCGAACCTGGGTCAGAAGAGTAGAGTTGTACGAACCAAGAGAAAAACTTGGTGGGACAAGTCGAAATTCCCTAACTGAAATTCACGTAGATTGTCTAGTGGAATAGATTGAATCGGAGCCTACGGTTACATCAGAAACTCTCCGTTTCCGGTTGATGGTGAGGATCGACGTAGAAGCGTGCGTCAGTACAATTGCTCGATACTTATTGGAGCGCCTCATAACCGTGAAAAAGCTTCATGTAATACCAGTCCATGAATACGCTGGAGAACAAGAAGCGAGTGAAGTGGTACATTCTGCGACTGATGAATTTGGAAACTGAATGTTATTAAGCAGTTTGGATTGATGAAACGAACCTTTACCTGTTTTGTGCTCGCACAAGGGGCGTTCAGCACGTGGCTGCCGTGCGCAGTGTAAGGTGGCAATACTTGTGGACAAAATCTACATCTTGTCAGTGCAGTGACTGCAGTTGGGCTCCAAGGATATTCTGTCCTGAGGGGCAATTACAACAAAGACATTTGTTCTCGGTGGTTGCGGTATATGCCTGATGCCAACGGCACAGCTGTTACTGAAATGTGCCTGCTTATATGTGATAATGCACCATGTCACAGTGATCTGGAACGTAATTTCCAAGAGAGACACTACCAATTCGGAAGACTCCTGCGACTCTCACCCTATTCACCTTCACTAAAACCAATTGAAGACACATAGTGTCGTTGAGGCT
Organism: Dicrocoelium dendriticum; assembly: GCA_944474145.2. NCBI lineage: Eukaryota > Metazoa > Platyhelminthes > Trematoda > Plagiorchiida > Dicrocoeliidae > Dicrocoelium > Dicrocoelium dendriticum. The sequence continues at coordinate 73,075,069 of OX104067.1, read as the reverse complement.
TTCGTGAACAAGCTGAGACATCGACACTCCGAAATGTTTCGAGGGGATCCAGCTGGTGTGCTGAGCAAAAGGGAATGGACGATCTAGTTCCTGGAACATATTGCATCGGAAGTGTTATGGGAGCCAGCCCCCTTTGTTAGCAGCCCGGAACAGTTGACCGTGACGAAGCCCGAATCTTATTGGCCAACCAATGAGATCATGGCTAATTATGACGTTTCACCCTGAACGTCACTAATGAGGATGGTGTACCTTGAAGCATGCGAGTGAGCTCTATGTCATTCCCTTACTAACTACTTACTAGTTTGTATGCAATTGCTAGTCTATTACGGCCGCTGACATTGCTAACGAACAGGTTTGTGAAGAATAGTTATAAGTACGTGTGAAGCGAAAGATGAAACGTTACTCCATGTCGACGTCAGCGCGCTCTTTAACAGTGCGTTAGAATGCGAAGCACTGGAGATGGTGAAACGCTGTTTGAGTGAAGAGAGTAACCTGGGGAGTGGTCGGAGCTTAAGGGGGTTGAGACATCCGAGAGAAAGGCATTGCACCATATGGTGTTTTATCTCGGGTTTAAATCGGAACTGAAGAATCAGGAACATGGTGTTCTCATGAGATCATCAACGTCTACTATTTTGCATATGGTACTGGAAAACTCCAGTAAGTTGATGGAAAGTTGTTGGTACCAAGTGGCCGACACATTTATGAACATGCAAATTGACAGGAGTGACTAGTTTGTAAGGTACCTGAAATTGCTCTGCAAAGAATAGAAATCTTTCAATGTCACAATACCATTCCTTGACTGCCCTGTTCGCGGGAATCGTTAGCTTACAAACCGATATTTCGTCAACCGGCTGACACAGATTAGGCACTGTGCTACAGTTCCGGTCACCCACAGCATGTGTATGCTGGGAGCACCTTATCTGTGTTTCACAGAGCAGAGACCCTGTGCACAAAGAAAGGAGTTGGGAACGCCGCTTGGAAGTAGAGAATGGTGTAATTACGGAACAGTGGACACCGAAACCGTTAGTGAAACGCCCGTTTCCCAATATTGTAAAACTACATCGAAAATATACGACGGATTGGATTGGGACGATAAGCATACCTTGGATGGAATGAATTTCGTTTGCCTTGCAGTGGGTACTAACCAAGAGATAACGCTCTGAACCCGTTCAACACTGGTGTATCGGAAAGACTCACTTCCCATAGATATGATGTCTAACTGCGGTCATAAACGTAGACGCAACACCAATGGAAAGGGAGCCAGCGGCACAATGCAAATAACAGGGATGAGCCACTGAGACGGACTGTTGTAGATAGTGTATATACTCTACAAATATTCGAGCATAATTTTAATCAGTGACTTCCTGATAGCGGCCCAGTCTTCTTGCTTCCCGGAGGGCTACACGGCAGACTGTCCAGTCTATTTTCACTCCTCAGTTGCCAACCCGCCCAAACGGTAGAATTGTTGTCCATTTTTATTGCACAACGCAACCTCACGATGTTTTTAAACAAAAAGCCATTGTAAGGTATGAACACGTCTATCAGTGGAAGCACATATACTTATATATCCATGCCGTGTAGTGTACGAGCATACCTCGCTCTTACAAGTTCTACCATTTGGTTGCGGTGGTATTGGGTCACGCAGGCTCTTGCTTTCTGTTGTCTTTTCTGCTGATTGTACGGATAACCTGCTGCTACTGCGCAAGCTAACCGGCCGATTTCCCAGATTAGAAGACAAAGGTCCCAGGCGGAAATTGTAGTGAGCACCTGGTAAGCAGTGTATACAATCAAATACTGGGACAGAATAAGTAGTTAGTAAGGGAATGACATAGAGCTCACTCGCATGCTTCAAGGTACACCATCCTCATTAGTGACGTTCAGGGTGAAACGTCATAATTAGCCATGATCTCATTGGTTGGCCAATAAGATTCGGGCTTCGTCACGGTCAACTGTTCCGGGATGTTAACAAAGGGGGCTGGCTCCCATAACACTTCCGATGCAATATGTTCCAGGAACTAGATCGTCCATTCCCTTTTGCTCAGCACACCAGCTGGATCCCCTCGAAACATTTCGGAGTGTGGATGTCTCAGCTTTTTCACGAAAGCCTCAACGACACTATGTGTCTTCAATTGGTTTTAGTGAAGGTGAATAGGGTGAGAGTCGCAGGAGTCTTCCGAATTGGTAGTGTCTCTCTTGGAAATTACGTTCCAGATCACTGTGACATGGTGCATTATCACATATAAGCAGGCACATTTCAGTAACAGCTGTGCCGTTGGCATCAGGCATATACCGCAACCACCGAGAACAAATGTCTTTGTTGTAATTGCCCCTCAGGACAGAATATCCTTGGAGCCCAACTGCAGTCACTGCGCTGACAAGATGTAGATTTTGTCCACAAGTATTGCCACCTTACACTGCGCACGGCAGCCACGTGCTGAACGCCACTTGTGCGAGCACAAAACAGGTAAAGGTTCGTTTCATCAATCCAAACTGCTTAATAACATTCAGTTTCCAAATTCATCAGTTGCAGAATGTACCACTTCACTCGCTTCTTGTTCTCCAGCGTATTCATGGACTGGTATTACATGAAGCTTTTTCACGGTTATGAGGCGCTCCTCTAAGTATCGAGCAATTGTACTGACGCACGCTTCTACGTCGATCCTCACCATCAACCGGAAACGGAGAGTTTCTGATGTAACCGTAGGCTCCGATTCAATCTATTCCACTAGACAATCTACGTGAATTTCAGTTAGGGAATTTCGACTTGTCCCACCAAGTTTTCCTCTTGGTTCGTACAACTCTACTCTTCTGACCCAGGTTCGGCAGGTCTCCAGGCTTACATCTAAAATAGATGCGACATGTTTCCCAGCGTCACCTTCTTCCTAGGTAGTCAGTATGTTGGTCTTTACTTCTGCCGAATGGAGCATGTGTCTATCTTCTCCTACCATATCATGTAGACTGAACTAAACATTCACATGTCAAACCGCATGATTACCAACCTTCAGTATCCGCCCCCCAAATAGGTCCATAAAAGTCACGAAGGAACTCGGAAACTGGTCCCAACGGAGACGCAGTAGCAAGCCAACCCAGTGAGCATCAACCGTACTCAGCACACATTATACAGGGGGGTGTGGATTAGTCAATCAAAGTGGACAACCGACGCAGCGTTACTATGGCCGTGCCGCAGTGAGTGCGCACGTAGCCTTGGTTGAAAGGTCAGGACATTTAATGACGCAACCGGGGGCAACGGATATCAGGGGTCGTGGACACGAGAAGCGGATTGAAAAACGGTTAGCAAATCACTGCACCTGGAAGTTCGCTTCAAGGTAAACAAGTCAACAGTTAACAGGTTGTTTTAACTGCTATGCAGCTGCGGTGAACGCAGCATCAGCGAACGACGATTTATCGGGTTGATACATGACGGATTGTGTTATCGATGTCGCGGAAACTAGGACTAAGCAAGTACGTTAGCGCAGGAACATTTGGCATCTTGTGTTGTGTGACAGACGTCAGGATACGGGAGGGCCTGGCGGAAGGCTAGGCGAGCGATTTGCTGTAGCAGCACTTCTGTATCGTTTATGCGAACGTAACAAGTAACCTTTCGGGGCGCGTGGATTTAAACCCGAGCTAAAACACCATATGGTGCAATACCTTTCTCTCGGATGTCTCAACCCCCTTAAGCTCCGACCACTCCCCAGGTTACTCTCTTCACTCAAACAGCGTTTCATCATCTACAGTGCTTCGCATTCCAATGCACTGGTAAAGAGCGCGCTGACGTCGACATAGAGTAACGTTTCATCTTTCGCTTCACACGTACTTATAACTGTTCTTCACAAACCTATTCGTTAGCAATGTCAGCGGCCGTAATAGACTAGCAATTGCATACAAACTAGTAAATGCAAGTTGTTGCTAATCCTTTAACCGTATCACAATTAATACGGTATCCACCCGCATAGGTCACTGCGCTACATGGTGCATTGAGGGGCAAATGCTGATGGTCACCTCATCATTGAGGCCGATCATGATCTACATACAGTAGCAATTAGCAAGTAACTCGACCACAATCACCGTTATCTAAGGCCCGACGTGCATTCGTACTGTTCAATGGTATCGAGTAAGGAAACACCACGCACATTGCTTATCTCAACTAGACAGGTAAACCATCCGACACTATCACCCACACACGATGACACGTAGACACCGCTAAGCATATGTTATACCACGTGGAATTGACGAACATGCCCACTAGCTTGTGTGAAGCTAGCTTCAGTGTAGATAATCGCTGCTGAGTTTCAGTGTCGGGTCCACGCCACGTCCGGTGCCGAGCTGCGTACAACAGTAAGCACTGGGTACGCGGATGAAGAATCTCTAGTCGGTTTTCCGGCCATCTAGTTGTGTGTTGCGCATCTTGCTACACCATAAGTGTGTCCGTTTTGTGAATGCGTGTGAGATAAAATACTTTCTCCAGCACCCATGGATGTCGGGCGCTTGGCCACGCCTTGTGCCGATGCTATTTTGACATACGTGCGTGAATTACGTGGTTTGGTGGTGGATGCAATGCCAAACGGTAGAACATTGTATACGGGTTTTATTAATCAGGTCCGGAGCTAGCAGCGGCTGCACTCCGGTGGTGATGTATCCCGGTACGCTGAATTGCTAACTATCCAATGGAGCGACTTGCATTGCCGGCAGGTGTGAGCTGTAGCACAGAGGCGCGACATGTTCGTCTACGATCCTAGGGCACACCGAGCCGTTCGGCTGAGAGAACTGAACGTTAGCAAACACCACAGCCGCAATCGACCTGTCATGCGTGGATCGCAGGGCAAGGCCAATGGAAAGCACGGCGTTCGGCTGTGAGAACTGGACGTGATCCAGTCACCACAGCCGCACTGAATGCTTCATGTGTATCATGAATGCTTCAATGTATCATGCTTCAATGTATCATGCTTCAGTGTATGGGTAGTCGGCCTTCACGAAGGTGAAAAAGTCAGCAAAAGGGTTCCCTGCGAAGTGGTTAGTCGGTCGCTGTGCTAGCAATTGAGAAAAACAGTCTGGCAGTATGTGATGATCGGTCGATGGGCGCCGTATTGCTATCGCCACAAAAACTGTTATCGCCTCATGACTGACTTTTAACAAACCCGTAAGCTTTTGTTAGGCTGCTTTCGCTACTAAAGGGAAGCATAATGCCGAGAACACGTTGTAAGGTGATATTGTTGTTCGCTTTACCGTTTGATCGCGTGCCTGTTACAGGTGAAAATTCACACTTCATGGGGGCATAAAAAGAAATTCTTGCCTTGACTTGACGTGACAAGACTCTTAGATTTCAGTCTGCCCCGACGCATGGGTGGCAACATTAGGCTGAAATCTAAGCGCATTGTCGCGTCAACTCAAGTCAAGAATGCCTTTTTATGCACCCATGAAGGGTGTATTTTCAGCTGTAACACACACGCGACCGAAACGGTAAAGCAAACAACACTAACTGGCATTGGTGAATGCCAAAGTAACATGCGCTTATTACACTGCGGTCAACGAATTAATGTCCAATAGCCCTGCACTAATTTTACTCACTGTGCACGATACATGAAGTAGTGGAAACGAAATACGATGAAATCGAAGGAAACGTAAAAGGTAACATAATCTAAGCATTGTAAATGAAGTGTGCTAATACCGGTATGGGAAACTGTAATAAAGGCCGAAGTATGAACGGGACGGTTTGTGGCGGAAAACCGGGCGCATGCAGTTGATGCTCTGTCTTACCATGGGTCTAACCTAACCTCTTCGGGCAGGGCAATCCAAGTGGTAATTACTCTATATGCTAACCAACTGTAACCAGCTGTAACGCGATCAGTACGAGCCTTGTGCAGCTTCCTTGGACACCCAAGGAAACTGCACTAGCCTCGACTGTTAAAAGTTTGGAGGTTAAGTGGATGAAAGACAGCAAAGGATTTCTAGTCAAGCTTCGACTATCACTTCCTTTTGATCTGATGCAGTAACACAGAAAGGTAACTTCCTTGGAGTGAGGGGCCAGATCACGAGGCCCAAGGTCATAACAATGGTCCGGAAAAAGTGTATATATAATCAAATTCCTGTCGAAACAAATGCGCCACATTTTGTCGGAAGATGGCAATACTTACTAAACAGTAAATTTACTTGCAAATATACGAATAAAACAACACCAGTTATCTTTATAGACTGCCCGAATTTAGTCCCACATCGGTCGCCCAGGCCCCCATGGTGCCGTTAATTTATGAGCCACTAGCTCCCTCCTTGTTAATTCCATTAGTTCGGTCAACCACTTTGCCGAGATATGATAGGGGCTGTTACTCATATATAGTATGGGTCATAAAGTGACCATGGTTTGTAATGCATACAATCTGGGCATAATGGTACCGACGGGACAAATTCTTTCAAATGTCAGAGGATAGATGGAGCCTTTTCATTTCATTTTTCTGAGCGATTTATATATGGTCCTTTCAGTTAGAGGTTTTGTCTCCCTCATTAAATTTGTTACGGACTTCCTGAGAGCCCCAAGTAATACTCTCATGGTTGTACTGGGTTTTGTCCATAACAGCAAAGCCTTGACCATTGTTTGACCGCGGTGGTACAATCTTGTCGTTTCTCCTCAGTACATCTAGCTTATTTTAATGCTGTCTTGTGGGCAATATCCTGACTGTCATCGTGTGAGTAACACCTCGTATCATACGTTGGCAATGTGCTTGGCCTAACTACTGGAACCAACTAGCAAGGAGCTAGCAACTCATATTTTATCTATGAGTGTCTTGGCTACGGCTATGACGAAATTCATGCACCAGGCTAGGGGCCCTATTAGAACTGGCAGCAACGCATCAAAAGTTGAGCGGTACTCAAAGTCAAACACAGTGTGAATATGTACCGAGGTACTCAAACAATCATACGCAAGCAAGCACAGACAGAACTCTTAGACTCCTGGGGTACGCAGCAAGCTTTACTAATTTAGAATAAATGTAGCATCTTACCTCAAATAAACAAGGCAATCATCTGGCCGGTACAACACGAGGAAATGTGAAACTCCCTGACCTAATCTAATCAGCAGCTCTTGTAGACTGGCTAAGTCGGACGCTGGAAGTCGGAACGTTAGCTCACTCTGAGCACGCTAGTTGATAACCAGAAACAGTTGTACACAAGGTGGCGAAGTGGGATAGCTCTTTCTGATAAGAAGAGGGCCAAGCGACCTAACCTCACCATCGCGTCTCAGTCTCCAACGACTCCTAGCCACATGACTCCACTAAGTGAAAAACTCGTTTATAACCCACTTGCTACTACGTCCTCCAAGGGTGTAATAACTAGTAATTCAGTTGAAATACTCGAAACACAAAACTCCAGTAGGCCCACGGTAAAAAATAACTGGACATCCTACGCAGCGATTGCTTTTAGGAAAACGCCGTCAAAGACCCCAGTGACTCCACTTACCGGGGAGGTCAAAACTGCGCCTCAACATGGATCGCTATCGCTAGTGCGGTTCATAAATCCGCAAAAAAACAAAAGAACCTAGTGCGCTTAAGTCGCGAACCACAAGGCGGAACCACGGTGCCTTAAGTTTGTGTGCACTAACCTTCCTGCATCCAAAGCCAACACAATAAGGAGCAAATTGATAGACGATCGTAGTCAGTGGGATTCCATCTGTAGTGCACTCAACATGCGCGCTGAACGCACTACGCTGAGGCGCATCGCACGACACCCAAACACCTTACACTATGGTGAGCCTCGAGTACTTCGAGTAACACTACGTTCCGCGAAAGAAACGGAATCCATTCTGCTCGCTGCAACTCGACACGAAAGAGCATCGAACGGAGTATGTATCTTCCGGATATTCCGTGGAAAGAACGTTCAAAGGATATGAACAGTCAACAGGGAAGTAGAAAACACACGCTGAAAACCGTCATTATTCATGGCGTCCCTGAGTCTCAAGTTTCATCTCCTGAAGAAGTTCAGGCACATGACCTGGAGCAATAGCGATACATTCGTGAGGCGCTGTCTTTAGCAAATGTCATTGCTACCTCCCTGACTAGGATTCCCTTGTCACCAAATTACAAAGTGTGTGGTCCTATGTTGCTGAGCTAACTTTACAGACAGTTCTAGAGAACTGGGGTAGCTTCCGGAACATGCTACCAACAGAAAATCGAATTAAAGCAGCAGGTTTACGACCAAAGGCTACTGGTTACTCCATGGAGAGAACCAACTCAGTGGGAACAACCGTTATTGAAGAGTCTACCACAGAGACTGATCTGACTGCCGTCATAGCATCCGGCGAGACACCGCAGGAGGTGAGTGACCATCAGGATCCTCATGAACCTGATCACATGGTGCAGAAAGTTATTCCAAGTCATTCTCGCGAGCCTAAGACAATTCAAAGAAACTAGTAGCAGCGGACCTCAAGAGGGTCGGCCAAGTCTCAAACCTGTTTCTACATCCACAAACAACCTAACCTATGAATCACTCTCCTGTTTTTATACCAACGCACAAGGTCTTTTAAGCAAACTGACGGAGCTTCACTTGCGTCAGGCCTCGATGTCAAGGGACCTCGTTTTGATAACCGAGACCTGGTTGAAAGAAGCGATCAATGATGTAGAAATCGCACCACCTGAGCTGTCTATTCTACGCAACGATCGACCAAGTAGAAGAGGTGGAGTACTACTTTACTATCGCAGCGAACTACACATTGATCTCATCGATGACTCAGAGGTCCAGATTGTCGATGCGCTTTGGTGCCGTCTTCACCTAAGCCGTGGGAACGCATGTTTGTTGGGTGTGGTGTATCGCCGTCCGTCGGCTACTTTGGAAATGGACAACCGCCTAGCCTCCACAATAAAAAGCATTCTGTCGCAGTCGTACAGCCACATTCTCCTGGTTGGTGACTTCAATATTCATACCATAGAAACCCCAGCCTGTATCAACGAACACTTCAGAATGGAAGTACAGGAGATAATTAGTGGACTAGCACTCTACAATCACATTACATCTCCCACAAGATTCAGGACGGGAAACAAACCGTGTGTCCTGGATCTCATATTCACCAATCAAGAGCTTATGATCGAAACGGTATCCATAGAGAGTCCTTTAGGCCATGGCGACCATCCAACCCACATGTTCAAGTACATCTGTTATGCAGTATTCATCAGAAAACACCGAGGAGTGTCAGCTCATTACGGATTACGACGCTCTAATCAAATTTGTAAATGCTACAAAATGGGCATTTTTAGCAGAACGATCGCCCGATGTCGCCTGGTCTGAATTTGCTCACCAGTTCAACACGTAAGTGACTAGTGCATCTAAGAAAAGACCTTAGCGAGCGAAGATAGTAAAATCATGCATAGGCAGCAGGACACGTAAGTGTATCGTTACGAGGAATTTACTCTGGCGAAGATACAAGGAGTCATCGAGTGCCGAAACATGGGAAGCCCTCACTATCCAAAGGAATCACTGCGTAAACCTGGTACGCGAAGATAAAATACAGCATCAACAGAATCTAGCTGAGAAACTTCTTTCTAACCCCAAGCTCCTGTACAGACACGTTAACAAGCTCCGCAAAGTACGGCGAGGAATTCCTGCTTTACACACATTATGTGGACTCGCACAAACCGCAACCGAGGCGGTCAACGCCCTAGGTCAACAATTCTCCTCGAACTTCCAGAGCACGACATCGCTGTATACACTGTTCCCGATCGTTGTACCACCATCAGGACTTAGGCACATTGTGTTTACGAGTGCGGATGTTATGAAATGGCTATTTGCCCTTCGCGAGTATACCTCTCCCGGCGTTGATAATATTCGTCCAAAAGCGTTGAAATTGGCTGCAGTAAATCTGGCGGACCCATTCTGCAAGTTCTTCCAAGGAAGCCTCGATGAGATGCGGGTGCCAGCAATGTGGAAGGAAGGCATCGTCACCCCCTCCATAAAGCGGAAGTCGTACAGATCCGGCCAACTATCGCCCGATAACACTACTTCCGGTGCTCTCCAAAATCATTGAAGCGATTTTTGCCAAAGCGCTGATGTTTTTCTTGGAGGAACGCCATATCATAGCAAAGAACAACATGGATTTCGCAAGAAGCGATCTTGAACTTCAAGCTTGCTACTTGCTAGATCCGGTTGGACTGAAACCGTTGACATCGGCTTAGGTGTGGATGCAGTAAATCTGGACTTCTCAAAGGCTTCCGACCGTCTGAACCATCGTATCCACCTTCACAAGCTGCAGTGTCGTGGAATTGGTGACCCAATCCTTGGTTGGATAGGTAACTTCTTGCTTCAATGACATCTGAATGTAAGAGTTCGCGGCGTCATCTCTGAGCCAATCGACGTTAAGTGCGGAGTGCCCCAGGGCTCAGTACTTGGTCCACGACTATTCCTGATTTACATAAACGAACTCGCGACAGTAATCACCTCCAACTCCTTACTCTTCGCTGATTATCTCAAGATATAGCAAGCCATTAGAACAACCAGCGACAATGCAGCACTTCAGGATGATCTTGACAGGGTCTACGAATGGTCGACTCAGAACCTGCTTCAGTTCAACGTTGCAAAGTGCAAGGTGTTGAGCATATGCCATAAAACTACTTGCGAATACAGACTGGGGGATCAAATATTGCAGCGTACTTCAACGGAATGCAATGTAGGCGTGATAGTGCAGGAAGATCTGGGCTGTTCCCATCAGGCCGAGAAAGCTTCTAAAAAAGCTAATCAACACCTTGGCCTTTTGCGGAACGCATTCGGGCGCTTCGACCATTCCATGTTTTCTCAGATGCTCAACGCCCATATTCGGCCTCATTCGGAGTACGCCAACCACGCCTGGCAGCCATGGCAAAAGCAAGACCTTACCGCACTTGAACTGCCACAACGAAGGACGACCAAGAACGTAAAGGGCCTGTTTCATCTCCCTTACCGATTGAGGCTGAAAACCCTCGGGGTTTACAGTGGACAATATCGACGCCTGCGTGACGACTTGATAATGACTTATATGATCCTGAGGTATCCAAACCATTCTTGTCGTCACCTACTAAAGCTGAATAGCAATACCACACTCAGAGGACACCAACTAAAGTTGAACACATAATACAGCCGGTTGGAATGCCGCCGGAATTTCTTTTCCCTTCGTGTGTGTCAACACTGGAACGCTCTTCCCACATACGTTGTTTCTTCCCCCACGCTAACGGTATACAAAAGACGTCTGGATGATTCGCTTATTCACTTACATTACGCTATATAACCAGAGATGTCTACGTCAACCAAACGCGAACAAACGGTGCTCATTCTCAGCTTTTGTGCATCACTACTTACACACTGCTGTTGTGGAATATAGTGTCGGAAATATTACAACGGCATTCAACAATTACCTCAGTCTAAGAAAGCGGCGCACGAGTAAGCGTTGTCGTTTCTTTTGTTCTTAAGACATACCTTCCCCATATTACTTCCCATATTAATCTACAGTAACAATTCAGTACACGTTTTAAAATGTTTTTGTGAATAAACGGCACCTGAATCGCTAGAATCTTAAATTGATGATGTACACTTATATTTACTATCACTTCAATCATCCTACGGGACTTTTGAAGCAATCGCTTTTTTACCTGTAATATATTCATTGTTCATATTCATATTCAACTTCATTTATTTCTCCGAAGGGTAAAGGAGAAACCGGATGGTCCTGTTGCAGCCCACCTGTAATGTCCATCACAACAGATGACCTCTACTTGCTATTCTACTGCCCCAAGTCGCAGTACGGGGTTCGGATTCCAACCGTTTACCTGATACTGCCGTTGGGAATAGATAAAACTAGACGAGAAGGTTCAAATGAAAAGAATGAGGCAGTCCAGTCAGCAAGAAAACTGTGCAGTTAACCACTGCATGTGGCGCTAATCAGACAAGGGAAAATTTATGTATAAGGTGGACAAGAACAATGAATAATGAATTAATACGGGTTAAGAAGCGTTGCTTTACAAGTTCCGTTGGATAGTTGGCGGGGATAAAAATAATAATGATGATAAGGATAGTGAAATAGTTAATACTTTAAATTTGAAAATAAGGACTTATCGTTTGCCCCGCTGTAGTTCTGCCATCCTCTTAGATTCACAGCACCCACGAGTAACAACAAATAATTCCATGGTAAACTCCAGGTGTAGGATGGAGACATAGTGTTAAGTAACAAAGTGTAAGTGGATGAGTGCATCGTCCATGCCTCTTTTAAATACTGTTAGTGTCGGTGCAGAGACGACCGATTCTGGGAGAGCATTCCACGGGTGACAGACACGAATGGGAAAGAAATTTCTGCGGCACTCCAGACGTCCCTATTGTTCTGCGAGTTTTAATGAATGGCCCCTGAGGTTTGTATTGCTACTGAGTTGCAGTAAAGGGCGGCACACATGATGTGGGTCTCGCAGAATCGAGTATGCCATTATCAGGTCACCACGTAGTCTGCGATAGCCTCTACTGAATACCCCCAATCGTTGCAGCCTCTCCTGGTAGGGAAGATTGCGCATTCTAATTACATTCTTAGATGCCCGGCGTTGTGGCTGCTCCAGTGCATTAAGGTCTTGTTTCAGCCATGGATGCCAGACTTGGATTGCGTATTCGACATGGGGGTGAACATACGCACTGAGCATGTGTCGAAATATGGAGCTGTTTATTTGTCCAAACGCCCGCCTCAACAGCCCGACGTGCTGGTTCCCGGTCTTCGAGGACTTTTCGGATTGCCTGGAGCAACCCAACTCATCTTGAATCAGGACACCCAAGTCATCTTCAAGAGTTGATTGTTGTAGTACATTCGTTCCGATCCGGTGTGAGTAGGTGCCCTGATGTCGGAGGGAAAGCACCTTGCATTTACTGAGGTTGAAATGCAATAAGTTTTGGATCGACCATTGATACACTGTATCTAGGTCACTCTGAAGCACATGTTGGTCGGCGTTCGCCTGGATCCTGCGCCAGATCTTGATATCGTCGGCAAACATTAGGAAGTTTGAAGCGATTCCCTGTGCAAGGTCACTAATAAACACCAAAAACAAATGTGGACCTAGAACTGAGCCTTGTGGCACACCACACTCAACTTGTATGGGGTCCGATAAAGAGCTCCGAACTCTGACCACTAATTGCCGTTGAAATAGAAAGTTGGCGATCCAGCTTAAAAGAGGGGCGCCGATCCCGTAATGCTGCAGCTTGGATAGTAGTATCTGATGGTCTAGACGATCGAAAGCCTTGGAAAAATCCAGGTAGATCACATCAACACCTTCTCCAGCGTCAGCTGCCTCGGTCCAACTACTACGTGCAATTAGTAAATTCGTTGTGCATGACCGCTGTCGACGGAAACCGTGCAGCTCAGGCGTGATGATGTTGCAGTTTTCCAGATAGCACACCAGTGCATCGGCAACTATGGATTCCATGACCTTGGAGAGTATAGGAAGAAGGGATACTGGGCGGTAGTTGGAGGGAGCAGTTCTGCTTCCACCTTTGTGAATCGGGGTTATTATTCCAAGCTTCCACATGGCAGGAACCAGGTTCTGGTCTAAGCAGTGCTGGAAAAACTGAGCTAAATGTCCTGCCAGTTGGTTTGCTGCTGCTCCCAATGCCTCAGGACGAATGGCGTCGACACCCGGCGAACTGTGTTTGCGTAGAGACGTCAGCTTTTGCAATACAGCCTCCGCGGTAAAAGTGAGTGGGTTAGTCCTGGCGAGGCGAAGCCAAAGGTTGCTAGATCGCTTGGCAGCGAGAGCCTTTGAGACGTGGGGGCGTATTGCATCTGCAGCGCGTTTGCTGCTTCCACAGCCGTTCTTGTTGGGCCATCAGCCGTCCTGAGTGGAGGAAATCCTTGCCTCACCTTTCGTAGGCTATTAACCTGCTTGTACAGCAGCTTGTGGTTAGCACTGAAGGCTTTTGCGATGTTCTGCTGATAGGCGGCTTTGTCTTCTCTTAACAGTTGAGCGCAGTGGTTACGTTTGGCTACGTAGTTGTCCCAAGTTTCTGGTGCTGGAGCTTCTCTGTACACTCGCCATGCTGCGTTGCGTACTGTCATCCATTTTCGAGTTCTGCTCCTAACGAAAGAAACGGATTTGCACTTATTGCAAACTTTTATCTCTGAAGCCTGTGCGATCAGCTGACTGAGTTGTTTGACGAACTCGAGCCAGGCGACTTCCGGGGGTTCTTCTTCGAGGAAAGACCAAGTTGTGGCGCGGACGAGCTAGGCGAGTCGGTCGTACCTTGTGATGGTTCGCACAGTATCATCGTTATCATTCCGATATTCTGCATAGCAGACGAAGTTGAAAATGATGACTGCTTGATCACTGTGACCCAACGGGCAGTCTAAAACCAACACATCAATCATATGATCCTCGTTGGTAAGCACAAGATCCAGCACAGATGGCCTGTTACCTGTTCTGAACCGAGTGGGCAAAGTAATGTGATTGTAAAGCGGAAAATAGTTACTAGATCTTGTAGATTGGCTTTGAATTGTTCTCCGATCGTAGCGGGAGTTTCTAAACAATGTACGTTGAAATCACCCATGATAATAATGTGAGTGTCCTTTTGTTATAAACTGCATCTTAAAGCAGCCGCTAGGTGGTAGTCGTTTTCGGGTGTAGAGTTAGGGGCGCGGTACACCAAGGCAATAAGGTAAGCGTCCCTGCCTTTTAACTGCAACCGGCACCAAAGAGAGTCGGGGAACTGCGAGTCTGATTCCTCCACGGCTTCGCACTGTAGGTGGTTTCGGTAATACAGGATTACCGCTCCTCCTTTTGTGAGCCTATCGTTCCGGATCAGCGACATACCCGGTAGCGAAACTTCGGCGTCCGTTATTCCTGTGTGCAACCACGTCTCGAAGATATCAGTGACATCATATGACCGGGAAGCTTGGAGATCTTTCAGTTCGGCCAGCTTATTGAAAAGTCCCTGAGCATTTGTATAGAAGCAGGCCAGTTTCTCGGTCTCTAGGAGCCCGCAGAGGGGTGTAGCGGTCACGTATGGGAGAATGCCGACCGATTGGAGGTCGGCAGTTATTCGTTTTTTTGATGGGTCAATGATACCTCGTTTGCAACTTGATTCGGCCAAGGTGCGTCCCAGCCTTCGTTTAGACCTACGTCAGAGTCAATTAAAGCAGCGGTCAAGTTACGCTTCTGTACATTCGTCGGTATGCTCATTGCTTTAGTTGCTTTACTATTTGAGCTGTGCTAAGCTTTTGCGACCTTTAACCGAATTTCAGTAGGAAGATGTTTCCGTTTTCTCCGCCATTGATCTAAAACATCCTTTGCTTGTTGCCCTGACTGAACCATAAGTTTTAAGATTCTAGGGCCGCATCCTCTATAATTTGGTGAGAGAGGTATCCCGGTGAATGATAGTGCTACAATATTATCCAACGAAAGTGTTTCACGAATGAACCGCCACTGTTCTAAATCGTGCTTTCCGGTCTCTTGTACATCGTTAGAAGGATGCTCTGGCACGCCATGCATGAAGATTGTGTTTAGACGGTCTTGCTTGCTGTGCCCTCCGGTGTTTCGTTTTGGTTGTCGCGCGCTCCAAGGGACATCAGGATAGATACGTATCCCACAGGATCCGCGTTTTAGCGCGCTTGCGGAGAGTAAAATGTTTTCTACGTCGGCGGAGGATTCTAGTGTTACTTGAATAAATCGGTTCGCCATAGTGTGGCGAGTTCGGATGACGAGTAATTCGTAATAAGTCTATGGGCTTGGCTTTGATACTCATCTGCATGCACAATGAGTTCCATTGGTCTTGGTCGTCTGATAACTTATCCCGCAATGTGATGGCGGTAGATTCAGGGACGTTTGAGTATACAACAGTCCGGGCACCGTCTTGTGATGCCTTTTTCGTTGATCTACAGGGTATGGTACTCGTTCGTCCTGACCTGCTGACAAAGGTTGATTGTTTGCTGTTTGTCCCTCTATTCGCATTAACGGTGTTCACAATGGAAGAGGCCGCAACGGCGGCCTCTCGGTGGACCTTTGCAGCAATCTCGGCATAGGTAACTAATGTTCTGGGAGGCTTAGTCTTGACAAGAGATAATTGAGCTACAGTTACCGGGGGTTGGTGTTTGGCTGCTTCATCCTTGTTAATGCTAGATGTCAGGTCTAGTGGAATTTTCTTAATCAGACGTTTTGAGTGATGCCTGATTTTCGTTGCCGTGAGTATTGTTTGACTCGCGTAGGTACGGTCTGTTTTCGCCTGGCGTTCTACCAAAGTTGGAGAAGACAACGGAGATGGAGACGTGGCTGATTGCGGTGCAGGGGAAGCGGATTGTGCAGCATTCCGTTGCTTAGCAGCCGCTAGGCTTCTGTGGTGCACACTCGCTTCCATTGAAGTAAGCGTATCGTTTATCCTCTGCTCTGCTTCTGCGATTAACCGGTCGCATTTCTGAGCTAGGATAAGCAAGCACTTAACGAGGGGGATGGTGGAACATGCAGTACAGAACCAAAATGCATCGTGCGGCTATTTCGCTCCCGTAACTGTTGTTGGGACACATTTGCATATTTCGTATGGTGCCATTCCAAACAGTGCGAACAAGCCAGACCGATTTTTACTACTCGATGACATTCTCCTAGCCCGCAAATGCCTTTCGCTTGGAGCCTGTTCGCTTTCGCATTTCTGCCGTTCAATGTGGTGTCGTTACCTGACCCAGTGGGTTGGTTAGCGTTCTGTACTTTTACAGCTTTGAGAGCGGCGCACATCGGTCAGGCGAGCGTGATGGTTGCAAGGTGTGAATGTCAGTCCGGTGTTCGCTTATCAAACAGCCAGGAGGACTCTGAAACCACTGAAGCGGGAACTTAATGAAGGACTTGTGATACGGTTGTGCAAGCAAGTGGCTAGCGTTCCGCAACCGAACAGAGCGGTCGATCGGACGCCTGCCCATATTTCGTCTGTGCTCTGATTGGTTCACTGCAGCAGGTTTATTTAACTGATTCAAAGGAAGAATTTTATGAGTGCAGCAGTGTCGTCAGTTATGGAATTGACTTAGTTAATTCTATCGTGGTTCCTACATGCGTATCAGGCTGTCATTTTTGCTGAGCTGGCTTTACCGAATAAACTGTTTTTCCCTGAAGGACTGAGTTCTGCGACACAACTTATTAGTGTAAGTGGTGTTATTGAGAACTTCATGTTTCTTGCAATCCATTGATTCATTAAACGGAAACAATGTCAGAAATACCTAAAGGGTTTATCATATGGCAATGAAGCGGACAGTAAGACAAACAATAAATCAGGCACTACTGTCTAATAACATCGTCGCATGCACTTTTTGATCATGAAACCTGATTCAACTTACTAGCGGGTGTTCGAGTTGTCTTACATATAGCGGACGAAATGACATCAAAGGAGTAACTTGGCTTGTGTGATTTGACGAGCGGTGACAACATAAAGGGACTTATGAACCGCCATTGAGTTATTTGGCTTGACACTATAGCTGAACCGTCTAATAATGGATCGACTAGTCATCTAATTCTGTGCGTTCTTCGCGAGCTGTGACCATACTTGGAACAATGGTTTCATAGGGATAAAAACATCCCAGACTTGGCAGGTCTCGTGGGATGGTTTATGTGAATTACGTAACTACAAAAAAGAAGTTATGTTTAAGTGACACGTGCATCTTAGGACTCATCATATTATCCACGTTAAAACACATGCACGGTAGTAACGGACAAGTCAGTGGATAGTGAGTGGCGCTATATCACATCTAGTAACTTATTCGCGATGGTCGTTGCCGTCCCCCGTAGCTCAGTGGTCTCAACCACGGACTAGCAACAGTCGAGTTGCGGGTTCAAGACCTACCAAGGGTCCGATGGACTGCGCACTGCTGACGATTCCTGAGAGGATGAAACACGCGTACAGTGCTTTTCCGGGCGTATGACGGCTGTCTGTGTGAGTCTAGATGTGACGAATTTCTACCTTTATCATTCGACTCCCCCTACTATTCCACATGTATACCAGTTTACTCCGATTCCATGGGAGCTGGTGAGCACAATTCGTGTCTTCGTTAAGTCATAACTCAGTGAACAAAAACCAACACAGCTAATGTAGGCGATGTAGTGATTCGTTGAATCGTTATATAAAAATTAATATTATGGACGCAGAAATGACAAAGCACGCAAGTGCACTCCAAAAAAATAAGAGAAACAATAGCTCCGGCAGGCGTTAAATCAACAGATACAGATTCCATCTAGCTTTCTTCTTTACTTCAATTGCCTCACCTCTTCAAAAACCTGCTCTGCGACATCTGAAGTGGCTACTCAGCCAATGCCTCGGAGTGGTGCAGGAACACTGACACTGGTTAGCAAATGGAATCATTTTCAGAGCCTCAAACAAACTAACTGTCCTCTTAGAAATTTACTCATCTCTGGCCTATCGCATTGATAGGCAAGTGGCTTCCGGGACTGTGTCAGGGACGACGTTTGACACACCAACCCTAGAACTTGAGAATTCTCATTTATGTGTCATGAACGTGATACCAAATGCAAGCAGTTACTGTCAGTAATTTATCATCAAACCTGTACAATCACAAAGAAACTATCAGTGGGGGTAGAATTGAACAGATAATTTGAAATGTAACAGAACACATGGTGGGCAGGTTCGTGAACCGGCAAGCCATCTAGCCTACGGCATTTCCTTGATGGCACTCATTCGCACAATGACACAAAAACGCGAAGCTTGACACTGGAGTAGCAAACAAGAGTAGGAGTTCACGAAATTGTAAGCTGCGATCCCAGATGCTTCGGCCCTTGCTTATTATGAACCGCCTGTTTTTCTTTAAATCCAATGCAGCAACATTCAAAACAGAGTTGAGACATTACTCCTACATCCACTCATGTTAATCGTTAGGTAGAGGTGGGAAACACCGCAGCTATTGTACCGCAGGGCTGATGTTATAAAAAAACAGGACTTTCGAATTTTGACCAAGACACCAACCGAGCGCAGCTACGAGTAGATCGCAGAAGAAATTCTACATTCACATCTGTCTTTGAGCTTTTAACGACTACCCTTTCGGGCGGGACACCACAGTGTGTACTGATCACAAAACCTTTGTGCCAATTGTCAACAAGCCACTTCGTATCCTGCCACGTCGCCTACGTAAAATGCTGATTCGCTTCAAAAATACCAATGAGATATCAAGTATCGAACTTGTGCTAGAACGTACATCGCCGGCACGATGTTAAGAGCCCACCTTCCGTATACGTAGGAAGTACAAGTGATTCTAGACACGACACAATTCGCAAAAAGTGATGTTATCTGCTCAGTGTTGGAACGAACAATACTTAGCGGAGGGCCAGAAGAAGAATCGACCGTGTTTTTCCTTTTTCGTGATGAGTTCGTCTTTCAGGATGATCTGATATGGAAAAATAAGCGAATGTTGATTCCGAGGGGTATACGGTGCACCATGCTACACCGCACGAAGCAAGCAGTTGATGTGTTAGCCCTGAATAGTCAGTCATATTAGTGACCACGAGTAGAACATATGACGTTCAACAAATGAAAGAGCCAGCGACACCTCGAAATGTCCCGCATAGACCGCGGCATAAAGTAGCTTTAGACTTATGCACACATGACGGAAAGAATTATCCCATGACAGTGGACTATTACAGGCATTATTGTTAGATTGATGCTGTGAGATCAACCGGTGCACAAGTCGTATTGAACAAGCAGCGTTGTCACTGTGCCAGACCCAGAATTTCAAATGACCTGGATCCTGCTAACTAAACGCAATTTATTGCCGAAAAATCTCAAACCTACAGTTAAAAAGTGGGTTTACCCACCACCTTAATACCCCTATCATAATCAATTGAATGGGAAAACAGAAGTCACAGTAAAGGACATAAAGATGATACTAACCAAAGCCAGGGAGCTAAATGTAACTCGGACATCATACTTTTGGAACTAACAATAAAACAATGGTATAACACGTGTAAAAATCCATGACATAACAAGTCCCGTGGGAGGGTTTGTGGGAATTACAGAAGTTCAAAGCTGTGACCGTACAGTGAAATGTGCACCAGTGGGCTCACCATAATGTCCACGTTAGCACACCAGTGAATCCGTGTTCCCCGATTTCGTTGCAGCTGGTGAGCACAATGTTCGCCTGCGTTTTGTCGTCACAAGATGAACGGAATTCAAATCAAGTATTGCAAACGGTGCAATGCATCATGGAGTCGTTTCTGTTAAATGGTACAACGTAGGCGCAGAAATAACGATAATCGGAAGTGTTCCACGGTCGGCAAACTCTAAGAGGATCATAATCCCGACGGCATTCCAGTCGACTGTATTGAGTGACCAGTTTCAGCTAGTGCTTCAATAGTTTTATGTCGCTAAAAGCTTTCAGGAGGTTGTGGCAAACATGACCAGGGTTTTCGACTGACATAACTTTATTGATGGGGATAATCTCCGTTGTACACTCCTAGAACATTCCGGTGCAGTCGGTATGGAAGGTGGTTACAAACTCTTCAAATATTTGGCTGCCGTTCGCTTTTGGGTCTGCAGTGCATCCACATCGTGTTTAAGCCAGCATTGTCAGGCCTGAATTGTGTGGGCCTCACATGCACATTGAGCATTTGAAGGAAGATGGAAGGGTCGAACCGCCCGAATGCCTCCCGTAAAAGAATACCCTATTGGTTCCTGATTCTGGACGCCTTCAAGGACTGCTTGGAACAGCCGAGATCATCTTGCACCACTACTTCAAGATCGGATTCCTGTTATGTAGTATTTAATATGTTGTCTTCAGGCTTAAATGCGTCTGTGGGCTTTTGACGAAAATCTACTATTTTACACTTGTCCGACTTGAATGGAAGTAGGTTAGACTTTGATCATTTGAAAGCCCGTTCCAGGTCCCGTTGTAGCGGATAGTTGTCTTACTGATTACCGATTATCTGATTGTCTTGATGGCATCGTCAAAAGTAAGAAATTTGGCATGATGACACGCAGTGCGTAATGTATTTGACTTGATCAATGAAAATTAAGTATAAGCATGGTCCCCCCCACTGATCTTTGTGAAACATCGCAGTCCACCTCATCAAGATCGGACAATGAGCCTCGAACCCACAACTTCAGCCCCCGCTGAAAAATGCATTTTCCGTTCCATCCAAGGAAGGGTTTCCAAAATCGTAGGTTTTACAGCTTCTATATAAGTATGCGGTGATCCAACCGGTTGAAGGCTCTAGAAAAGTTTAGACAGATGATATCTTTTCCGGTCCCAATATCCGTTGCTTCGGTCAACCGCCTGGCACTTGAAAATATGCAGAGAAATTATTCCGGAATTAAATCGTGCGGCACTTTTGTGTTAACTTTTCTGCTAAAGGTTTCCTCGGGAACTAATTGTTTCAACAATCATTAGTTTTATGGCACAATCAATGGGCGGGCACTGTATTCGCACAATCAGCCAACCGTAAGGATAAAGTAAGAAGACAACTAAAAATAGGCGGAATATACGTTTTCTGTCGAAACGTACAAACTCGCTAGCCTAACGGACACCGAAGTAAAATCTGGCTAGAGAGAAAAAAAGGAAGAAGGATCCGGGAGCGTCCAAGGGTGTGTCCTGGTCGCTTTCGGACGGTGTGTATATAAACAAAGGTAGCAATATGAGACTGACAAACTGCCTAATTTTCTATGTATAAAATAAAATTACAATTTAGTACTATTTTACACCTCATAAGGGGAAATCTCCAGTTAGCTTCCGTTTGGTAAGACATGATGGAAGCCATGTCGTTCCTGCGCGATGATGTTAGGTCTTTCTAAATAACCCATTAGTACCTCGAGTTTGATCGACTCCATAACCTATGTCCATAACCTATGTCCTGACACCCTACCGTGCGGCCGCACTGTAACTCGTCTCTCGCTTTGCCCTCTGTGGCCACTCCAATTCTCTTCACAAAATATTGTGCGTGCGCTCGTTCGAACCAGTTCGACGAGCTCTACTCAGTGCTTCCCAACTCTTGGATCTAACCGGTGGGGATTATACTCTTTCTCCAGTTCCCAGTTTTCGGCATATTCTTTGCCGAATTTCATTTGTGTAACTACATCAGACCGGTCTTTCGGAAAAGATTTTGGTCTCATTCGGAAGAAGAAGCTGAGGGCTCCCAAACTACGCGGAAACCATCCCTGCAAGTTGCGGCATAACAAAGTTAGAGCCTTTTTGCTCCGCTCATCAACTGAGCAGCTCTCAGGAAGCTTA
The DNA here is from genome assembly GCA_944474145.2 of Dicrocoelium dendriticum. Lineage (NCBI taxonomy): Eukaryota > Metazoa > Platyhelminthes > Trematoda > Plagiorchiida > Dicrocoeliidae > Dicrocoelium > Dicrocoelium dendriticum. The sequence goes on along the minus strand of OX104067.1, from coordinate 73,052,889 downwards.
TCAGCGCTCCACCTGCATCGTCGCTTAAGGCAGGCCGATTAACACACGCTGCCGCTTTGTTTGTGTGTGTACCACTGCAAGTCGATTGATCGCTGAATCCGACAGTCTGCGCGTTACGACCCCCATCTGCCCCTATGCCTGACCTTGGTGCGGTCGAACAACTCTCAGTTCGTGTGCGTGTTCTGACCTATTCGTGCGTCACCCCTAGCGCAAAATACACTCACCAAGGCTTTGTTGTAAACAAGAGGACAACTAGCATTCCTATGGTTCAGCGTCGCCCATGTTGTGCAGACAACTGCATTAAAGTCCTTAAGATCAGTATCACCTGTTCCAGCTGCATTAAATCGTACTGCCCGCAATGTGCAGGCAAATCTGTCCAAGAAGTGAGACAGACAGACCAAGTTGCTGACACAATTTGGTTTTGCCCATCATGTCAAGTGATTCCAGTTGTCAACTGTTTATCATTGCTAATGAAAAAATGCGATAGGATGACTGAAATAATCGCGCAATTTGTAAATACTAAGGTCGCTCCCTCGGAGGTAAATATGGCCACGATAATACCTCAACCGGTCAAAGTTAGTTCTGCGTCTAAACCGAAGAAAAGAGCTAGACGATCCAACCGCACTGCAGCGTCTGTGACTCTAAACCCACTGAGTCACCTCACTCCCATCAGTGGGCAAGCCTCAAACATGCCTGCGTCCACTTCTCCAACCATAGACGCTTCACTTGGAGATTCAGCCATGACACCGATAGCTCACAGCCGAAGGAAATCCGGTGCCGATAACAAACAGGTAACGTACGCATCGATTGCATCCACAAACACACCGGGAGCGACACAAACAAGTTCATCTTCAGTACCGAGCACGCGTGGCCCAAAGCAGCTTTCACCGTCAAGTCCAGTGGTGCCCTCTAAACAACCTGAATTGCCGGCAAAAAGTATAAAGCCAACACTTGCTAGACAAAACCACGCTGCGCTAACTCTCGTGTGCACCAATGTTCCCGAATCCAAATCTGGCACAATAAAAGGCAAGTTGCAAGACGATCGCAACCAGTGGAGTTCCATCTGCGAGGCGATTGGTATTCGGGTTGAGCCTGCAATGCTGCAACGCGTAGCACGTCACCCGACCTCAGTGCACTCTGGTGAACCTCGAATTCTTCGAGTAACTCTAAACTCAGCAGATGAGACAGAGGCTGTCCTGCTCTCAGCAGTTCGTCTTCGCAACTCACCGAGCGGAGTGCGCATATTACCTGAGCTACCTTGGAAAGACCGCACAAAAGAAGCAGTGGAGCAACGCGGTATTGCTACTAGGGATAGCAAGAAAACAATATTTGTTCATGGTGTTCCCGAGCTCCTGCATGCTTTTGATCACGATGCACATACACATGACCGAGAACAGTGGTGCTACATCCGCGAAGCACTCTGTGTTAACAATGTTATTGCCAAATCCCTAACAAGAGTTCCGTTGTCACCTAACTACAAGGGCTGCGGTCCTAGGCTAATGAAGGTAATACTACACTCTGAGGGAATGACGCAAGTTCTGTTGGATAGCTGGTTAAAGTTTCGAGCTAGGTTGCCAACAGAAATACGGCTAAAGGCAGCAGGCGAACGACCAAAAGTCGGAAGAAATTCGATGGAACTTGCAAATCCTGCAAATTCTTTATTTGCACAGTCCTTCGGAGAGATCGACACAACAGCGCCCACGTCACACAGGAGGACCGAGCACAGCACGAGTGAACCATCAGTTCAGGAACGCTCAATAATGTCATGTAACACGACTGAAATACACAAACCAAAAAACGATTAATTGCCGGCCACCTAACGGCCGGCTTAAAAGCGAACACAAACTTGACATCCACCAATGAACTCCTAACCACAAAAGCCCTATCTTGCATGTACACAAACGCTCAAGGCCTTCGAAGCAAGTTGGCCGAACTTAGAGAACTCCATGCCTCACAACCACGAGACCTCGTCATGATTACAGAGACATGGTTAAACCCTGAGATAACCGACTGTGAGATCAAGTTACCCGGTATGTCGCTGCTTCGAACCGATAGAACCGGAATGGGTGGCGGTGTGATTCTTTACTATAATACAAGCCTCCGATGTGAAGTTATCGATCACCCAGAAATCCGAGCTCCCGATTCGCTTTGGTGCCGCCTTTGGTTGCGAAACAAGGACACATGTCTACTAGCCGTGGTTTATCGCCCACCAAACTCAACGTCGGAAATGGACTCCAAACTGTACCACGTTTTTCAGTTTGCTTTGAACAAGTCCTACACCCACATTCTTATCGCGGGAGACTTTAACGTGCACGACATAGAAACGCCGGCAACTGACGGTACGCAGTTTAAAGCCTGTTTGCAAGAACTTATTGCTATCCACCCTCTTTACAACCACGTAACCTCTCCCACCAGATTTCGAACTTCTAACAAGCCGTCGATACTAGATCTTGTGCTAACTAACGAAGAACTCATGGTTGGCGGGATAGTTACAAGCACACCACTGGGTCGTAGTGATCATGTCACTCTACTCTTTGATTATATATGCTATGCCGAGTACCCGGAAAAGGAGGAGGATAAAGTGCACACTGTCACGCACTACAATGTGTTGTCCAAGCTTGTTAAGGATACATCTTGGACTTTCTTATTCGAATGCCCTCCAGATTTGGCCTGGGATATGTTTACAAGGACTTTGAGCACACTGGTAGCGCAAGCATCGGAACAGAAGTCCTTCCAACCCAAAAACCAGAGTAAGTCAATTCTGAGGAGCAGAACACGTAAATGTATGTCCCGGAGGGATTTGGCATGGCGAAATCACCAGGGTTGCCCGAATGCCGAAACCTGGACTGCATACGTGACACATCGTAACTTCTGTGTGAAACTGATCCGCGAGGACAAGGTCACGCATCAGCAGAAGTTAATGAAGCGATTCTGCACTAACCACAAACTCCTGTATAGGCACATTAACGGCCTTCGAAAGGTAAAGCGAGGGGTTCCGGCGCTAGTCACAGCTGATGGATACACGCGGTCAGCAATGGAAGCAGCTGATCTCCTACGGCTTCATTACTCTCAAACGTTCCAACAAGTGTCGAGCCCAAACATTCACCTCATTTCTAATACTCCGCCGTTTGGTTTAGAAAACATCACCTTCACTACGGAGGCTGTGTTGAAGAAGTTGTTATCCTTGCGTATCCACAGTTCTCCCGGAGCTGATAACATCCGTCCAAAGGCTCTACAGGCAGTAGCTAGTGATCTAGCAGAACCACTGGCTGTTTTCTATCAGCGATGTCTAGAGGAAAACCTTATTCCACCAGTATGGAAGCAAGGGGTCATCACTCCCATCCATAAAGGAGGCAGCCGCACTGATCCTGCAAACTACCGTCCAATAACACTACTTCCCGTACTATCCAAAGTGATGGAATCAATCATCGCAGACGCGCTGATGCAATATTTGGAAAGCCACAATTTAATAGCTCCAGAGCAACATGGCTTTCGTCAAAAGCATTCGTGTAACACTAACCTATTAATTGCACGTAATAGCTGGACTGAAGCTGTTGATGATGGAGTTGGAGTCGATGTCATCTACCTGGACTTTTCAAAAGCGTTTGATCGTTTAGACCATCGAGTTCTCCTTCAGAAGCTTCGGAACTACGGCATTGGCGATCCAATCCTGAGTTGGATTAGCAATTTTCTACAAGAACGACGACTAGTGGTGAGAGTCCGAGAATCATTTTCTCATGCAATCGACGTGACGTGTGGAGTACCACAAGGCTCGGTTCTTGGACCTCGTCTATTCTTGGTGTTCATTAACGATTTGGCGAGATCAATTACTTCCGATTGCTTATTTTTCGCTGATGATATCAAGATATGGCGAAGGATCAGAGGACCGGATGACCATGAACGGCTCCAGCACGATCTTAACACAGTGTCGAACTGGTCAGTTCAAAACGCTCTACCGTTCAACGTAGACAAATGTCGCGTAGTACAATTACGCCATAGACATAACTACACCTACATACTTGGGACAAAGGAATTGCAGAATAGCTCCCAGGAACGTGATCTTGGTGTGATCGTACAGAGCGACCTCAACTGTTCAAAACAGGCTGAGGTAGCTGCGAAAAGAGGCAACCAGCACGTCGGCATGCTGCGAAGGGCATTCGGGAGATTTGACCCATCAATCTTCCCAATGATGCGCAATTCATACGTGCGCCCGCAAGTTGAGTACGCAATGCAAGCTTGGCAACCTTGGTTGAAACGCGACCTAGAAGCGATAGAGGCACCACAACGGAGAGCAACAAAGAACGTGATGGGCCTGCGGTATCACTCTTACCACCGAAGGCTGAAGTTGTTGGGAATTTTCAGCGGACGCTATCGAAGGCTGCGCGGCGATCTCATATTAGCGTATCAAATATTGAGTGACCCCAACCACGTATGCCGCCATTTGCTGAAACTTAGCCACAACACGCAGCTCAGGGGTAACTGCTTAAAGTTGAAGGAACAATATAGCCGTCTAGAGTGTCGACGGAATTACTTTTCCCTTCGAGTTTGCAAACCATGGAACGCACTCTCAGACTCAGTAGTATCCTCTCCTACCCTGGATGTTTTCAAAAAACGATTAGATGTTGCCCTCAGCTCCCAACATTTTGTTACCTAAGCTCCTCTGTTGTGGATTACGCCAAGCATGTTTTCAACAGGACTAATGTATCAAATGGACCTAAGTGAGCGACCATATTTTATTTTCTCACTCCTTACCTCAACTATCACAGCGCCCCACTGTCTTTCTGAATGTTTACGCGCGATATTTCTTTTTCCTTTTACACTGATGTTAATTATCAAAGTATTCATCTCGGCAGACGTTCGATAGATGACCCACACATATTTTAATTGCATCATATTCACCGCTACCATCCTACGGGACATGTCAAGCACTTGCTTTTATCTCGTGATAAATCATTGTTCATTGTTCATTGTTCAATCACTGAACCATCATTGCCGGACCACAAACGGCTACCACTGTTAAAAATGGGGTTAATGTTACGCTGCTTCCATAGGTTGGGAACCTGCTGTGTATCCATGCATCTTCGAAATAAAACCGGATTAGTTGCTCGACCATCCTCGTAGCTGTAACATGCAGTGCTTTCGAGTGAATGTCCTCAACTCTGGGGAACTCTGGGTGCGGAACGATAGCACTTTTCACAAAACAATCACTAGGCTAAAAGTGATGTGGGTACATTCCGGCGTCTAGGGAAATGAGACAGGTATGTGAAGCATGCTGGTGGCCTGTTGGAATATTACCGCATATTATAGCCGTAGAGCGTTACCTGCATCGTCGGAGGTTTGCACATCCGCTTGAGTGAAGGAACACCACGCTTTGTTTTCAGTTAGCTTTCACTTAATTGTGCAGAGGTTTGTCATTAGCACAAATACCTTTCTCTAGGCTCTGTTAGTGTATTGATTTTCCTCCCGGACAAGGGTGGTACAAGGACTACGCTGCAATACATAGTTGCTCCAGTTACCAAGACTAGCGTTAGCTCTGTGCGTACGCAACATTGCGTCTCTTACCGCCATGCTTTACAGTTTCTGCTCCAAACGAATGATGAGGCTGTTGCAGAATGGAAAGCCTGATTTTCAATACGGGTGTGATCACATCACTGAGCTTTCCATCAAACTCCATCCATGCATCATCACAGTAGCAGTTGTCCAAAAGTTATCCCAAGTGGATTCTCCCATGAGTTCTGTTAGTCTCGATATTGAAGTAAATGTGGGTAGCTGAGGTCGTTCAGTTGTTAGACGAACTGTTCGCTGAGCTTGGCAATTTTATTGCGAAGTTTTTGTCACCAGTCGAGTTTCATCACTACGGTACACCTTAATGGGCTGATGATGTAACCTGGACTGATGACGAAACGTTTGCAATAAAATTGCGAAGTTCATCGTACAGTTGATAATGAGTTCGTGTTCCAAGAACAAATGCAACGAATTACCATAGGGATTGGGAAAGAAGCCAAAAAGGTAACATGTACAATGAACAATGCTTTCTCATGGATAGAAAAGCAGGTGCTTGACAAGTCCCGTAGGGGTGGATGGAGTGAGAAAAATAGATTAAGCCTTAAGTGAGTCGTCGTTTTAAGCGACTATCGATTTACCTGCACTGCTGTATAGCGGTAGTCTGAAATGAGAATTGAATGTATGCACACAAAGTAATATAGGGAGCAATGATGCAGTGATGATACTTAAGAAAAGTAAATTAAACAAGGAAATGGCAACGCTCACTCGTGTGCTGCTTTTTTGGCCGACGGATAGGTGAACCCCGTTCCTACAGTAGTAGTGTTTAAAAAACTATGTCTCGAAAGTGTTGGGTTGACGTCCATATATAGAGGAGTATAAGGCTGATGTTGCATTCTTGATGCTTCTTCACCGCAGTTGGGTTAAACCGATTTACTCTTAAACTAGGTCTTTCTAAGCTGGATAAATTTCATTCCACTTTAGTTGGTTTGTTCTGCCTACCTTAATAATCTTCCATTAACTGGCCACGTTGCTTACGCTAATTGCGCTTATTTTCGGTAACTTAGCTGCGTTTGTAGCATTTTTGAGTAACTTGTGGACATTTCTTACTTATCGCGGACTCATTGCTAACCAACTTACTTCATATGGTAATTTAGCGAAGAGTAATGCCACCGTGTCTGGATGCATTATTGGATTTATTTTATTTTAGCTTGTCGTTTCAAGTAAATGGCTGTTGCTTGATATCCCCGGTGTGGCTGCGCTTGATGTACATGTTGAAAAGGTGCCTACCTGTCTATTACCCACTACTTCGTTCATACTGGCTCCAGGAGACAGTTGGTCGTTGCTGGACGGGACGGGGTGCACGGTCCTTGTGGCCGTGCTAGGCTCAAAGAGCAGTTCCATGCACTCAGTGTGGAGCGGACTACGGTCTAGCCACCGCCTTGTGTGCGTTTGATTCCCTAAATACAGCGTGCTTGTGTTTGCCTGTGAAGGAGTGTGGGCCGGCTCCGTTGATGAAGCGTGGCTCCCATCCACATGCGTCCCGGTCTTATTCCTTCGTGTTTACACTGGATATGGGGTGTGTGGTTGGAGCTGTGGTTGGTGCAGCGCAAGTCATCCATAGTCCCTCTGTAGGCGCAGGCGTCCTGTGGCTGGCCACAGTGACAGGCAAATCCGAAACCGGATGCCGCCAACCATAAGGCTTAATGTAAATGCATGAGTGTATCATCGAGGCGCCGTTTGAATACCGTCAGTGTGGGGGAAGAAACAACATAGGTGGGGAGGGCGTTCCATGCTTGGTACTCTCGAAAGGATAGCAATTCAGGCGACAATCCAACCGGCTATGCTGTATGGTCAGCTTTAGCTGATGACCTCAAAATGTGGTATTGTGATTGATCTTCAGATGACTACAAGCATGGTTTGAATTTCTTGGGATCAAATATGTTATTATCAAAGCGCCACACAGGAGTCAATATTGTCCACTTTAGACCCCAAGTTTCTGCCAACTCAGTTGGTAAGGGAGATGAAATAGACCCTTTACTTTCTTGGTCGCCTTTCGTTGTAGCAGTTCAAGTGCTGTGAATTCGTGTTTGTGCCAGGGCTGCCAGGCCTGAGTGGTGTATTGCGAATGGAGCCTAATGTAGGCATTGAGGATCTGAGAGAAGATTAAAGGGTTAAAACGCCCGAACACTCTCCGATAAAGGCCAAAGTGTCGGTTGGCCTTTTTGACGCCTCGGCCTAACGTGAACATCCAAAATCCTCTTGTACTACATCGAATTCAGCAGTAGCATGCTGAAAACCTTGATCCCTCAGCCTGTATGCGCAAGTGGATTGATGGGGTATGGTCAATGTGGTGGTGTCGAAATGAAGCAGGTTCTGAGTTGTCCATTCGTACACCCTATTCAAGGCATCCTGATGTGTTACGTGACCCCTCATTGTTTTGATGACCAGCCATTTCATCAGCGAAGAGCAAGAAATTGTAATGATCACTCTTGCAAGATCGTTTATGTAAAGCAGGAGCAGGCGTGGATCAAGTACTGAGCCATGAGGCACTCCACACTGAAAATTGATAGGGTCAGAGATGGCTCTGCAAACCCTCACATTCAGATGTGGCTGAAGCAGAAAGTTACCTATCCACCTGAGAATTGAGCTACCAATTACACGGCTATGAACGTTGTGAGTGATTATGCTGTGGTTCAGACGGTCGAATGCCTTGGAGGAGTCCAGATAAACTGCGTCAACTCCCACACCGCTGTCCATGATTTCCGTCCAACTGGAGCCGGCAGACAGCAAATTTGTGATGCAACGCCGGTTCTGACGAAATCTATGCTGTTCCGGTGCTATGAGTTCATATGTCTCCAAGTACTTCAAGGACGTCTCGGCAGTCATAAACTTCATGAATTTGCAGAACATCGGTAGGAGAGTTACCGGGTGATATTTGGCTGGATCTGCACGATTTCCCCTTTGTGAATGCGAATGATGATTCCGTGCTTCCACATTGTAGGAACATGCACCTCCTCGAGACATCGTTGGAAGAACCTAGAGATTGAATCCGCCAAATTCAGTGCAGCTAACTTCAGCATCTTTTGTCGGATATTCTCGGCACCAGGAGAGGTATGCCCGGGTAGGGATTTTGGGCTTTTCAGAATGTCTATAGGTGAAAATGAGATATGAGTAAGTCCAGTTGGTGGTATAACTTGCGTGAACAGCATAGACGAGGAAGTCGTTTTTCTGGAAGTTTGGGGAGAATTGCTGACATAGGGTGTTGGCCGTTTCTGTTGTAGTTTGTGCTTGTCCACTTGGCATGAGGAGGGCAGGAATACCTCGCAGCACTTTACAGAGTTTGTTAACATGTCTGTAAAGAAGCTTGGGGTTTATGGAGAATTTATCGAATAAATCCTCGCTTACCAGGTCCACGCAGTGGTTTCGCTGGATAGTGTTGACTTAGGGGACATCACCCCGAGCCTTTGGCTGAATAGCCTGCCCGCAAGGCAGCGGAGCGAATTCAGGGAGTCGCACCCATTGGGAGCTGGTGACCGATTGCTCAGTTCATACACCTTTCGTTTGTTCCTTTGTCAAACAAGGGCCAATGCTCCCCAGAATTACAGCACAAAGTTGCTTGAATACCATGCTTCGCCAGGATGAAGCAAGTGGCAGTGACTTTATTTAGTGGCGAGTCAAGTCCGCCACGTCACAGTGTTGTTAAACGGACATATGTGGCTTTTTATAGGGAGAACGCTTGCCAGGCGAAAACCCACCACGTCCTGGAACACTGCCGCCGAACCATTTGCTGGAACGGGAAAATCCTGAACCACCCAGCTAGTACCACGAGGAGGTTGTTCGGCAAGCCAGCTGCGAGTCATCAGCGTTGTCTGCGGAATAATCTGCATAACAGATATAGTTGAACGAGAGTGTTGCATGATCTCTGGGGTCCAAAAGACCAGCAATCGATACCATTTCGACCCTAAGCTCCTCGTTGGTGAACACAAGGTCGTGGATACTTTGTTTCCCGTCATGAATCTTTTGTTGAGTCAACGTGGTTGTATGGCAGCAATCCAATGATTAGTCCAGCAATTCTATTTTGAATTTCTCATCGAGACTGGTTGGGTTTTCTAGGGCGTGAATATTGAAGGTAACAACCAGGAGGATGCGACTGTGTGCCTGTGCTGGGAGAGTTTTCATAGTGGAAGCTATGCGATTGCCCATTTCTGAAGTGGACGACGGAGGGCGGTACGCGATGCTTACTAAACCTGTGTCACCACGTCCCAATAATAATAATAATAATAATAATAATAATAATAATGTGTCAGCTGTACGCCGAAACGGCGCTTTGCTGCCGCGCAACCACCACCAGTCGCGCGCGGGCTGAGTATACCGCGAGGACGCCCACCCCTACGCGGATTCGAACCGGTGACCTTATGGTTGCAAAGCGAACGTGCAGACCACTCGGCCACGTCCTAGATGAAGACCACACCAAAGCGCGTAGAGAATCTGGACATCCAGTTCATCGATTTGATCAAGAATTAGCTCATTGCGGTAATAGTGTAGTACACTTCCTCTATTCAACCGATCGTTGTGCAGAACAGACATTCCGGTTAGTACGATTTCCGTGTCCGTGATCAATTCACAACCATGTTTCGGTTATCATGCTAAGGTTCCACAATATCGTAGCATGATGTAGCCGATGCCCCATCAGTTTGCTGAGAAAGCCTTGTGTGTTAGTAGAAAGAGTATCTTATGTTAGAAGTGTGTTGGCAGACGTCTAATTTGTCTTTAGTTTCAAGCCGACCGTTTGTCGATCGGCCGCTAATCGCTTTTTGTGTGGGTTATTGGTTCTTGACTTTCAGTCAGGTTGCATGATAGTACAGAGCGTTCCAGATCGCTATGTTATCATGTGCGTCTCTCTGTCATGTCAGTTGTCGAGTGTTATTGTGTCTAGCACAGTGTAAGACTGTGGAGGTAAAGATTTTACTGAGGTTGCATGTTCCGAAGAAGGGTTACCCACTCGTGGCTGTGCGCCTGCTATTTTCTGACTAATCTCTGTTGGTAATCCAGGGCGATGCTCCAACCAGCTATTCAATAGGACTTCTGTGTGTAGTACCAATTTCAATATTTTTGGACCGCAGCCCTTGTAGTTTGGAGAGGAAGGAATTCCCGTCAATGATTTTGCGATTACGTCGTCCACTGGGAGTGATTTACGGATGTAGCATCACTGCTGTCGGTCATGTGTTAACGGTTCGTAATCCGGAGAAGCCCGTAATTCAGGGACACCATGAGCAAATACGCTTTCTTGTTTTCGTTCGTAGAATGGCCACCATAGTTACTTTTGCCATTGAGCATCCTTTCCAACCTATATCTGGTAGTATGCTTACCGCGCTCGATGAGTTTCGAAGATGAACTGCCGAGAGTAACGGTGGTCTTTGTCTGGTCAGTTGACTACAATCTTAATCGAAGAAATAGAGTTTCACCGTAGTGCACTGAAGTTGGGTTACGCGCTACGCGTCTAAGCTTAGTGGGCTGAACCCGAATGCAAATCGCATCTCATATAGCCTTCCACTGGTTGTGACCATCTAGCAAGTTCTCTTTCTTGTACCAGGTCTGGACTCAGGAACCTTAATGCACACGATAGTTAACGCACTATGGTTCTGTTTAGCGTAGGTTGCTTTGAGTGTTGTGGCTGGTAACTTGGATTGTTTAGCGGACACTAAAGAATACCGCGAAAGCAGCGTCGTATCGCTCCTGCTTGATTTAGAAAAAAGGCGTACAGGTGTCTCCTTGGGCGTTTTTATCGAGACGATCGATGCGTAATGGATGGGCATACGGAACTCATGGTACAGGCTGATCAGATGAAACTGAAACAGGAAGTGTAGTAGAATGTGCTTTCGGTTAAAGGCGCACGGCCCATTGGTAATTGATCACTCCGATGAGGATTCCGATTTGTACATACAGTATAACCACGTAAGTTGGCTACTCAAGGGGCTGTAGCGAAATGATCAACTTAGAGAGATGACAAACATACAGAGGTCTGGATCCATACGATTTGCATGGTGAACTTTCAGGCAGTGAAAAATAAATTGGTCAACTTAGAGAGGTAGTCAACTTGGGAGCTTTTACTCTTGTGGTGGTAGTAGTATTAAATGTCCAAACGGAGCGAATAACCGCACGGCGTTACCACACCAGATCGTACCGACAGCTTGAATGGGCTTCACACAGGACAAGCGAAGTACCTGCCAACTATGGAATAAGGAGATGATAGGAGTGGCTGGCGAACTCGAGTAATCGTCCATCATATGGTAGGTTTGTATCCAGACACGAGTACAACCGGTCAAATATTGAACACGGCTGCGATGTGGGTGGCTGTGAAGTTCGCGTGGGCGTCCACTGAGCGAACGAGAGCCATGATTGACGTGAAAAACGGATAATGATGGCAAATCAGGAAGCAGAACGCGTTCACATTGGTTGAGGTCAGGACGCCGAGGATGGTGAGATCACGGTTGCTATAAATAGAATGTATGTTTTACCAGTAAGTGTAATTGTCGGTCCTCATAGAATAGGCACTATCTGCCCAGCCTTGACTGGTTTATCGTTTGGATTAGACGCCAGCCAGAACAGACCGTGAGCAGCAGTACCGCAGTAAAACATTAGGGTATACCCACTACACGGAATCACAGCTTCCATATTACAATACAAAACTTATCAAAACGCTTAGGGTGTTGGGATGAGCACCTTAACGTCAATTTGGTCGGTCATAATTGTCAGATTTTTTCGCCGGAGACTGATCACTCTGTTTCCTGGGCTGTCCATTTGTATCCGCCGTCTCGCCCAAAAGTCGAACGCGATATCGGACTGCTTAAGTTGAATAAGGGTGCGGGAGTAGATGGGCTTCACCCAGCTCTCATCCGACACTGAGAACTGGCTCTTTTCATGGATTTGCATGAATTACTTTTGAAACTTTAGGAACAGGAACGCCCCAACCGACTGGAGCCGTCCGTCATTGTTCCGATCTTCGAGGTGGTTCACGTTCGGAATGCGGCAACCATAGTGGAATCAGTCTGAGCTTCATCGCCTGCAAACTGTTTGCCACTGTCATTCTTCCCAGACTTACTGGCACTCTTGAAAGCCAGCTTCATGAAGATCAAGCCGGGTTTTGTCGAGATTGGTGCTGCATCGACTACACCTTTACTTTGCGTCAGTCTGTGGAGCACCGTCACATCTATTGTTGACATCAAAGGTGCCTTCGATTCGATGGACCGATGTGCCTGTGGCCTGGCTTGCCATAATAGGGTCACCTGTTTGAATCCGCGTAGGAGTGGGCGTCCTCGTGGCGTAGTCAGCCGACGCAGGCCTGGTGGTGGTCGCGCCGCAGCAAAGCGCCGGTACAGCGTACAGCTGACGAGTTACACTTTATGTGCCCTATGGAACTAGGTACTCAGGAAAGGTGTGCCAGAAAAATATCTAAATGTTATCCGAGCGCTATACGCGCATAGATTGAGCAGAGTGAAATCTTACGACAAGTTGTCGCTGCTCTTCAATTTCTCCAGCGATGTAAGACAAGGATGCCCGCTGTCATCATTCCTCTTCATGTGCGCTATTTTTGAAGTCATGGAGATCGCGTTCGCAAGTCATGATTTAGAAGGTGTGGAGATGCTCCCAGGTGAAAGACTTGTTGACTTGGACTATGCTGACGATATTGTCCTCAGCTGACAAACGTGCCAAGCAGCACTGGACACTTTAGCATTAGCTGTCAGTCGTTTCAGGCTATGCTTCGCACTCTCGAAATGCGAAGCCCTTCAAGATTAGCAAGGACGCGCCCTTGCGCTGACCATTATTAGGGATCAGCTAGAAGTCGTCGAGAAGTTCAAATATCTAGGCATCTATATCAGAGCCAGTGGTATGGAAGATGAGATCACAAACCACCTAGCAAAAGCCCGAGGTGTTTTTGCTAACCTTCGCCACCTAAAATATGTAAGCTCTAGCATTGAAACTGTTAGCTGGCAAGCCCAGATGCGTTAAGACGCTAGTGTCCCGTTGTCATTTTCCAGTGACAGCATCAACACTATACCAATTACAATATAATTGGCTGAGTGCCACAAAACATAAGAAAAAATATGGCGTGAAAGGGAAAACAACTGTAAGGGTAGAATAGTCTCACAGCAAGTGCGCCATTGCGTACGGTACTTGGCCATATCCTCCAGCGTTTGCAGCCAGGTATGTTCGGGGTCCTTTGGTCCCCAAGCCGGGAGTCGGGAACGCCCGAGATCAGCCAGCTTCAACGTTTGCGCCTTAACGCATTGCATCCTTTTCCTTGCTTCCAAGCCACACCTGTGCTCGCAAATAGAGCACCTCGTGCTAGCCGCTGGGTAAGCATGCGAAACACATGGCCAAGCCAGCGAAGCCTCCGCAGTGAAATAATACTATCAATAGATCGGCGGAGTTCGTTAGATCTGAAGACACGCCTACGGATTTCCTCATTACTGATGTGATGCTGCAATCGAACGCCAGCAATGCTTCGCAGGCAGCTGTGCTCGAAGACAGATAACCGCTGAACATCGCTTTTGCCAACGGGCGAAATCTCACAGTCGTACAGCAGAATCGCTCGTACCGTAGCATTATAGACTCGTCCCTTGAGAGCGAGGCTGAGATCACGACGAAGGCACAGGTGACGAACGTTAGCGAAAGCGACTCTACCCTGGGAGACACGCAGAGAGATCTCATCTGTCCACCCTCCAATACTAAGACAACCCCCAAGATAAATGAATTTGTCGACCACTTTCAACAGATGCCCCGAAATGGTGAGAGAAGAACATGTGCTTGGCTAGTCCTGTAATAGGACTTTACACTTGGAAGGGGCAAAGGTCAACCCAAATTGGGCGGCGGACATCTTCAGTCTGAGCAGCACATGGGGGGCGGCTTGGGAGGACTCTCAAATCACAGCGATGTCATCGGCATACTCTAAGTCCCGAAGGCGGTCACCAGAGAGCCGTTCAGCACTGCAGGACTCAGAGTAGTCCAGGGCAGTATCCAGGATCTCATTCATGGCGAAGTTGGACAAGTATGGTCAGGCTGGGCAACCCTGTCTAACACCGCTAGTGATAGTGAAAGGGGGGCGAAATTTCTCCGTATGCTCGCACGCGGCCCGAAGTTTGATGGTAAATAGCACGGAGAAGGTTGATATACTTTTCAGGTACTCCCCTCACATGATCTGAAGTCAGGTAAGTGTTCCATGTTGACTTGCAGTCCGTTATGCAGCCTCGCCAACGGGGACTAACAGCGGGGTGGTCAATTTATGTCCAAGACTGACCAGGGGCCGGAGATTTCCAGATAGCGCGTTGGTGCCAGAAACGTCGGAAATTGGTGCGAGAGAAGAACAGATCGTGGTCGGCGCAGTTGAAGGAGTCGATCGCCGTTGTCCATCCTGCGAGTATTGAGTCCCAAGTTCGTGTTCAGGAATAGTCTACCGACCTCCGCATTTAGGTCACCGGCAAGTATCACGATTTCCGTGCGGCGTTTCTTGAGGAGGAGGTCGGTGAGTTGGCGTTAGCACTCGTCTTTAGCTTCTTCCGGGCTGCAGTCCGTAAGAGCATACGCCGCCACAATTAGTAAGCAGCGCCTACTGGTCCCGTAGCTGGAAGATAGCACTGAGCTTTCCAAGCGGACTGCACAAAGACGACTTTTGACCAGGAATCAGTCAATCAGCGTTGCCTCAGCACGCGTGCTCAACACAACTCCTACGCCGGAGCAAACAGAGGCCGTCGGTGTCGCATCTCCAGATAAGCGCAAGGTGAATGTGCAATTGTAACTTGGGGAGGGTGACAGCAATCGCAGCATTGTGCTGGAGTCTTGTAACCGGGTTTTGGTTAGGCAGCTACTCTCGCACTACTCGCGTACGTGCCGATTATTCTTACTATCTTGGCACAAGAACCAAAAATGGCGGGTCGATCTACCTATCTTCGTATAACTGTTTCACCTCAGACACCCAACGTGCAGAAGAAGCTGTACCAACTCGGAAGTCTTGTGCCCTTCTTCACAAAATCCACCGAGATATCAAAGCACTGGACAATGGTACCGTGTACAATACTGTGGTTCGGTCAGCGTTATTTTAACCAGTCATAGCCACGGGCATTGCTTCTAAAAGTACTAAAACAGCTTGCTTTCTCTGACCATTGCCACACGCATGGCGCAGCTCACATTTGGTGGGACCAGCGAAGGAATAGTGCTGAAGTACGCCGGTCGATTTTCAGCAGCGCACTCTCCAGTACTACATTTGATCGAGTTTCACACTTTACTCACCTACTTTGACGTGTGTGTGTGTGTGTTCGGGCTCAAATTCATCGGAGCGTGGAATTTTAGTCTCTGGCACAGAGACATCCTCCTGCTATTGCCTGATCTCTTTCCAGGTGGTAGTCTTTGGATGAGTCACATGAGTGGCTTACGACATAAATGGCGCAGTCGCGAATTCGGTGCTACCACTGCTTTTGGTCATTTGAGTTCTTCTGTCCCTAGCTTTTGCATTTTCTAGTTCTTCACTTTAGAGCGTTACTTATAGACTTATCTTTTCCTCATTTTTCTTCAGAGTTAGTTTTCATTTTCAAATGCTTTGGAGCCACATATTAGCGCCCTTGGGATTGAAGATGAAATCACAAACCGCATAGCAAAAGCTCGAGACGCTTCTGCTAACCTCCGTACCTATGGCGCCGGCGCGGCATCACTCTCTTCCTGAAGGGTAGAGTGTACAATGCAGCCGTACTTTCGACGCTGCCGTACGGTTGTGGAACCTGGCCCATTAGTTTGGCAGACCTAAAGAGGCTAATTACGTTCGACCATTAGTGCCTTCACATCCTAGCTCATATCTGGTGGGCACACGGCGTGAACAACGATCTTATTTGGTGTCGTGTATTTGGTGCAGGAAGAGCGAGTGATCCTCCGGGCTCCGTTATTTCACGAATCCGGCTCCGATGGATGGGTCGTTTGTGGCGCATGCCAGCACACCGACTCCCGCGACGCGTTGATTTCGCGCCGGAGGTGTGGATGAAAGAAGAGGAGAGGTGGTGAAGCGATGACTTGGTCAAGAGGAATGAAGTCACTTACTTCGAATCTGGCGTCGGTTGGTGTCTCCCGACTGTCAGGCTGAGGACTGAAGGAGGATGAACAAGTCTAGTTGGATACACTTGTTTAGATGGAAGGAAGCCGATCTCATTGGCGTTTGTGTTGTGAGTATCTATGTCCCACTTCCCGCATATCTACCCCCACGAACCACGATCCACAAACATCGTGTTGCCAGTTATTTTGCTTTCTATATTGTTTAGCATCGTGCTTCTTCCTATGGCTTATCTTTTTGGATTGAGGCATATGGTTCAACTGTGTTTCTCAAATACAGCTAATGTGTAATGATGATGATGGTGGTGGTGGTAAGGCTATAGATGGTAGCGAATGTAGACAAGTGGAAGGTAGTACATTAAACATCGGCGCTTGAAAGTAATTAGTGCAGGTATCCAGCAAACGGTTAGATTACAGCGTCTGCTTTCAAATGACGGGGGGGGGGGTTATCGCGTCGGCAATGCGTATGGAGTTGCTTGCGAGAGATTTACGCGATGCTTACAAGCGGTCAGTATATGAACATGTTGTACTGCTACTTTGCTGCCCTGTGAGACTGCTACTGTCTGACTGCTCAGTCACGCGCCCAGCCAACCGAAGGAATACAAAAAGACCAGAACACAGCAGACAGAGAGTTTATCTACAGGATAGATCAACGCTTTTTATTGGTAAACGAAGCATGTTAATTTTTGAGGTCAAGATCACTCACTCTTCTGTGTCTGGTTTTCAGCCAGTATGAATGAACTGCGCTCCACGGGTTTACCATATTGACGGAATAGTTCGATTGCTTTGATGCGGGCTTGCATTTGCTGGCCTATCAATTCACACTCGATTCCCAAATTCGTCGGAAGGTCAAAAGTCGTACCGTGCCTTTGCTGGTGGCCTTTGCATGTAGCAGACGGCCTACGTGCTACGCTTACGTCTTTATTACCCCCTATCGAACTGAGTATGCTAGCAGTCCGTTCGAACTCGAGTTTGTTCATAAGTTTTCGCTTTGTGATCAACTTGTAGCCATTGTGGTCGTTTCCGATTTCAGGTCGGTCTGCATTGTGTGTCATCTGCTACTTGCATCTGAAATTATGATTGACGTACCCGCTCAGCTTCGTCTTCCAAACAAAACGGGTATAGCAGGATGTCCCATGCTGGGGATGGCGGTTCTGGGGGACTTTGAGTCTTGCCGTGGTTCAGCCTCAGCTGATTGCCGTGTCTGACCCATTTCTCATTTCCTCCTCCTCCTCCTCCTCATCATCATCATCATCATCAACAACAAAACAGCAGTACATCAACCAGTTGAACTATTGCTTTGTTGCCATATAACTATGATGACATGAAGAATAAAGAATAATAAGAGGGAGAGAAGAGGAGCTTATCTGAAAACCTTAAAGCCCTGAGAAAATATTCAGGATAAAGGCGCCTACACCTTGTGCAGACAACATACCGTCACAAGCAGCTCGCTAACGTGCAAATATAGGGCGGCATCAGAGAGCCAGCTTCCTTGTGACTTTCACTACCCCGCGTCATATCCAGCCATTACCCCGCAGATAACTCAGTACCAAACACACCTTGAACAGGCACTCGGATAAGGAAACGGCGGCAAACGCGCCACTGGTGTCGGTTGCGAGCCATGTACTGTAAAGTCTCGAGCCAAGCGCAAGGCGAGTAGATGACCCAACCGTTTTAGCGGGCCACTCTTCCTGGCGAGCATCTCCTAAGTCCTCGGAAGTCTTGTATGTACACCATATTCTCAATTTTGAAATGACGCAGGCTCTATGTCCGCTTTTCCCCCGCATGATAAATGCAATGCTTCTCTTTCCTGCTTGGTACAAGGCGCTTTGCTCTGGATAGTGACTGTTTAGTGACTGACTTGAGGTTCAGGACAGCACTGGTGATTCCGTAACTTTGTGGACCAGATTGGAGTATTGCTTCGTGGCGTCTATGCATCTGCGTAGCTTGCTTGACTTGCAACTGCCAGCGTATACTGTTTACCGACTGGTCGAGCAAGTTCAACTCGTCCATCCAATCGAGTCGCAGCAAATCTAACCCCAGTTGGTCTGTCACAAAGCACGCTGTGTGGATTTGTTGGCCTCGGAAATTGACTCGACAGTTCAATTCAACAAGCAGTTTTAACATACCACCTGAAGCATTCCTTGCCGTACGGGTCACTTGTACGAGTGTCGGCCGCTCCAATCTCCGCCACGTGTCACTAGAGCTCAGAGTGATCTCTGAAACGGTATCAAGTCGTAACTTGACTGGCCTTCTATTGATTTCCACCATGGCGTATTTATGTCTGTTGAGGCCATCAAGCTTGAAAGTCGCAGTGATCGTTCTGATGCCATCGGGCTGTCTGAACGGTGTGGCATTGTTGCGTTTCTTTCTGGACAGAGTAGGACCATGTGCCAAACAGCACGACTCTATGACCCCTTCTGCCGCATCGGTTGCAAATGTGATTCTTAAATGGACAGTGTGGAGCAAAATGCCATTCTCTACAAAACCAACAAGAAGAGGGTTGTTTGGAATGTGATGGACTCACGTAAGTTGGTGCTTTTTGGGAAGTATGGTTGTTTGCGCAAATGTGATCATGTTCGTTCGTATTGGACAACTGCGGAATCACTGATGTATCATGCTTCAAGTTCGTCATTCGCTGGCATTCACTGGTCACTTGCTGCAACCTGCTGTTAGGATTCTGCTCAATCATGCTCCTTATTCTTGATCGTATGTCCGCGTTTTTGGTTGCTTGTAGGCCGAAAACATAAATGAAACATTTGTACTGGTCGGCCGTCATTTTGTGAAACTGTGAACGTTCGCACTCCCGATTTACACGGCTCGAGTAGATGACCCAATCTTCGTCAT
The DNA here is from genome assembly GCA_944474145.2 of Dicrocoelium dendriticum. Taxonomy (NCBI): domain Eukaryota; kingdom Metazoa; phylum Platyhelminthes; class Trematoda; order Plagiorchiida; family Dicrocoeliidae; genus Dicrocoelium; species Dicrocoelium dendriticum. The sequence continues at coordinate 73,033,443 of OX104067.1, read as the reverse complement.
CTTTCTTGGCCGTCGTGAAACACTTGTACCGGATGTTGAACAAGAATGTCTGCTCATCAAAAATTTGTGACAGGACTGATACAACTTCGTCCAGGAATAGGTCAGCGCTCTTCTTTGGCTAAGTGAAATATATAAACTTTTCATGTTCAGACGTACCCAGCTTCCGGAGCATCAGGCGCATTTCCTTCTCTTCTGGTACATTGGTGATATCAACACGAAACATGTCTTCATACTTTTGATACCAGTAACCGAATGTCATGCCACCATCCGCATCATAATGGAATTCACAGAACTGCTGTGTCAAACTTTCTGGAAAGGGGACACTTTCACTTGCCCTTATCAGGGCTGGACTGTATCGACAGCTTCTGCGTCAACATCTCAATGAGCTTGGCCTGCTTCAGCAAAAGTGCCTGCAATTGTTCGAAGCTGCCTGTCATTTCTGAGTTCGATTGAAACTCGCGTCGCCACTGTTGTACTCCTGCTTTGCTGCCCTGTGAGACTGCGACTGTCTGACTGCTCAGTCACGCGCCCAGCCAACCGAAGGAATACAAAAAGACCAGAACACAGCAGACAGAGAGTTTATCTACAGGATAGATCAACGCTTTTTATTGGTAAACGAAGCATGTTAATTTTTGAGGTCAAGATCACTCACTCTTCTGTGTCTGGTTTTCAGCCAGTATGAATGAACTGCGCTCCACGGGTTTACCATATTGACGGAATAGTTCGATTGCTTTGATGCGGGCTTGCATTTGCTGGCCCATCAATTCACACTCGATTCCCAAATTCGTCGGAAGGTCAAAAATCGTAACGTGCCCGTGCTGGTGGCCTTTGCTTATGGCAGAAAATCTACGTGTTCCGTTTACGCTTCTGTTAGACTACCAAGTCATCCCCAGTTTGTGGTCACAATATAGGGGAAGTAATGTAGCTGATAGAGGCTCTCTTTTAACTTCTGTAGTACCTCGTCGGGATGTGCTCTCGTATTCACTGAGAGAGTTCTTGGTAGGTACGCGAACGATTTCGATCCGTTTACTTCAGCTGCGCGCAGATTGGTTACTACTCACACGAACCAGCCCTTGGTCTAGCAACGTGTGTTCTGTGAATCTTGTAGTTTCCTTAAGTGATTGATTAAGCTGCTGCTATTTAGAGGTGTTCTTGTTACTGGGATTACATGTTTCGAAAGCATGCGTTACACGCTCATAAGTACTACGATTCATGTGTCACGTAGAGCGACCCACGTGTCGTGCGCTTCAGAAATTGCAGCATTGGTAAACGATCACTGAACCAATCAATGCGGGCAGTCCATTTTTCTAGGGTTTTGCAAGCAAAGGGTTGTTGTTGCAAACTGTACTCTATCAGGATGCGAACTATGTTTAGTTAACAGCATCTTTCAAGCGTATGGATAGGATTTCAGCGGCAGATTCGGTTAAGTTTTAAGTGCATGAACAATTATTTTTGGAAGCAATGCTCCTAGCTAGCTTTGGTTTGCTTCGTGAGGGGTTTGTTAGGGTAGCTATTTGCTCTCAGGGCATTGCTTATGTCATGCAATTCTTCATTGATGGTGTTTTTGCGAAAGTAATGCGTAGCCTGAAGGCGTGAACTCGGACTGAACCTCTGCCTTACTGCAATAGTGCAGCACTTTAAAGTTTGTGACAACGGGGGAATTTGAAGTTTCATGATTTCACACTCCAGTCAATCGTGAAAAATCTGGGTGTGGTGCGTTCTGCTTGCCGAACAACCTCGTGGCGCCAGCTGGGTTGTTCGGGATTATCCCGTTCCAGCGAATGGTTGGGCGGCAATGTTCCAGGACGTGGTGGGTTTTCGACTTGCAAGCGCTCTCTATAAAAAGACACGTATGTCCGTTGAACAACACTGTGAAGTGGCGGATATGACTAGCCACTAAATAAAGTCACAGCCACTTGCCTGTCTCTGAGAGGCATAGTAATTCAAGGGGGTGTTGGACCCCTGGTTCTATGCGGTCCTAAAGGCGTAAGGACCACTTATTTAGATGCCGCGTCCCAACAGGTTGCGGTACCCTCATATCGCCCTGTAGGTTAGATCCTGGATCAATGGCTCGGGGTGGGGCCCCCTAAGACAACCCTCTACTTCGGCCTGGGCAACCGGGTGGTATCACGCCCACTGAAGAACGATGGGTGGATTACACTACTGTTTGCCCTCTTGCTATGTCTACTGTCTTTACTGTCACTGCTGATCAACATCCGCTCACAGATCGTCCAATGTCCCGTTCCTCAACTGCACCTATGTGTTCCCCGGTTATCGTCAACAACAGCTCACTGGTCGAATCTGACAGAATTCTGAGTCAAACGTTTGGTGTTCTTTGACCGGTGGTCACAACAGCTTCACACACAAGCGAAGCCCAAACTTTCTTACGTCTTAGTTCTCCATTCGGCCTTGCAGTATACAATATGCGCACTTTGATGCGGATCGGACGACAAACATGTCTGGCCTATATATATATATATATATATATATATACATATATATATATATATTACACAATCTGTGGTACAGGTATTGTGCCATCGGAATCATGGCTGAATAGGAAAACAATATGAATAATAAGAAGAGAGCAACAACAAATGTTTTTTGTCTATTTTGCCACTCACAGTTTTTGACATTTTTTCAATTTGTTCTTTTTTATGGGGAAGAAGAAGGGACACCGCAACAAACCGATGCACACGTCCGCCATTGACATCGATCTTGAGCCATAACTTCCAAGGTCTTCAACCAGCAAGTATCCGCATCTCTCGGACCCCAACCAGGTAGTCGACAATAGCCGGCCGAGTCCAACTCTTTAGCCAACTTTTTCATGCGGCTTCTCCATGTTGTAGGCTGTCCATCAGACCGTTTCTTCCAGACCTGTCCAGCAAGTGCAAACAACGCACTACGGGGGTAGCGCTGGACAGGCATGGGCAATACATGTCCCAACCACCGCAGTTGATGCAGTGAGACGAGCTCCTCGAGCGAGTGGCTTCCACGTCCCAAGACACGCTGTCTAACTTCCAAATTGCTTACGTGGTGCTGCCACCACACACGGGCAATGGACCGCAGACAGCGGTGCTCGAAGACGGATAGCCTGCGCAAGTCATCTTTACGAATGGGCCAGGTCTCGCATCCGTACAGTCTCGGTGGACATCTGTTGCCTTTCAGAAACCAGGATGTAAGACGCCAGTACCGTCATCAGATTGACATCTCCGGTAAACTTGACGTCAAATACCACTTGCACCTTACCGGAGGCCCAGAGGCCGTCGCTTCTGGCGAAGTTGGTGTCGGGGTTGCACTGAGGTTGTTTTGTTTGACTGTATCCCAGTCAACAGTCAGCTATGTGCAATCAGACTACGCGGTTCATGTAAGTTAAGTAAGCGTTGAGATGTCACGCGCCTTGTTTGTCATCTCCGCCTACGCTCCTACAGACTGCAGCCAAGATGCAGTCAAGGATTGCATTTTACCAACAGCTACATGAACTTCTGCGTTCCGTTGAAAGGTCTGACATTGTCATTTGTGCCGGAGCTTTAAGCACGAGTGGAAAGCCTGCCAGCAAGCGCGCACCATCTTGGGGGTCGTTTTGGCCTCAGTAACAGCCGACCAGACAATAGAGACTTTTTGTTCTGATCATCGCAAGTTTCCTTCGAGTACAAGTTTTCGTCGCTCGAAAAGACAGTCTGCTACTTGGCGTCCGCCTTCTCAAACACAAGATTTGTCCCAGCTTGAGCCAATAGCAATAAGCTGAAGATGGCGCGGAAGCGTAACAGACTGCCGATGGTACTCGTCAAGTTGTATGAACTCCGATCACGCACTAGTTCACGCCAAAATTTGCATGCGCTTCGAAGGATCATCCAGACGTACGCACTACCGACGGAATGTCGAACAGCTGCAGAATTCTGCGACGTTAGCTAAGTACCAGGCTTCTCTGTCAACACTACTTGCTTCATCCTCAGATGATGGTCTCAATTCGCAATGGATGCGCATCAAAGACGCCTTAATTTCCGCCATTACTGTCAGTTGTGGATTTGCTTGTACCCCGCCGAAAAGCTGGGCCACCGCCTCCTTTTCGCTGATAGACAGACGCCGCTTGATACCAGGCGACACCAGCTGCAGTGAGGAACTCCGATCCCTGGATCGCGTGTTGCGTAGGAGCTTACAGAAGGACCGTGGGACCTGCTGATGTGAAGATACTAGCGAGTTTGAACTTGCTAATCTCTCTGGTAATACCAGAAAACTGTTCCACCTCATCCATATCCCCGAAGGCTTCCGATCAGGAGTAATCGAAATAATCTGCGAAGATGATGACTCTTAAATCACTAATCTTCAACAACGGTTGGAACGATGCGCCGAACATTTTCGCTCGCAGTTTACCTGGCCGCCAGCTCCATCTGTTTCATCTGGGGCGCGCAATGGTAATGAGTGAACTATCCCAACTGATCCTCCCTCTCACCAGGAAATCTGGCGGGAACTCTGCTGCCCAAAGTGTTATAAGATACCCGTCCAGATGGTCTATCTCCTGCTCTATTCAAAGAACGCAACACTTCCCGGGTTCGAGAACTCACCGCTTTGTGCTCAGAAGTCTGGGCAAAAGAGGAGGTTCCATCATCCATGAGTGAGTCGATAGTCGTCCCCATCTTCAAAAAGCGTCTACGCACAAACTGCTCCAATTGCAGGAGCATAAGTTTGATTCCCGTCGTTTGCAAGATTCTGGTGTCCATCATTCGTCGCAGGCTATCCCCAACGCGTGAATCACTAAAGCGAGAAGAACAGGCTGGGTTCCGCCCTGGTCGCGGCTCCATCGATCAGATTTTCACTCTCCGCCAAATTCGCAAACTCCGTAATATGTATCAAAAATCAGCGATTGTTATGTTTCTGGATATTCGTGCTGCCTTGGATTCTGTCGACAGGGCTGCATTGTGGCATTGTCTGTTGAGGAATGGTATTCCCGGGAAATTCGTTTCTATTCTGCGTGCTCTGTATTGTCTGACCTCGGGTAGAGTTGGGGCTTATGACAAGCCTTCGTCTTCCTTTGTTGTCACCAGTGGGGTTCAACAAGGATGCTCTATTTCTCCATTCCTCTTCAACTTGCCATTGAGGATGTCCTCAAAATGCTCTAGAAGACTTGTTGGACGCTGGCGTTGAGCTCCTCTCAGGGAGTCGGGTGGTTTATTTGGATTACGCTGAAGATATTGTCTTGTTTGGTGACCGTCCACAGGCTATCCAACTTGCACTTAACCGCCAAGCGATTGAAGCTTCGAGGTATGGCATGCACCTTTCACCATCCAAGTGGAAAGCGCCGCTTCAAGACTGATATACGCCCCTACCTGCACTCATCATCGATAGAGAAACGTTAGCAGTGGTACAGAGTTTTTTCTACCTGGGAAGCTGCATAACCGCTGATGGGGCTGTTGGAAACGAGATTTCGATGCGTATCTCCAGAGCTCGTCTCGCCTTCTCCGGGCTGAGGCATTTATGGCGCTGCCATGACATCCGTCTTTCCACCAAAAGTTTATAGTGCTACTGTCCGCGCTGTACTGTTGTACGGTTGCGAGACTTGGCCTGCTCATACTGATGACCTACGTCAACTGTCTGTCTTCGAGAACCGTTGCTTGCGGTCCATCGCCTGTGTGTGATGGTTGAACCACGTAACCAACGCTGAAGTCAGACTGTGTGTCTTGGGTGATGACAGCCACTCCCTCGAGGCGCTTGTTTCGCAACGCCAACTACGATGGCTCGGAAACGTACTGCGTATGCCTGTTCATCGTTTTCCTCGTAGTGCCTTGATCTCGGTTGCTGGACATGGTTGGAAGAGGCGGTGTGGTGGACAGCGTACAACTTGGAGAAGCAGGATGAGAAAGCTGACAAAAGAGATGGCCACGGTTGGTTTCTCCCGACTCCCTGGATGGGGTCCCAAGGATGTTGAGTGCAGTTGATTAGAAACTTTGGAAGTCATGGTTCGAAACCGAACTCAGTGGCGGGCGTGTATCTCTGCTTGTTGCGGTGATTGCCCTTCCTTCACCCAATAAAAACATCAAAAAAGTGAGTGAAAAAATGGACAAAATATTGTTCGTTTTCTTACTTCTTGTACTCTAATCCTGTTTTACTATTCCGACATGGTCCCGATGGCACAATACCTGTACATTGATTTTGAGCAATATATAATGATTAAAACGGGCTGACGTACTACATCGTTCACCGTCCCTTGTCGGTTTCTGGAGTAAGCGATAAAACTAGTATTATTTTCATAATTTTATGCAAGGAATTCACGTAGACTCAGGAAGCTTTTGTTGTTGAATTCAGTGTAACCATTTGTTGATGACAATAGAGAACCCTATGAAACACCCTTGCAAAGCACTTACTTGAAGCGAGTGACTGCACATATAGTTCATTTCATGTCGCGGAGTGAAAAGTGAAACATGATGTGGGTGTTAACAAATATGTGTTCACAGATCGTTTAATGAGTTTACAACAATCACAGTTGATAAATCAGAATCTAACCATTATAGACGGCAGACATTCATGCGTTTAGGTAAGGTGCTAAAACATGGTAACAGCAGTACATTTCTTCAGACTAACCTGAGCATGTTATGTGTGCTTTGAGTAGAATAGTTATTTCAGCGTACTGCTGAGTAGGCAGTAAGGGTCGGTATACATCACACCTTAATCGCTTGGCGTAATCCTACTAATTCGACGCAAATACAATACATCGTTTCTTATTGGTCGATCGAATGCGTAACCAAGCACTAGGGTGTAGCAAGAATTTCACAGAGCAAAAGCGGGGAATTTCCCGGACCGCGTTGTATAACCGGCTACTAATCTGCGACATGTATGCACGATACCAGTCACGTAAATTCTCTTGCCTGTTGATCTATTTTCTCAGAGTCTGCTTATAAGGGACACAAATTTCTGTGGATTTTGCACTGCTCTCCGAGCTGATTGAGCATTTTGTAGACCTTCCTCTGCCAGACTAGGCAACATAATCAGCGCGGCTTTAAGGTCCTGTTTGGCAGAGCCTCCTAAGCGATTTCGAGAGCTAAGTGCTTATTGACCGAGTTCTTCTTCGGAAGAGCCACAAGCCGGCAGGCACGTGAGTTTAATGAAGCCTGCTCTTCAAAGCTGAACTAGCTCAATAAGCACTTAGAGCTTGAAGTCGCTTACGAGGTTCTGCGAAATAGGACCTTAAAGCCACACTGCTGATGTTGCCTAGTCTAGCAGCGAAACGTCTGCAAAATAATCAATCAGCTCGGAGAGCAGTGCAAAACCCACAACCACATCCCGAGCTACGGATATTCTCTACCATTTCAAACCACTAATTTCTCCATACGTCTTTCGTACACACAGGTTTGTGTGGAGGAGACAATGGAAGAAATACTGGCGCGGTACTTATGCTACAACGCTCACGCCGCCTCATACACTTGGAAGTATAACGGTGTTGTTCTGGACATGGGGAAGACGTTGGAGAAGAATGGCGTGCGGGAGGAAACACAAGACATCGAAGACAGATTCATGCCGCAGATACATTTGTACTATAACGATGATCTTACTGAGGCGTAAACGAAATTATCCACTGCAACAAGAAATCAAACACCAGTTTCTGTAAACACAGATGCTCCATTCTGGCGTCAACAGAGGACAGTCTACTGTTGGACAGAATGCGAAGAAAACAATGGCACGCTTGGACAGTGGTTTATTTCTTTTGCTGGACTTAAAATCCAGCTCACCTCACTATCTGAATTTGTTTCCGAGAAGTAAACAAAAATGGTGTGAAAGCTTGGCAATTCTGAATAATTCACCATAACGGGTTAGAAGTTGGTGTTGCTTCCTTCTACCTCGTCAAAACAGCGGATTATAGAACTCGACATATATTGACACTATACAATATAATGAAGCTATGTCAAGCTACAGCCTTCTGATAAGTGATAATAATTTGACCAGCATTCATTGAGCTGAAGTTCGTGAATCGATTCGATGGCCCACGACCACCATTTAGGATCAATGATGCAACTACGTGAGAGTATTGTGCACGCCTCCTAAGTTTGATAGTCTTTTTGTTGTCGAAGACGAGTTACGAATATACCCTCAATCTCTATAAGGAGATGATATGTTCATTTCCGGTTTGTATCTTTAGGCTCATAGTTCGCAGGACGAAGAATGTAATAATATTATTTGATGCCATAGACCGACCATGACATACAGTGGTGGCAAACTCATTCTGATCCGTGGCCAAAAGGACAAGGTGTCTGCCTTGTAACCTGGATACCACTGGTTCATGTCTGCTTAGGGAACCGGACGACCGTCGCAGTACCCCTAGCCCCCTGCGTGACTGTTGGTGACTGCGTGTCAGTGAATTGTACGTTCGGCGTACCGGCATACTGCTTATCAGTCATTACTTGGAAGCCTATTCGTTCTCGGTGAGTTACTACGGTTACTCATTCATCAGCGAGACTGTTCGCTACACAGTGAACCACTGACCTCCTCGACTGGTGATGAAACATCTGCGACAAAATTACCCAGTTCGGAGAACGAACCAAAGCCTTACTAAGGGTACTAGTTCAACGTTGACCCCAACACAATGAAAGCGACGGTCAACAAACGCAGATCCCAGTCCAGTTTGCTCTTCTGTCAGAGGTGTTCCAGCTCCTTTAATTTCAGGGAATATGCGAATTATGTTATCACAAAGGCAATGCAGGTATCGGGACATATTAGTCAGTTACTAACACTGAAAGAGACAAGGCTGTTGGCATATAAAATCAATGAAAGACACTTGTTAGAATACTGTTGCGTTACGTTCAGCAATTCACGTATATTTGACTTGAAGGGCATAGAAAATGTTTAATGCGCCCACACCAAACGCATCTCTGGTTACTCCACACTTGTTCCTCATAAAGATGCGATAAATCAAAAAGTGAGCCATTGTGGCTGCTTAGATTACGTTTAAATCTTAGTTTCCTTCACAAAGTTGTATGGCATAACGTGCATAGTGAACACCGCTCTATGCAATTTCTGTTGGAAACCAGATATGAAGTACACCATACCGAATGTATGGTTGTAGTACCTCCATTCAAGATCACAGTCAGACATGACTTTTATCTTATAAGGTTAAGCCTGATATGGAATACAGTACCTAGTTGTATACAATGTACAAAAAGCCTGAGCGTACTGAACAAAATGATTACGATTTGCTTGACACAAGTAGACGTGAAACATATCTCAAGTTTTCATATGAATGACGATAGATTGGTTGAGGAAGGCTTGGGTCATATTTTAAGCGAAAAGATCACGGTAGCCATTTGCTGAACATGATTAGTCTATAGTCGCGTTTTATTTCCAATATCTGTCGAAACCTGCCCTACGTTAAACTTCTGTACTCACTCTCACGTCTCTTATTTCTTTTGCATGTCTCCACCGAGCGATCAGGAACAGATATTTGTTTGAGATCGATTGTCTGGAATTAATGCACTAGTCGCCTTACATTTCTGATGGTTTCAGTTGTTTGTCTTTTGAGATAAAGCCACCCCAACTGCAGACGCTATCAAGTGCATTTGGATTATCTTTACTGCTCCTTATTGCTTACAAAACCGTAGCCGGAATTCAACAAATCTTTCTCTCGAAGTTTCCGTACCATCGCCCTTATTGACCAAGACTTCCCATGCACTTGGGAATGGTCTATCTGCAAAACGTAGTTATTAGTAGTATGCTTTTTAATTCCTCATAATTTATATGCTTCCTTATTTCGCTGTTAGTCAAAAGTGGACTGATGTCTTGAACCGACGGATTACAGCTTCCAAGTTAAAAATTTATGTCTATGAATGGTGTACTGCCATTGACTCATTGGCATATAACAAAAAAGTGCCATACTTGAATGATCCGCATGTCAAAACTGGCTGATACTTCATCACCCATAATACATGCATAAAACCGCCCTTATAAAACACATCTGTGAAACAGGTGTTGGCTTACATGCTATACTGCCACACCGGCACACAGTCAGTTGGAGCGCGGAAGTGTGCGTACAATGAAACAATGGTTTATTACGGGTTAAAAAGTGCATTGCTTAACAAGTCCCGTGGGATGGAACTTATTGCGTAAAGTGAATTGCATGATAAAAGGAAAAGCATTTTGGTGGACTCACCATAGACTTATGTAGAATAGCGAAGATGATCGCGTATTAAACGTATAAATCCATAAATCCATTGGTTGGGAGTTTGGCAAGACACCGTTTGATTGCGCTTTGCAGCCCCTGACTAACAATTCATTAAATGAAATGTAAATGAGACAATGCATCGTCAACTCGCTTTTAAAATATCGCCAGGTTGGGAGCAGAGACGAGATAATTTGTGAGAGCCTTCCAAGGCTGGCACATGCTGAGGCAAAAGAAATTTCCACTGCATTCAAGCCGGCCACACTGTATTGTTAGTTTCAGTGAGTGAATTCTTAGGTTAGTGTTGTGGTTCAATTCCAGCAGCGGAGGGCAAACGTGGTTGGGGTTCTTCAGAATTTGGTATAGCATTTTGAGATCCCCCCGCAAAAGCCGATATCGACTGCTGTACATTTCAGTAGATTTCAGTCTAAGCTGATAAGGCTGATGAAAGAGTCTCCTGACGTTCTTGGTTGCCCTTCGTTGAGAAGTCTCGAGAGCAACAAGATCCTGTTTCTGCCACGGCTGCCACGCCTGAATAGCATATTCTACGTGCGGTCGCACATAAGCGTTCAGCATTTGGAGAAAGATTGAGGCTTCAAATCGACCGAATGCTCTGCGAAAGTAGACCGAAGTGCTGAATGCCGGTTCTCGTCGCCTTCTCTGCTTGTTTTGAACACACGAGATCTTCCTGTACCAATACACTCAGGTCACGCTCCTGAGAGAGCTTCTGAAAGGGGTGGTCTCCAATCTTGTAAGCGCTCACCGGCTGGTGATGCAGATGTATCACCTTGCACTTAGCTATGTTCAATTGAAGCAGGTTCCTCTGTGACCATTTATAAATACAATCTATGTCATGTTGGAGTAGATCGTGATATTCATTGTTACTAATCACTCACCATATATTGACGTAATCAGCGAAAACCAGAAAATTTGAGGAGATAACTCTTGTCAGGTCGTTGATAAACACCAGGAATAAGCGCGGTCCAGCACTGAGCCTGGAGGGACACCACATTCCACCTCAATCCGGTTAGAGAGTTACCCCTTAATGCGTACTTGAAGCTTCCATTGGTGAAGGAGGCTCTCACTTCAACCAAGTACAGGATCTCCGATTCCGTAGCTCTGTAGCTGTTGTAGTAGGATGCGGTGACTGAGGCGGTCGAAAGCTTTGGAGAAGTCCAGCTAGATGACATCAACTCCGACCCCATTATCAGCCACTTCCGTCCAGCTACTTCGTGCTATCAGTCGGTTGGTGGTGCATGACCGTGTTGACGGAAGCCATGCTGCTCCGGTGCCAAGATTGTCACGTACGCGAATGACTTCGATCCGTTTACTCAGCCGTGCGTGGATTGGTTACCACACAAAACAGCCAGCCAATCATCAGACACACACCCCCGGTCTCGCAACGCGAGTTCCGTGAGTGTTGTACCTTCCTCAATTGATTGCTAAACCTCCTGCTGCTTAGACGTCTTCTGCTTGCTGGGATTACGTGTCTCGGAAGCGTGCGTTACATGCTTAGTGGTACTACGTATTAGTGGCACCCGGCTGTCGGCTAAAGTCGCGTACAAGTCTTCAATACGTGGTAGGGGATATTTTTCCACTTTCGACGCTTGGTTGACTGTCAACTTGTAGTCCCCGCAAATACGGACGGAGCCGTCAGGTTTGAGTACAGGTACAATGGGAGTGCCCCAATCCGAATGTTGCACCGGAACTATGACTCCTTCTGATTGTAGACGTTGTATCTCTGCCTCAACTTTAGGGCGCATTGCATAAGGTAATGATCTAGCTTTGTAAAATTTTGGTTCGGCGCCCTCTCGGAGTTTGATGGAAGCCTTGAAATGACGCATTTTTCCCAGTTTATTTTCAAACAACGATGAGAACTCGTTCAATAATCCATTCAAACTGCCGTCTTCAACAGTGAGTTGGTTGAGTTGCATGGTCTCGGGAAAGAACTGTATCCAATCTCGACCCATGAGATTCGGTTTGTTCCCAGGTACAACGATTAAGGGCAGGGTGAACTCTCGCTCCTCGTGCCTGGCTTTAACGAAACATCTGCCCAACACCTGAATTGGATCACCTGTGTACGTCTGTAATCTCGAGTTGCACGGTAGCAAAGGTGGTAGCTTTTTCATTGAACCGCGGTTTACAATGGTGACCGCCGCCCCAGTATCGAGTTCCATGTCTACCGGTTCATCCTCTATCATCAAACGTATTGTATAAGGAGGACAGTTTTTGTGTGTCACACTCTTCAAGTACACGGAGTTAAGCTCACTGTTCAAATTTTTTAGGACATTATCTTCCCGTAACTCTATCTTGCTTTGACGATTTGATGAGGCGATGTTCGTGGGGTAGGTAGTCCATTAACACCTCAGCGACGACCGCTTCCATCACTTTCGCGAGCACAGGGAGGAGATTCACTGGGCGATAGTTTGCAGGATCTGAACGGCTACCGCCTTTAAAAACTGGGGTGATAATGCCGCGCTTCCACATAGTGGGGACCTGTGGTTCATCAAAGCACCTATGGAAAAATGTGACAGTGGTTCAGCTAGCTTGTTGGCCGCAGCCTTCAGTGCCTTCGGGCGGATGTTGTATGCTCCCGGAGAACTATGCTCACGCAGTGAGAGTAACTTCCTTATCACAGTTGATGGGTTGAAAATTACATGTGTAAACAGTGGAGTCGGTAATGTGCATGACATTATGGGACAGGTATTGGCTGCGAGTTCGAAAACTGGGACGTATTGTTGCCGCAGGGCATTAGCTGCTTCTTCGGCGCTTTGTACTCTACCGCCTGTCATGAAAAGTAGAGGGATTCCATGCTTCACTTTACGAAGATTATTGACATGCCTATGTAACAGTTTGTCGTTTGCCATGAATTGCTTGGCTAGGCACTGTTGATAAGTTACTGTGTCCTCACGGACAAGTGCAGGGCAGTGGTTGCACTGGGTCAGGAAATTTCCCCAAGTCTCTGAGTCGGGGTTAATCATGTAGGCACGCCACGCTACATTCCTTATCGCCAGACCTTTTCGTGTCCTGCTCCTCAGAATTGAGGGCATTTTTGCGTGACGAAAGGGTTTGGTCTCTGATGCTCTGTTGATGATGTCACAGAGTGTATCAACGAATTCTGTCCAAACGTTGTCAAGAGAACTGTTGTTTGGAAATTCCCAAGCCGCTGCGTCGACGAGTTCTTTCAATACGTTGTAGCGTGTGGTTGTATGATTTAGTTCCAAGTGTTCAGAGGGATACTCTGCATAACGCATAAAGTTGAAGGTTATTGTTACATGGGCACTGAGACCTAATGAACTTTCCATCACTAACTTGTCAAGCATGACCTCTGCATTCGTGAGCACAAGGTCCAATATGGATGGTTTGTTTGCTGTCCTGAATGTAGTGGACGCGGTGGCATGATCGTACAAGGGAATATTAGCCATCAGTTCATGCACATCTGTTTTGAACTGGTCACTGGGTGATACCGATACCTCCAAATAGTGTAGATTGAAGTCCCCGGAGATGAGAATTTGGCTGTATACAGTGCGTGTTACTCTGTTCAGGTCACGTATCAAGCGGGTATCCATTTCCGGAGTGGACCTTGGGGGACGGTATACGACAGCTACGAGACATGCATCGTCGTATCTTAGTCGGAGACGACACCAGAGTGAGTCGGTAATGTGTGTTTCCAGATCATCAACAATTGCACATTACAGATCGCTGCGATGGTAGAGTAAGACCCCACCTCCTCTACTGGGGTGATCGCTCCGGATGAGTGACATCCCGCCTATCTCAACCTCAGCATCAGTCACCTCTTGGTGTAACGAAGTTTCGGTAAGAGGAATTAGGTTCCAGGCATTCGCAACCTGACGTAGCCGAAGTTCTGTAAGTTTACTGAGAAGCCCATGGGCGTTAGTGTATAAACATGAAAGTTTCTCGGATTTAAGCCATGTTTCGGAGGTTATACAACGCATACCTGAATTTTCGCCGACTAGTGAGTGGCCGGCGACTAATCGTTTTTTCGATGGGTACTTGGTGAATGGTTTACCGTCTTATTCATCCTACGTGTAGTGAGCCCCGTGTCTAATCTTCCACGTACAGTGTAAGGTGTCTGGTCAATATCATCTTCTACAGATTTTACGGGCTCAGTAGACACACCACTGGTGCATTTTTCTTTCATAGATCCCATCGCGTTTGGTTTTGAGTACCGTCATCTCTAGGAGGTATATCGCTGACTGTCTTCAGCCGAAGCTCAGATGATAGCCTGCAACGGAACATGCACCAGATTTTTGGCAGCCGTGCTACCATATGTTTTGACTGAAGGACCATCTTAAACTCTCTCGCGCCACTTCCTTTTTACTTCGATGTGGTACGCAGCCGTGACACGGATTTCGCTAACACAGTATCCAAGCAGAGTGGTTCACGAATATGACACCACTGTCCTTTATCATGGGTTATTGTTTCATGCTCATCAAATGCTTCAGTTTCAGGAACCACGTGAAGAAGGATGGTTCTGGTTGCAGGTTACTTCCGGTAGTCTTCTAAGTTGCGGTTAACTCGATGACGCTCGCCCCATGGGATGTCTGGAAAGATACGGATGGAACAGTGTTCATTTCTGAGACTGCCTGTCGATAGTAGTACTGATTCTACTGCAGTTATGGAGTTCAACACAACGCGTAGAAGTCTTGGCTCTCCGAAATGCTTAGAGTTGGGGTATCGCGTAATACACACTACGTGTACAGGTTTCAATACAACTCCGATTAGGTTACTAATAATATCCCACTGGTTGAGGTCATCCAACTGCCTGCCACTGATTGATGTCGACTTTGATTCTGGGATATTGGAGCACAGTACGCTCAGTACAGGTAGTTGTTTTTTTACACTTTTCGCCATGTCGCGGTTAGTGATTGAACTACTCTGAGATGTACTGCAAGAAACCGGTAGTACTTGCACTATGAAAACTCCGCTACGCTCCTCAGTTTCCGATCCAATTGGGGGTGGTGTTACTTTTAAATGACGGCTCTTCTTGGAAGCAACCGTAACCCAACTTTCATTAGTACCGGCTTGCTCTTTTTCTACGCATCATGTCGGGAGTTTGGTAGTAGCTTTACTTGTAGTTACTCCGATCGAACTGGGAATCGCCTTAGTCAAATATGAGCCACGCGTGTTATTGGGACAGTGGTTGATGTTCTGGACTCTAGGTGTCGTGTTACTTGCGGTGTTACTAGCAGTTCTTCGCGTGAGAGGAGCAGCAACCAAGGGAGAGGATTGGGTTGCACAGTCCGCTATGCTTACCCCAAACCTAGCGATTTTGGTGGTCACCATTTCCTCAAACTTGGCTAGTAGCTGGTCATACTTCTGAGATAATAGGAGCACGCTTTTTATCAGTGAAATCGATGTTCATTCCACACAGAAGCATAGAGAGTCTGGTTTGTTTAATAACTTGCCTTGACTAGGCTTAACTCAGCGGCATCTCGCATGGAAAAATTTGTAACAGTTACGGCACAAAATGCCTCCTTAAGAAGTTGGGAACATAATCCACATAGGTCTTTAGACAGTGGAACACTGGGCATCGGGCTTGCTGAGCAAAGGTTACGAAACACTTGAATGACTCACCCTCTATGGTAAAAAGTTGTTCTATTACTGACGTTCTCGGTAAGGTCACAGTGTTCACGTTGCAGTTGTGTGCTTGCGGACTGTCCTCTCTGTCGCTCCGGTCGAATGTGTCAGCTTGAACGTAGGGCAGAATACACGAGGGTGTGATTGAGAATTTTCGTGGTTACTCCAATGGATCGCGCCGGGTGAATTTGCTTTGAGACGTGTGGCTGCACCAATCAATGTTGGATTTGGACGAGTGACAGTTCGTGCGAAAGCCGTTGGTATGGTCTATCGAGTGAGACCACAGTGTCTCCGTTGGTTGGATTTAGGCAACTTTTGGCGCTTGGATATCGGCGAAACACTACCCAGAATTTAGAATTCACACTAAATTTAGAATGTACTGGAGTGTACTCAAGTAATTCGTATCACAAGGTGAAGCTTTCAAAAGCATGACGAATGAGTATAGATCCAAAGGTGTGCGACAAAGTGCCACTGAATGAAAAAGCCACGAGTACACAATTGAGCGATTTGCACTCACGTTCGCTCAAGGGTGAAACCTATCAAGGTATACCCCGCATGGAAGCAGGTTCTGGGGACGGTTATAAATAAATAACTTGTATATTCCTCGACGATGCGAGAAGCTGTTCCCTAAAAGGAACAGAGCAATTTATGGTACAACCTTTCCATAACATTGCATTAAAACATTTTCAAAAATAAACATGGGAGTAATTGCAGATGATTTAACACAGAGTAATCAGAATCTTTCTGCTATTTTTTCCTGCCATTGAATCAGGATTCTTCACAAGCACATGACAGATATTTGGGCTGAGAAAAAATGTAATGAAAGGGGCTGTATGTATGTATGTAATCTCAACAGTCTAGTAACTAGACATAGAGCCAAGAAAGCCATGGAAATCAGTGTATAAGAGACAGTCATTGCGTCATAATCGTCGTGGCATGCTAGCTGAAGGTGGGCAACACACTTCAGCTAATATGCCGCAAGAAAACGGAATATTTTGACAAAAATACAGAACAAAACATTTTTAGTTTGTTTGTCACACGCCGATTTTTCTCTTTTTTGTCATTTTCAATGTTTGTATAATTAAAGATGTGAAGCAACACAACACTGTACACAATTCTTCCATTGATTCCGGTTGCGGGCCATGTCTTCAAGTGTCCTAAGCCATTGGCACTCCCCATCTTTGGGTCCCCATCCTGGAAGACGTACGGATCCTACAGCGGCTAGACACGACGTCAGCGATTTCATGTGCTGCCGTCAAGTGGAAGGCTGACCACCACGGGGTCGCTTCCAGCCAGGTCCTTGACGAGCGAATAGAGCGCGACGCGGTAGACGCTCAGGTGCCATGCGTAGGACATGACCGAGCCATCTTAACTGGCGCAACAAAACCAGTTTGTTGAAGGAAATACTTGCATTCCCCAAGACGCGACGTCGAACGTCATTACTGGTAACTCGATGTTGCCACCGAACACGAGCAATCCTTCTTAAGCAACCGTTATCGAACGCAGAAAGACGACGCATGTCTTCCACGTGAATCGGCCAGGACCCGCTCCCATACAACAATACTGAGCGAACGGACGCGCTGTAAACTCGGCCCTTTAGTGAGAATGAGACGTCGCGACGACGCCACAAGTGCCTCAGATTGACAAATGCTGATCGAGCTTTAGCGATACGAAGAGAAACTTCTTTGTTGATAGTGCCGTCAGCGGAAACACAGCTCCCAAGGTAGACGAAACTATCTACCTGTTCAAGTTGTGCACCTTGGAGAGTGAGCACGGGTGCAGGTGAAAGCCAATCCTTGAGCAGTACTTTACACTTCAATGGGGCAAAGCTCATGCCATACTTAGATGCCTCAACCGCCAAACGATCCAGAATGAGTTGCATACCCTGAGGATCGTCACCAAGTAAGGCGATATCATCAGCATAATCTAAGTCGGTCGCGCGCTCACCCGGTAGAAGCTCTAGGCCAAAATGTTGAAAACCTTCTAGGGCATTCGACAGAACATCTTCGATTGCGAAGTTGAAGAGGAATGGGGACATAGGGCAGCCCTATCGCACACCGCTATTGACAGCGAATTGCGAGGAAAGCTTGCCATAGACCCTCACTCTGCCGGATGTGTGAAGGTAAAGTGCTCGTAAGATGGCGATATATTTCTCTGGCACCCCGTTCTTTAGTAAGCAACGCCATAAAGCAGGTCGATCAACAGAGTCAAAAGCGGCACGTATGTCTAGGAATGCAACGATAGTGGGCCTGTGATAAATGTGGCGATGTTCAAGGAGTTGGCGGAGCGTGAAGATTTGATCCACGCATCCGCGGCCAGGACGGAAACCAGCTTGTTCTTCACGGTAGTACGATTCACGTACTGGGGATAGTCTACGAAGTAGAATGGATGCCAACAGCTTAGAGGCAACCGAAATAAGACTAATCCTACGATGATTTGCACATGAAGTGCGAGCGCCTTTCTTGAAACTTGGGACAATAACTGATTCGCCCCAAGAGGGAGGCACTTTCTCTTCATGCCAAATTTTTGCGAACAGCGCGGTTAGCTGGTTAATGACTGCCACACCGCCATACTTGAATAGCTCCGGAGGAAGTCCGTCTAAGCCGGCAGCCTTGAAGCGCTTCAAGCGTCGAATCTCGAGGCAGACTTCTGCTTTGCTGGGTGGATTCAATGGGACTAGTTAAGGTGGACAGCAAGGTGTACTGCATGTACTGGTGGATGGTAGAGGCCAGTTGAACTGCGAGTGAAAGTGCTCGGCCCAGCGGTCCATACGCCTCTGTTGGTTGGTGATAGGAGACTCATCCAGCTCACAAATGACCTCACTGACATCAGGCTTCCTGAGGCCAGTGGACCGAATGAGTTGGAAAAGCCTGCGAGTGTTACTAGAGAGGGCAGCAGTCTCCATCTCTAAAGCACGCTAATTGGGGCTGTTGTCCGAAATGTTATGTGTATGTGTTTTGGAATTTTATTCAGGCACCATGGATACCGTTTTCGAATGCGTTATCTAGGTACTGTGATGTCCCGAACATCTTAATCACGTTTTGGACGATTAAATGATTACTAATCGCATGCTTAAAGTTGCAAAGTGTGTAGCATGTTCTGATATCACTTGGAAGTTTGTTCCAAAGCTTTGAGTATTGGGTTAGGAATAAACGTTCTCTGATTCTCTTAGTAAATTTTGGAATCATGGCCATTACCTATTTGTTACGTATTGGAAGTCTGCTGTTTAAATATATGTGAGCACCATTATCACGATTGCGAATTTGACAGTTTATGATTCTGTAAAGAAAACATAGGTTCCGTTTCATTCTCCTAACTCAGACTGGGTCAAGTCCAAGTTAATCACATCGCTCCTTGTATGTCAACTTTGAGGAATATCCACCTATCTATTTCGTGAAGCGTCTCTGGACTCTGTCAAGAGCATTCTAGTCAGAGTTCCGCAGATTAGACTGTACCATTGAACAGGATTCCATACACGGCAATACATATGTTTTGTAAAGCGATATGCGAGGTAAAAATGATGGCAGATGTGACCGATGGTCTTCATGGCTTTCGAAACTTGAAAGTCCCAATGTTCAGAAAAGTTAAACGTGACTGAATATCGCACGCACAAGTCGTGAACTGCCCTGCATTGTGAGATATATGCACCTTGTAGTAATAAACTGTCTGGCGGTACTTGGCATTTGTGCGACAAAATAGTACACTTGTCCACAGCAAATGACATTTGCCACGGTTGGCACCAGGAGTCAAGGGAAGATAAGTCATCCTGAACGAGACGTACGGCTTCCTGAGTAATTGCACTTGGTTGCGAGTAGACAACTTTAATATCATCAGCGAAGATAAATGTAACACCAGTTCTTATTCTCTGGAATATATCGTTACTTTAAATTAGAAAAAGAAGAGGACCAAGAATACTTCCTTGAATCTCTCCACTAGTGATTGCTTTCGGTTTAGAGAAATGGTCGCCTATGTGCACCACCTGCTGTCTACCAATTAGAGAACATCGTTTCTCCAATGCCTATGGCCTTCAGTTTGTTTAGTAACCTTCTGTGAGGCACTCTTTCAAAGGATTTTGCATATCCAGGAACAGGATTACAACACTGTTTCCGTTGTCTATGGCAGCCGTTGTGTGGTTTAAAAAGTCAGTCTGGCATGTTGCGCAGAATCGACCTTGCATGAAACAGCGATGCGAATTGCTGATGATGTTAGCCTTGTTCAAGAATATAGATAGTTCACCTTTCAGTATCCTTTCCGTTATTCTAGATACGATGGGTGCGTGATTGATGGGACGAAAGTTGTTAACCTCTTGGGCAGCGCCATTTTTATGTCGCGGGATAACGACAGAACTTTTCCATTGAGTAGGGTATACTTCGTTGTTGAAAGATAGTGTAAAGATGTTGAGCAAAAGCAGAAGGAAGTCACTACCACTGCCTTGTATTAAACAAAGGGGATCCCATCAGCGCCTGCGTATGTTGAGGAGCATAAGCGAGAGACTTCACCAGTGATTTTCCCTATCGTGAATTCCACTGTGCATAGACCTTCATTGTTGTGCGGCATGCTGTGTTGGTGTGTCTGATGATGCATTGAGCATTGATTCGGCAAACTTCGCAGATATCCCCTGGTGCGTCGTAGTATGTTCCATCAGGCGTTGGGATAAAACTGAAATTTTCGCTGCAACGCAAACCCCGGGCACGGAATAGTTTGGCTAGCTCAGCTGTTTTGCTAGGGCCGTTCAGAGCTTTATACTCTTCTAGAATGGGAGTTTTGTCACGTTGATGCCTCTGTTCTTCGACGAGCTTCGAGTGCTGTAATAATAGCGCAAAGTCAGCACTTAACGTGAATTTCTGCCGAATTTTTATGAAGCTTTCGTGTTGCCTTCGAGGCCTTGCGATCGGAGTTAGGTTTAGTTTGATAAGCACATTTTAATGCTACTGCTGTATGGATGCAGAAGCCATACTGTAAAACACGTTCGTCGCATGTCGAGGACATGAAGAGAAAAAGAATTTATCCCAATTCATCGAACGAACCAGGTCCTTGAAAGAGTCCAAGTTGACAGAACTGAACAGACGATAATGCATTGTTTTGTGTACATCGGTCATGCGTAGTCTTAGGCGGCATTTGATCACGCGATGATCGCTCCCTGGAAATTCACCAAGAACGTTAACGCTGATTTCAGGTATGTTCAATGAAAAAAATGAGATCCAGAGTACTTTCACCTCTGGTAGGTTGGGAGACGTGTTGCTGCCAACCATTCATTTGGATTTAGAGGATAAAATTGTGATCTTTCAAAGGAGCGGTTTCTATGGGCCATGAAATCGAAGGCAGATTGAAATCACCTCCAATAATCTTATGTAAAAATGGTAGGCTAGCAGCGCATTCAAATGCAAGCGTCAAAAGTTCTAGGTCTTCTTGGCTGCAGTTTGGCGCGCTGTATATACATCCCATAAGCAGCTGCTGCTGATTAACAGATATCGTAAGCCAGAGTGATTCCTGAACATTGTTCAGCACTGGGTTCTCGAAGGGTGCTGCTGCGAGCGATTTTTTCAGATAAATTACACAGCCACCACCTTGACGACCAGGCCGATTTATCATAAACTAGTTATATCCGAAAATAGTTGACTGATTATCAGACATGCCATCATGGCATCAAGATTCAGTTATAAATATTATATCAGGATTATTCAACAAAACAAACGAGCGTAGTGTGTGGATCTTAGTGAAGAGAACGAATGTTTATCAAAAATACTGAGATAGATGTGAGATATGGGGAAGATTGTTTAGATTGTGTTATAAACATTGGGGTTTCAAGCCGTGTGTCTGGACCCAGGTTAGAAATTGTTGAAAAAGTGCGCGTATTGCCAACGGTGGAAAATGATTTGGAGGTGGCCACAGGGGAGGGAGTTGAGCCTGAGTATGGCCCTATAGAAAATGGTTTGAGGGAAAGAGTCCATGATTGTTGTAATAGCCTGTGGGAGCTGGAGAGTTAGGTTGTGTCCTCTGCATCATGTCACTAATTGGTTGTTGATTAGGTAACGCATTGATAGGAGTCAGTGGGTTGCTGTCATTTCCATCTATGGGCAAAATCCGCTTAGTTGCGCTCGACATACAAGGCTTCACTATACGCGGTGGAGGCACACTGGTGTCAATCCATACACCAACATTACCGTGATCCGCGTGGTTCCTTGATACAATCGGAAAGTCGTGGTACCCAATTATACCGTTTGTAAGGTGCGAAGATGGCGGTACGTCTTCCATAATTTTATGGATGTACGTCTATCCAAACAAAATGATGATACAGAGTGGCCCAGGGATGCTTGCGATAAATCTAGGTTAACCGTGCTTTTAATATCGATCAATTTGACCGGATCCATCGATGTTCTCGATGAGCTTGGACACTGGCCATAGCAGACTTTAGGCGGGACATGACAGTTCGAGGCTTGAGGTAGCGGTTTCGCATGCAATTGGGATTTAGCAGGTAATGCAGTTGTTATTCGCTGATTCCCATTGCTGTCACTTCGCATACAGGAAAGAGTATTAGGAAACTCTATATAACTGTCAGAACTGATGATCCAAGAGGAAGCACCATGCACATCACTAGTTTTGTGGATTGTAGTCGTTTTGGGCTTGGTCGGCTTACCACGCTTAGCCGTGAAACTGCGGCCTAGTGGAGGTCCTCCAGTAAGCAATTTTGCATCTGACGTTGATCATAGCTCCGAAGTGCAAGAAATAGGTGTTCTGCCGGACACAGGATCCAATGCAATATAGTGGCCCGCATATTCATGTGTTTCCTTGTTAATTTCGAAAATCACTATATCACTCATCGCTTCGCCCCTATTTGCAACAAGCGGAGTATTATTCTCACGTCTGTGGTGGCCACTATGTAGAGCAATATCAACTGGATGCGGGGCGCCATATGGCTGTTGGGTATTCTGTTTTACGTCAGACGTTATCCTCCTTATCACTCGTTGTATCGGGGTTTTGTCCTCCATAATTTTCAGACTTTTGAAAGTCGTATTAAGCACAATGAGATTGGGCCTTTGAATGAAGTGTTTAGCAATAAGTTCATTTTGAAACTGGAAAGGTATGGGACATGCGTAACGATTTACATTTTTCTCAGTGTGATGCAGCTGGACCAACAAGATTGCATACTGCATGCAGTGAGAAGTACTTTTTGAATAGTTTTTAGTGGTAAATTGTCTGGCACATTAAAAACTCGCTCATTGCGTGAACAGCATACTCGATTGTGTACTTCAGTCGAAATGGAGTCTATCAGTACACTGCACTGTATGAGGTTCATTTTATCAATATTTGGGGGCGATTTAAATAAGACAATTAGACTCTGCAAAGGTTGCAACATCGATGTAAGCATGTCGACTTTTAATGCAAGTTCAGCGTATGCAGATTCATCTACGGATGGACATTTTCCAGGTGTCCTCAAGTCAGCATGTAGTCCAAGGGAATTTCCCACAGCGCCTACACTGCTTTGGGTAATTTCTTTACTACTGCTTCCAGCCTTTGTGCGAAGTACCTTAGTTCATTGTCTTAGATTTTGAACTGAAATGGAAGCATCCTAGCTCATAATATTTTTTTTACTCATAGAGGGTGTCCTTACTGTAGACATGATAATGAAACTGAAGTAAGATACACTGAAGCATAGACAATGGGTGCTAACTTCTGGTCCTTAACTGAAAATGCACGTCTAATATAATGCCGGTAAAAATGGCAACTCCCGGAAACTGTGAAATTTAATTAGGAACAAAACGAAAGCACCAAAGTGAACTGTTTGAATCTGTATAGCGAGTAGCCTGTACCGGGAGCCCGGAGAGCGATTAGCAAAGGCAGATCGGATTGCAGGGAAACTTTTATTGGTACAGTAAAAGGTTCCCTGTTACCTAGCTAAAAAAAACGACACAGTTGACGAGCTAGTTAGGGGAACGGAGGATGCATAGCACACAGGGCAGTCGTGCGTTGCAACCGAAACGAGCACCACGCAAAAATGTCGATGAGCAAGGCAAGCATGCGAAATCAGCGATCAGTTCAACAAACCACACCGGTTGTCTAGGTGTACAATGAAATAATTTTATTTAGAATTTTACACAGGCAAACCGGGAAATCTCCAGACTACTACATAGCCGTCCCCCAGAAGGGACTGGGTAAGCAGTCCTTTCATCTAGGTGGGGGCTGTCCGTCGCGGGTCAGCCTTCCGCGAAACCAAGTTGTGAAACCTGATGCAGCTGCTGGGGAAGAACCATGCAATCGGACCCTAGCGGACTCCCACCCGTGTCCTCCCTACGGTGTCGAAACCGTAACAAAACTGTTTGTGGGGGGACAGTTAGTAAACTTTACGTAAGTGGTTGAGCAGGAAGTTTCTTCCACTTCCAATTGACGTGCGGGGATCCAGCGAAAAGTGAAACCGAGGTGCAACCAACCGACGGTGTATATGGAAAGCAACATGAAAAAGCAGCGTAAATTCACAGCAATACACAAAAGAGTGCAAAGCGAAAAACGAGCAAAGTTGTTTTTGGGTTTTCAAAAGGTTTTGCTCTGTTTTGGTAGTTTCAAAACGTTTTGGTCTTTCTTTGTGGATTTTGGAAAAGGTTTGGTAAGAGCAAGAAAAAATTTCGGAGGCGCGTTCTATGTAAAATAGTAAGTGCTAACAAAGTCCGAAAAACGAACTGAAGGTTTGAGCTTCCTATCGTGTCGATTAATAGTAGGGCGAGTAGAAGTGCTGTCGGTTGAGGTTGTCGCTTCTGCTGGAGCGAACTGACTCATCTGAGGTTGCGGTGCGAGCTGTGTTGGCACAGGCTGTGAAGGTGCTTGTTGCACCAAAGAATCAGACTTTTCGTGGAATGCTGGTTTGAGTCGATCGACGTTGATCGTTTCAGTTTTAACATTGTAGTCAATGGTAAACGTCTTGTCGCTTCTGCGTACGACAAGGTAAGGGCCAGAATAAGGAGGTTGGAGTGGCCGGCGTACATTCTTAGTGCGAACGAATACGTGCGTGCAAGAAGTTAAGCGTTCGTCCACGTTGGTACGCAAGCTCTGTGCTCTGGGTTACACAGGCTGCAGCTGTCGCATGTGATGAGATAGGCGAGCTGCGTAGTCGTCATGCTCGAAGATTGTTGGCGCTTTTGGTGAGACGAGTTCACCAGGTAAGCGTTGTGCGCATCCAAAGACTAGCGACGATGGAGTGGTGTGTAAATCCGATTTAATCGTGCTTTTTATGCCTAAGAGAACGAGCGGAAGTGCTTCGTGCCAGGATGTGCTAGATCAGCCACAGAGGGATGCCTTGAGTTGCCGGTGGAACCTTTCTATCACCCCATTAGCTGCGGGGTGGTACACGGTGGTTCCGTTGTGTTGGCAACCAAGAACATTGAGGAGTTTGCTGAAGGATCCGTCAAATTGTGATCCTCTGTCGGTGATGACTACGCTTGGGCAACCAAATTGAGCTACCGAGCGTTCTAGGAAGGCTTGTGCGACTGTCTCAGATGAGCAGTTGGTTATCGGAATCGCTTCTGGCCAACGGGTGAAGCGGTCGACACAGGTGAGGAGGTACATGTAGCCTTTACATGGGGGGCAAAGCTCCCAGCAGGTCGACATGGACGTGTGCAAAACGAGAGTCGGGAGCGGGAAAGACGCCAAGTGGGCTTTTGGTGTGTCTGTATACCATGGCGCGCTGACACTCTAAGCATGAGCGTGTCCAAAGGCGGACATCGCGGTGGACATTAGGCCATACGAAGCGTTCCGTTACGATCTTCTGCGAATCCCGTATGCTGGGATGAGACAGGTTGTGTAAAGTGTTGAAAACTAGTCAACGCATAGTAGTAGGAACTACGGGTCGGGGAGAAGTTTGTGAGGCGTCACAAAGAATGGTCATCTCAGATGAAGCTAGTGGAACTTCGCGTAGTTTCAACGAGGTGCCGCGTCGTAGCTTGTCAATGTCGGGATCGGCTTGTTGGGCAGCAGCCATAGCGGGTAGGTCAATGTGGATGCCAGGCGATAAGCTGATTTGTTGCATGCGTGAAAGCGCATCCGCGACGGGATTGAGAGCACCTGAGACATGTCGTACGTCTGTCCTAAACTGAGAAACGTAGTCTAAGTTTTTAGTTCCCCGCGGAGAATACTTGTCCATTGCGCCATTGATAGCGTAGATCAATGGCTTGTGGTCAATGTAGATGGTAAACTGTCGACCTTCGAGATAGTAACGGAAATGCTTGATACCTAGGTAGATAGCGTATAATTCCCTACCGAAAGTGCTGTAACGCAATTCGGTAAGCTGTAAACGTTTCGAGAAGAAACCTAGAGGTAAACATCGATGGTCGATGAGTTGTTGAAGAGCTGCACCGACGGCAGTGTCAGAGGCGTCAGTTGTCAGGGAGAGTGGTGCAGATGTGTCTGGGTGGGCGAGAAGCACTATGTTGTAGACAGCGTGCTTTGAGCTTCTCAACAGACAGTCTAGCGTCGTCTGGAAAATGAAAAGAGCGTTGTTTGCCGCAGAGCAAGTCAGTCATTGGTTGAACCATGCTCGCGCAGTTAGGAATAAGGCGTCGATAATAGTTAACCAGGCCAAGGAATTGGCGTAACTGTTGGAAAGAACTAGGAGCAGGAGAATTCTTCAGTGCCTAGATTTTGTTTGGCAGAGTTTCAATGCCAGAGGCGGATATGTGGTGGCCAAGAAAGTCGATGGAGTTTCGACCAAGCTCGCATTTCTCAGGGTTGACGGTAACTCCATGCTGCGTTAAGCGTTGAAAGAGAGCGTCGAGGTGATGAAGATGTTCCTCGTCAGAAGAGCTGGCGATGAGAATGTCATCTAGATAAGAATAAACACCTTCGAGTCCTTGCGTTACCTCGTGAATGAAACGCTAGAAAGTTTGAGCAGTGTCGCTGAGGTCGAAAGGCATTCTGAGGTACTCGCGTAGGCCGAATGGCGTGATGACTGCTGTTTTAGCAAGGTCGTCTGGCGCTAAGAGGTATCTGATGGTAGGCGCGAACTATGTCGACTTTGCTAAAGATAGACTTACCAGCTAGAGCTAAGGTTAAGTCGTGCATGTGCGGAATGGGGTATTTATCCTGGACGGTATCTTTGTTAAGGGTCCTGTAGTCACCACAGGGGCGCCAGTCACCGGATTTCTTCGGCACCAGTGTGTAATGGTGATGCCCATGGAGTTTTGGACGGGCGGATTATTCCCATTTCGAACATTTGCTCGAATTCCGCCTTAGCAGCTTTGAGCTTGTCCATGGATAGTCTGCGAGGGCCGGCCGAAACAGGTGGACCCTTAGTGTAAATGTGATACATGACGTTTGACGTCACAGAAGGCAAGTCGTTCAGAACGCGAACGAGCTTAGGATGCTAGTTGAAAAGTTCTATAAAAGGCTGTGAAGCTTGAGGTAGGATACGAATGGGAGTGATAGCAGCCACTTTGGCGCCAGTACCGGTAACGCTGAGCTGTGTCCTAGCGTCGAAAAGCTTCTTTCTTTTAGCGTCGACGATAAGGTCGAAGCGTTGAAGAAAGTCTATACCTATGATGGCGAAAACAACGGCTGCTACTATGAAAGGCCAGCGAAAGGTTCGCCGGAGGCCTAAATTGAGCGTTAGCAGCCTTTCGCCGAAAGTTGCGATTGGTGTGCCATTGGCGGCTCGCAGCTTGGTCGGCGAGGGTGAAACGACCTCATCTGAGCTACGGGGTATAACGCTAACTTCGGCTCCAGTGTCGACTAGGAACTCGGTGCCGGAACTTAAAGCCCTAACGGCAGGTGAGGCGCCTTTGCTGTTAGCTGGGCGCGTCCATCGCCGTTACGGACCAGCCCAGCAGCTTCCCTGCTTCTCGGCAAAGTTGCAAAGCTTGATGCACTTACGAGCCGCGGTACTGAAGCGCTATGGTACAACAGCAAGCCTGCCAGTTGCTGGACTTCGAACGTTTGAAGGGCGATTTTGATCGGCTATAACGACGACGGTTCATAGTAAGCTATTGAACCTGGCGAGTAAGTTCCGCAACTTGTGTTTGCAGGGCTTCTATAGTTGACTGTAAGCCAGTGATAGACGAGACGGCATTGATCTTGCTGGCGTCGACTTGTGGCTATGATCGTTCAATAACTCGATCCACTAAATCTGCTAGTTGGGTGTGCGGAATGGAGCTCAGGATTGCAAGAATCGCTTACTTGTTTTTTGGTAGCCACTGTAGCCACAGTTCGCGAATTAAAATCTCGTCCATGATTGACGAACCAAGGAGTTGCTGCATCTCTCGTGGCCGGGTTGAGGGCAGTTTGTCGCCCAGATGCAGATCCCTGAAAAGCTGCTGCAGACGAACTTTCGCAGAGGGCCTGACACGCCTACTCGTGGCCTTCTTGAGAACTTCATAGCGGTTTACGGTCTGAGAAATGATAACGTCTCGTACCTGCATTGATATCTCCTTAGGGAGATAGGAAAGTAGCTTGCAATACTTCGCGTAGTCGGAAGTGCTTCTGTGGTTGTAAAACTCATCCACAAGATGAGCGAAGCACAAAAGAGAAACAATGTCCCAAAAAGATGGCACAGAGAGAGATACAACGCCAAGGAGAGACTCCACCTTAGGATCTGCAGATTCCATGGTTTAAAAAGACGCAAAAAATAGGCTACCGTATGCAAAAATAAACCGGAAAATATATAAAAGAAATGGAGCTCACCGGAGAAAAATTCGAAATATTCGGCACTGAGATTCTTCCGGAGTCGGGGTCACCAATTTAGCGAGTAGCCTGTACCGG
Source organism: Dicrocoelium dendriticum (assembly GCA_944474145.2). Classification (NCBI taxonomy): domain Eukaryota; kingdom Metazoa; phylum Platyhelminthes; class Trematoda; order Plagiorchiida; family Dicrocoeliidae; genus Dicrocoelium; species Dicrocoelium dendriticum. The sequence continues at coordinate 73,004,957 of OX104067.1, read as the reverse complement.
GAGCCCGGAGAGCGATTAGCAAAGGCAGATCGGATTGCAGGGAAACTTTTATTGGTACAGTAAAAGGTTCCCTGTTACCTAGCTAAAAAAACGACACCGTTGACGAGCTAGTTAGGGGAACGGAGGATGCATAGCACACAGGGCAGTCGTGCGTTGCAACCGAAACGAGCACCAAGCAAAAATGGCGATGAGCAAGGCAAGCATGCGAAATCAGCGATCAGTTCAACAAACCACACCGGTTGTCTAGGTGTACAATGAAATAATTTTATTTAGAATTTTACACAGGCAAACCGGGAAATCTCCAGACTACTACATAGCCGTCCCCCAGAAGGGACTGGGTAAGCAGTCCTTTCATCTAGGTGGGGGCTGTCCGTCGCGGGTCAGCCTTCCGCGAAACCAAGTTGTGAAACCTGATGCAGCTGCTGGGGAAGAACCATGCAATCGGACCCTAGCGGACTCCCACCCGTGTCCTCCCTACGGTGTCGAAACCGTAACAAAACTGTTTGTGGGGGGACAGTTAGTAAACTTTACGTAAGTGGTTGAGCAGGAAGTTTCTTCCACTTCCAATTGACGTGCGGGGATCCAGCGAAAAGTGAAACCGAGGTGCAACCAACCGACGGTGTATATGGAAAGCAACATGAAAAAGCAGCGTAAATTCACAGCAATACACAAAAGAGTGCAAAGCGAAAAACGAGCAAAGTTGTTTTTGGGTTTTCAAAAGGTTTTGCTCTGTTTTGGTAGTTTCAAAACGTTTTGGTCTTTCTTTGTGGATTTTGGAAAAGGTTTGGTAAGAGCAAGAAAAAATTTCGGAGGCACGTTCTATGTAAAATAGTAAGTGCTAACAAAGTCCGAAAAACGAACTGAAGGTTTGAGCTTCCTATCGTGTCGATTAATAGTAGGGCGAGTAGAAGTGCTGTCGGTTGAGGTTGTCGCTTCTGCTGGAACGAACTGACTCACCTGAGGTTGCGGTGCGAGCTGTGTTGGCACAGGCTGTGAAGGTGCTTGTTGCACCAAAGAATCAGACTTTTCGTGGAATGCTGGTTTGAGTCGATCGACGTTGATCGTTTCAGTTTTAACATTGTAGTCAATGGTAAACGTCTTGTCACTTCTGCGTACGACAAGGTAAGGGCCAGAATAAGGAGGTTGGAGTGGCCGGCGTGCATTCTTAGTGCGAACGAATACGTGCGTGCAAGAAGTTAAGCGTTCGTCCACGTTGGTACGCAAGCTCTGTGCTCTGGGTTACACAGGCTGCAGCTGTCGCATGTGATGAGATAGGCGAGCTGCGTAGTCGTCATGCTCGAAGATTGTTGGCGCTTTTGGTGAGACGAGTTCACCAGGTAAGCGTTGTGCGCATCCAAAGACTAGCGACGATGGAGTGGTGTGTAAATCCGATTTAATCGTGCTTTTTATGCCCAAGAGAACGAGCGGAAGTGCTTCGTGCCAGGATGTGCTAGATCAGCCACAGAGGGATGCCTTGAGTTGCCGGTGGAACCTTTCTATCACCCCATTAGCTGCGGGGTGGTACACGGTGGTTCCGTTGTGTTGGCAACCAAGAACATTGAGGAGTTTGCTGAAGGATCCGTCGAATTGTGATCCTCTGTCGGTGATGACGACGCTTGGGCAACCAAATTGAGCTACCGAGCGTTCTAGGAAGGCTTGTGCGACTGTCTCAGATGAGCAGTTGGTTATCGGAATCGCTTCTGGCCAACGGGTGAAGCGGTCGACACAGGTGAGGAGGTACATGTAGCCTTTACATGGGGGGCAAAGCTCCCAGCAGGTCGACATGGACGTGTGCAAAACGAGAGTCGGGAGCGGGGAAGACGCCAAGTGGGCTTTTGGTGTGTCTGTATACCATGGCGCGCTGACACTCTAAGCATGAGCGTGTCCAAAGGCGGACATCGCGGTGGACATTAGGCCATACGAAGCGTTCCGTTACGATCTTCTGCGAATCCCGTATACTGGGATGAGACAGGTTGTGTAAAGTGTTGAAAAATGGTTGACGCATCGTATTAGGAACCACGGGTCGGGGAGAAGTTGGTGAGGCGTCACAAAGAATGGTCATCTCAGATGAAGCTAGTGGAACTTCGCGTAGTTTCAACGAGGTGCCGCGTCGTAGCTTGTCAATGTCGGGATCGGCTTGTTGGGCAGCAGCCATAGCGGGTAGGTCAATGTGGATGCCAGGCGATAAGCTGATTTGTTGCATGCGTGAAAGCGCATCCGCGACGGGATTGAGAGCACCTGAGACATGTCGTACGTCTGTCGTAAACTGAGAAACGTAGTATAAGTGTCTAGTTCCCCGCGGAGAATACGTGTCCGTTGCGCCATTGATAGCGTAGATCAATGGCTTGTGGTGAGTGTAGACGGTAAAATGTTGACCTTCGAGATAGTAACGGAAATGTCTGATACCTAGGTAGATAGGTAATAGTTCCCTACCGAAGGTGCTGTAACGCGACTCGGCAGGTTGTAAAGGTTTCGAGAAAAAACCTAGAGGTAAACATCGATGGTCGATGAGTTGTTGAAGAGCTGCACCGACGGCAGTGTCAGAGGCGTCAGTTGTCAGGGAGAGTGGTGCAGATGTGTCTGGGTGGGCGAGAAGCACTATGTTGTAGACAGCGTGTTTGAGCTTCTCAACAGACAGTCTAGCGTCGTCTGGAAAATGAAAAGAGCGTTGTTTGCGGCAGAGCAAGTCAGTTATTGGTTGAACAGTGCTCTCGCAGGTAGGAATAAAACGTCGATAATAGTTAACCAGGCCAAGGAATCGGCGTAAATGTTGGAAAGAACTAGGAGCAGAATAGTCCTTCAGTGCCTGGATTTTGTTTGGCAGAGCTTCAGTGCCAGAGGCGGATATGTGGTGGCCAAGAAAGTCGATGGAGCTTTGACCAAGCTCGCATTTATCGGGATTGACGGTAACCCAATACTGTGTTAAGCATTGAAAGAGAGCGTCGAGGTGACGAAGATGTTCGTCGTCAGAAGAGCTCGCGATGAGGATGTCATCTAGAGAGGGATAAACGCCTTCGAGTCCGCGCGTTACCTCATGAATGAAACGCTGAAAAGTTTGAGCAGTGTTGCTGAGGCCGAAAGGCATTCTGAGGTACTCGCGTAGGCCGAATAGCGTGATGATTGCTATTTTAGCAAGGTCGTCTGGCGTGAGAGGTATCTCATGGTAGGCGCGAACTAGGTCGACTTTGCTAAAGATAGACTTACCAGCTAGAGCTAAGGTTAAGTCGTGCATGTGCGGAACGGGGTATTTATCCTGGACGGTATCTTTGTTAAGGGCCCTGTAGTCACCACAGGGGCGCCAGTCACCGGATTTCTTCGGCACCGTGTGTAATGGTGATGCCCATGGAGTTTTGGACGGGCGGATTATTCCCATTTCGAACATTTGCTCGAATTCCGCCTTAGCAGCTTTGAGCTTGTCCATGGATAGTCTGCGAGGGCCGGCCGAAACAGGTGGACCCTTAGTGTAAATGTGATACATGACGTTTGACGTCACAGAAGGCAAGTCGTTCAGAACGCGAACGAGCTTAGGATGCTAGTTGAAAAGTTCTATAAAAGGCTGTGAAGCTTGAGGTAGGATACGAATGGGAGTGATAGCAGCCACTTTGGCGCCAGTACCGGTAACGCTGAGCTGTGTCCTAGCGTCGAAAAGCTTCTTTCTTTTAGCGTCGACGATAAGGTCGAAGCGTTGAAGAAAGTCTATACCTATGATGGCGAAAACAACGGCTGCTACTATGAAAGGCCAGCGAAAGGTTCGCCGGAGGCCTAGATTGAGCGTTAGCAGCCTTTCGCCGAAAGTGGCGATTGGTGTGCCATTGGCGGCTCGCAGATTGGTTGGCAAGGGTGAAACGACCTCATATGAGCTACGGGGTATAACGCTAACTTCGGCTCCAGTGTCGATTAGGAACTCGGTGCGGGAAATTAAATCCCCAAGGCGGATGAGGCGACTTTGGTGTTGGCCGGTCGCGTCCGTCGCCGTTACGGACTGGCCGAGAAGTTTCCCTGCTTCTCTGCAAAGTTGTAAGGCTTATTACATTTACGCGCTGCGGTACCAAAGCATTTATGGTACCAACAGCAAGCCTGCCTGTTGCTGGTCTCGGAACGTTTGAAGGGCGATTTTGATCGGCTATAACGACGACGGTTCATAGTAAGCTATTGAACCTGGCGAGTAAGTTCCGCAACTTGTGTTTGAAGGGCTTCTATAGTTGACTGTACGCCAGTGATAGACGAGACGGCATTGATCTTGCTGGCGTCGACTTGTGGCTATGATCGTGCAATAACTCGATCCACTAAATCTGCTAGTTGGGTGTGCGGAATGGAGCTCAGGATTGCAAGAATCGCTTACTTGTTTTTTGGTAGCCACTGTAGCCACAGTTCGCGAATTAAAATCTCGTCCATGATTGACGAACCAAGGAGTTGCTGCATCTCTCGTGGCCGGGTTGAGGGCAGTTTGTCGCCCAGATGCAGATCCCTGAAAAGCTGCTGCAGGCGAACTTTCGCGGAGGGCCTGACACGCCTACTCGTGGCCTTCTTGAGAACCTCTTAGCGGTTTTCGGTCTGAGAAATGATAACGTCTCGTACCTGCATTGATATCTCCTTAGGGAGATAGGAAAGTAGCTTGCAATACTTCGCGTAGTCGGAAGTGCTTCTGTGGTTGTAAAACTCATCCACAAGATGAGCGAAGCACAAAAGAGAAACAATGTCCCAAAAAGATGGCACAGAGAGAGATACAACGCCAAGGAGAGACTCCACCTTAGGATCTGCAGATTCCATGGTTTAAAAAGACGCAAAAAATAGGCTACCGTATGCAAAAATAAACCGGAAAATATATAAAAGAAATGGAGCTCACCGGAGAAAAATTCGAAATATTCGGCACTGAGATTCTTCCGGAGTCGGGGTCACCAATTTAGCGAGTAGCCTGTACCGGGAGCCCGGAGAGCGATTAGCAAAGGCAGATCGGATTGCAGGGAAACTTTTATTGGTACAGTAAAAGGTTCCCTGTTACCTAGCTAAAAAACGACACAGTTGACGAGCTAGTTAGGGGAACGGAGGATGCATAGCACACAGGGCAGTCGTGCGTTGCAACCGAAACGAGCACCACGCAAAATGTCGATGAGCAAGGCAAGCATGCGAAATCAGCGATCAGTTCAACAAACCACACCGGTTGTCTAGGTGTACAATGAAATAATTTTATTTAGAATTTTACACAGGCAAACCGGGAAATCTCCAGACTACTACATAGCCGTCCCCCAGAAGGGACTGGGTAAGCAGTCCTTTCATCTAGGTGGGGGCTGTCCGTCGCGGGTCAGCCTTCCGCGAAACCAAGTTGTGAAACCTGATGCAGCTGCTGGGGGAAGAACCATGCAATCGGACCCTAGCGGACACCCACCCTTGTCCTCCTTACGGTGTCGAAACCGTAAAAAAACTGTTTGTGGGGGGACAGTTAGTAAAGTTTACGTAAGTGGTTTGGCAAGAAGTTTCTTCCACTTCCAGTTGACGTGCGGGGATCCAGCGAAAAGTGAAACCGAGGTGCAACCAACCGGCGGTGTATATGGAAAGCAACATGAAAAAGCAGCGTAAATGCATAGCAATACACAAAAGAGTGCAAAGCGAAAAATGTGCAAAGTTGTTTTTGGGTTTTCAAAAGGTTTTGCTCTTTTTTGGTAGTTTCAAAACGTTTTGGTCTTTCTTTGTGGATTTTGGAAAAGGTTTGGTAAGAGCAAGAAAAAATTTCGGAGGCACGTTCTATGTAAAATAGTAAGTGCTAACAAAGTCCGAAAAACGAACTGAAGGTTTGAGCTTCCTATCGCGTCGATTAATAGTAGGGCGAGTAGAAGTGCTGTCGGTTGAGGTTGTCGCTTCTGCTGGAGCGAACTGACTCATCTGAGGTTGCGGTGCGAGCTGTGTTGGCACAGGCTGTGAAGGTGCTTGTTGCACCAAAGAATCAGACTTTTCGTGGAATGCTGGTTTGAGTCGATCGACGTTGATCGTTTCAGTTTTAACATTGTAGTCAATGGTAAACGTCTTGTCGCTTCTGCGTACGACAAGGTAAGGGCCAGAATAAGGAGGTTGGAGTGGCCGGCGTACATTCTTAGTGCGAACGAATACGTGCGTGCAAGAAGTTAAGCGTTCGTCCACGTTGGTACGCAAGCTCTGTGTTCTGGGTTACACAGGCTGCAGCTGTCGCATGTGATGAGATAGGCGAGCTGCGTAGTCGTCATGCTCGAAGATTGTTGGCGCTTTTGGTGAGACGAGTTCACCAGGTAAGCGTTGTGCGCATCCAAAGACTAGCGACGATGGAGTGGTGTGTAAATCCGATTTAATCGTGCTTTTTATGCCTAAGAGAACGAGCGGAAGTGCTTCGTGCCAGGATGTGCTAGATCAGCCACAGAGGGATGCCTTGAGTTGCCGGTGGAACCTTTCTATCACCCCATTAGCTGCGGGGTGGTACACGGTGGTTCCGTTGTGTTGGCAACCAAGAACATTGAGGAGTTTGCTGAAGGATTCCGTCATAGTGTGATCCTCTGTCGGTGATGACTACGCTTGGGCAACCAAATTGAGCTACCCAGCTTTCTAGGAAGGCTTGTGCAACTGTCTCAGATGAGCAGTTGGCTATCGGAATCGCTTCTGGCCAACGGGTGAATCGGTCGACACAGGTGAGGAGGTACACGTAGCCTTTGCGTTGCGGCAAAGCCCCGAGCAGTTCGAAATGGACGTGCGAAAAACGAGAGTCGGGAGCAGGAGAAACGCCGAGTGGGCTTTTGGTGTGTCTGCATATCTTGGCGCGCTGACACTCTGAGCTTGAGCGAGCCCAAATGCGGACATCGCGGTGGACATTAGGCCATACGAAGCGTTCCGTTACGATCTTCTGCGAATCCCGTATGCTTGGGATGAGACAGGTTGTGTAAAGTGTTGAAAACTAGTCAACGCATAGTAGTAGGAACTACGGGTCGGGGAGAAGTTTGTGAGGCGTCACAAAGAATGGTCATCTCAGATGAAGCTAGTGGAACTTCGCGTAGTTTCAACGAGGTGCTGCGTCGTAGCTGGTCAAGGTCGGGATCGGCTTGTTGGGCAGCAGCCATAGCGGGTAGGTCAATGTGGATGCCAGGCGATAAGCTGATTTGTTGCATGCGTGAAAGCGCATCCGCGACGGGATTGAGAGCACCTGAGACATGTCGTACGTCTGTCGTAAACTGAGAAACGTAGTATAAGTGTCTAGTTCCCCGCGGAGAATACGTGTCCGTTGCGCCATTTGATAGCGTAGATCAATGGCTTGTGGTGAGTGTAGACGGTAAAATGTTGACCTTCGAGATAGTAACGGAAATGTCTGATACCTAGGTAGATAGGTATTAGTTCCCTACCGAAGGTGCTTGTAACGCGACTCGGCAGGTTGTAAAGGTTTCGAGAAAAAACCTAGAGGTAAACATCGATGGTCGATGAGTTGTTGAAGAGCTGCACCGACGGCAGTGTCAGAGGCGTCAGTTGTCAGGGAGAGTGGTGCAGATGTGTCTGGGTGGGCGAGAAGCACTATGTTGTAGACAGCGTGTTTGAGCTTCTCAACAGACAGTCTAGCGTCGTCTGGAAAATGAAAAGAGCGTTGTTTGCGGCAGAGCAAGTCAGTTATTGGTTGAACAGTGCTCTCGCAGGTAGGAATAAAACGTCGATAATAGTTAACCAGGCCAAGGAATCGGCGTAAATGTTGGAAAGAACTAGGAGCAGAATAGTCCTTCAGTGCCTGGATTTTGTTTGGCAGAGCTTCAGTGCCAGAGGCGGATATGTGGTGGCCAAGAAAGTCGATGGAGCTTTGACCAAGCTCGCATTTATCGGGGTTGACGGTAACCCAATACTGTGTTAAGCATTGAAAGAGAGCGTCGAGGTGACGAAGATGTTCGTCGTCAGAAGAGCTCGCGATGAGGATGTCATCTAGAGAGGGATAAACGCCTTCGAGTCCGCGCGTTACCTCATGAATGAAACGCTGAAAAGTTTGAGCAGTGTTGCTGAGGCCGAAAGGCATTCTGAGGTACTCGCGTAGGCCGAACTAGCGTGATGATTGCTAATTTAGCAAGGTCGTCTGGCGTGAGAGGTATCTCATGGTAGGCGCGAACTAGGTCGACTTTGCTAAGATAGACTTACCAGCTAGAGCTAAGGTTAAGTCGTGCATGTGCGGAACGGGGTATTTATCCTGGACGGTATCTTTGTTAAGGGCCCTGTAGTCACCACAGGGGCGCCAGTCACCGGATTTCTTCGGCACCGTGTGTAATGGTGATGCCCATGGAGTTTTGGACGGGCGGATTATTCCCATTTCGAACATTTGCTCGAATTTCGCCTTAGCAGCTTTGAGCTTGTCCATAGATAGTCTGAGAGGGCCGGCCGAAACAGGTGGACCCTTAGTGTAAATGTGATACATGACGTTTGACGTCACAGAAGGCAAGTCGTTCAGAACGCGAACGAGCTTAGGATGCTAGTTGAAAAGTTCTATAAAAGGCTGTGAAGCTTGAGGTAGGATACGAATGGGAGTGATAGCAGCCACTTTGGCGCCAGTACCGGTAACGCTGAGCTGTGTCCTAGCGTCGAAAAGCTTCTTTCTTTTAGCGTCGACGATAAGGTCGAAGCGTTGAAGAAAGTCTAGGCCTAGGATGGCGAAAGTCACGGCTGCTACTATGAAAGACCAGCGAAAGTTACCCCGTAGGCCCAGATTGAGCGTTAGCAGCCTTTCTCCGAAAGTTACGATTTGTGTGCCGTTGGCGGCACGCAGATTGGTTGGCAAGGGTGAAACGACCTCATATGAGCTACGGGGTATAACGCTAACTTCGGCTCCAGTGTCGATTAGGAACTCGGTGCGGGAAATTAAATCCCCAAGGCGGATGAGGCGACTTTGGTGTTGGCCGGTCGCGTCCGTCGCCGTTACGGACTTGGCCGAGAAGTTTCCCTGCTTCTCTGCAAAGTTGTAAGGCTTATTACATTTACGAGCTGCGGTACCAAAGCATTTATGGTACCAACAGCAAGCCTGCCTGTTGCTGGTCTCGGAACGTTTGAAGGGCGATTTTGATCGGCTATGACGACGACGGTTCATAGTAAGCTATTGAACCTGGCGAGTAAGTTCCGCAACTTGTGTTTGAAGGGCTTCTATAGTTGACTGTACGCCAGTGATAGACGAGACGGCATTGATTCTTGCTGGCGTCGACTTGTGGCTATGATCGTGCAATAACTCGACCCACTAAATCTGCTAGTTGGGTGTGCGGAATGGAGCTCAGGATTGCAAGAATCGCTTACTTGTTTTTTGGTAGCCACTGTAGCCACAGTTCGCGAATTAAAATCTCGTCCATGATTGACGAACCAAGGCGTTTGCTGCATCTCTCGTGGCCGGGTTGAGGGCAGTTTGTCGCCCAGATGCAGATCCCTGAAAAGCTGCTGCAGGCGAACTTTCGCGGAGGGCCTGACACGCCTACTCGTGGCCTTCTTGAGAACCTCTTAGCGGTTTACGGTCTGAGAATGATAACGTCTCGTACCTGCATTGATATCTCCTTAGGGAGATAGGAAAGTAGCTTGCAATACTTCGCGTAGTCGGAAGTGCTTCTGTGGTTGTAAAAACTCATCCACAAGATGAGCGAAGCACAAAAGAGAAACAATGTCCCAAAAAGAATTGGCACAGAGAGAGTGTACAACGCCAAGGAGAGACTCCACCTTAGGATCCGCAGATTCCATGGTTTAAAAAGACGCAAAAAAATAGGCAACCGTATGCAAAAATAAACCGGAAAATATATAAAAGAAATGGAGCTCACCGGAGAAAAATTCGAAATATTCGGCACTGAGATTCTTCCGGAGTCGGGGTCACCAATTTAGCGAGTAGCCTGTACCGGAGGAGCCCGGAGAGCGATTAGCAAAGGCAGATCGGATTGCAGGGAAACTTTTATTGGTACAGTAAAAGGTTCCCTGTTACCTAGCTAAAAAAAACGACACAGTTGACGAGCTAGTTAGGGGAACGGAGGATGCATAGCACACAGGGCAGTCGTTGCGTTGCAAACCGAAACGAGCACCACGCAAAAATGTCGATGAGCAAAGCAAGCATGCGAAATCAGCGATCAGTTCAACAAACCACACCGGTTGTCTAGGTGTACAA
>OX104067.1:72912546-72994341 GCA_944474145.2 Dicrocoelium dendriticum | reverse complement strand
TACACAGAGAAAAGGGGAAAAAAGAATGCTACTGGTGTAAGCCGGATGAGCTACCGGTAACGAGTAGGCATCGTTCCGGTAAGCTACCAGCCGGCTACTGTGCATCAAAAAAATTACTATGCAAAATTATATAAGGCTAAATAATGAGATCGTGATTGGAGGGGGAGGCTAAGAGGGATGGGGTGGGACAAAGAAACTCACAGCACGAACGCCACTGAGGTCGGCTCCTAGCCATATCAGCAAGTGTGTCCAACCAAACTTGTTCATTGTCTTTCGGACCCCAACCAGGGAGCCGAGAAGTTCCAACCTAGGCCAGCTCAGAAGTGAGGGCCTTCATTCCTCTCGACCAAGTCATCGCTTGGCCACCCCTACTCTTCTTCCATCCACACCCCCGGCGCGCAAACAACGCACGTCGCGGAAGTCGGTGGGCTGGCATGCGTAACATGTGGCCGAGCCATCGGAGCCTGGTGCGTGAAATGACGGTGCTGAGCGGTTCATTTCTTTTCCTATGCCGTAAACAAGACGTCGAACACGCTCGTTGCTCACGCGGTGTTCCCACCAGATGTGAGCTAAATTACGAAGGCACCGGTGGTCGAACGTAACTAGCCTCTTCAGGTCCGCTGCTTTAAGCGGCCAGATTTCACAATCGTACAGTAGGGATGAAACCTAGACGCTCATGCAGAGGAGCATGATCTCTTCCCGACCGTCAATCTGTGATCTTACTTAGCACCCTGTGAAGGCTTGGATCTCCACGCGCTGCGTGGATCTATTTGACCGCCGCAGGAATATGTCGGCGGAGTCTAATCAAGATGAAGTGCGCCGTTCTGTCAGCGGACAGCTCAAACAAATCCTACGCAGCACCCATAATAGTAGTAGTAATCTCAACAGTCTATCAACTAGATACAGAGCCAAGCAGCACACATGAAGTCTGCTGATCCCCACGTGCTTCGGAAATGAAGGCCGCCGCCCTCTATGGCAATACTCGCAAGCTCTTCCAGCTCATTCGATCCACTGGCCACAGAAAGACCGGTGCCAGTGAGACTATATGCGAAGCGGATGGTTCGCCGATTGTCAACTTACAGAGACGGTTGGACCGATGGGCCGAACATTTTCATTCGCAGTTCAATTGGCCCTCACCGTCCACTGATTTGCCCGGCGAATCCACCTGCCCGCCCTGGGTTGTCACACTTGATGCACCCAGCGAAGCGGTAGTTCGTTTGGCGATCCGACACCTAAGACGATTCAAGGCTGCTGGCTCAGACGGACTTCCTCCGGAGCTGTTCAAGTATGGAGACACAGTTATCATTAGCCAGCTTGCCACATAGTTCTCAAAAATCTGGCCTGAAGGAAAGGTGTCATTTTCCTAGGGCGAGTCAGTTATTGTCCAGATTTTTAAGATGTTAGCACTTCATGCATTAAACACCGGGGTATTAGTCTCATTTCGGTTGCCATTAAGCTATTTTGATCCATTATACTCAGTAGACCGTCTCCTAATCGCGAATCGCAGTACCGAGAAGAACAGCTGGATTCCGATCTGACCACGGGTGTGTGGATCAGATATCCACATTCCGTCAAATCCAGGAACACCGCCATCTTTACCAGAGATCTAACATCGTTGCATTCCCGTACATCCGTACCGCATTCCACTCGGTTGATCGACCTGCACTATGGCGTTGTTTGCTAAGGAACGGTGTCCCAGAAAAGCACACTGCCATCCTACGCGCACTGTATTTCCAAATCTTCGGCAGAGTGAGGGTGTATGGCAGGCTTTTGTCATCCTTCGCTGTCAATAGCGGTGTACGACAGGTCTGTACTATGCCCCTTCCTCTACAATTTTTCGACTGAAGATGTCCTGTAAATAGTTCTAGACGGTTACCAAAATTTTGGTCTGCAGCTATTACCGAGTAAGCGAGCAACCGACTTAGAGTATGCTGATGATATCGCCTTACTTGGTGACGACTTACAGAGCATGCAAATAATTCTAGACCGTTTGGCGATTGAGGGATCTAGGTACGAGATGTGCTTTGCCCCCTCAAAGTGTAAATTGCTGCTTCAGGATTGGCAGTCCACCGTTCCGGAGCTCACTACTAAAGGTGCCCGGCTTGAACAAGTGGACAGCTTTGTCTACCTTGGGCAGCTGTGCGTGTGCTGGTTGTGCCATAGAAAGGAAGTTTCTCTTAGCATCACCAAAGCTCGTTCGGCATTTGTCAACCTGCAGCACTTGTGGCGTCGTCGGGATGTCTCCCTCGTGGTAAAGAATCGTGTTCACAATGTCACCGTTCAGACGGTGTTGCTATATAGAAGCGAGACATGGCCAGTTCGCGTAGACGATATACCCCGGCTCTCGGCTTTCGACAACGGGTGCTTGAGGAGGATTGGTCGTGTGTGGTGGCAACAACACATCTGCAACAGTGAAGCCAGACATCGTGTCATAGGGAATGCGAGTATCCCAGTCAATAAGTTGGTTTTGCTGCGCCAGTTAAGATGGCTCGGTCACGTCCTGCGTATGTCAGTTGAGCGTTTGCCCTATTGCGGTCTGTTTGCTTGCACAGGACTTGACTGGGAGAGACCACGGGGTGGTTTCCCGTCCACCTGGCGACAGCAAACGAAATCGTTGACTTCTCGTCTTGCCACCATTGGATTCACACGTCTGTTTGGTTGGGGATCAAAGGACGACGAGCGCCGATGGCTGCAAATAATTCAGGATATGACTCATAATTGAAACCAGTGGAGGATATGTGTACAAAATTGTTTAGATTCAGATGCTTATTGCTTAACGATTGAAAACGACAAAAAAATTAAAAAAGGCGGGTGCAAAATAACAGAAAATGCTCCGTTTTTGCTTTTATTACGGCACGATAGCTGAAGTGTGTTGCTCACCTTCAGGTAATGTGCCATGATGATGATATGGTGTTAAAGCTGTCTTCTTTTAGTGATTTCCATAGTTATATTTGGCTCTGTGTTTATTTGATAGACTGCTGCCCATGCTACTACTACTACTACTACTACACCAGTACATTTACAGTTGCATCAGCAACGATGGGCGCGTGACAACTGAAGTTAGTTCATGTGTCGTAAAAGTTAAAATTGCATTCATGAATGTGCGACATCTTTGGCGGCATAAGGGGGTTTGCTCGGTCTCAAATGTCGCATTTACAAGGTCACAGCGCGGGTAGACCTACTCCATGGGAGTGGAACTCGGACCCTTCGGTCTAAGGACCTGAGGCGCTTTCAAGTCTTTGATCATCGCGGCCTGCGAAGGGTTGCTCATTTCAGATGGCAGCAGTGTGTCCGCAACGAGGATGAAAGTAGGCAACCACGTCATAATATTTTGGTACAACAGGCTCCGATCATCCGCAGTCACGCATCTGTGACTCTTGCTATCCGAACACACTGTGCAGTCGTATGCCGCTTTGAAGCCCGAGCCTGGTAGGTCATCCTAACCATTGTGGGCTCAAACACAATGCAAAACTAGCCATCAGATCGCTAGTGGGGTTCCGTATTGCCGTGTTCGCAGTCCCCCACTGGGGTCGTGCGCAAAGCATGCATTTACCTACATGGTAGTCCACTTAAGCCCACTCAACCCTCTACAAAGTCGACACACCTTTGGAAAACCCTGTGCCAGTAACCTGCGTGGAACTAGTTTCAGAGTAGGCACCCGTCGCGGAATGGAAGTTAGAACGCCTACGCGTCTCCATCGTCCACCATACTATCCATATAAGTGTTATTGCATCTACCGTCATTGGCTGATTTAGGCTGGCTCAATTCCAAGGACAATGCGCGTTTGGTGCGTCGGAAAGATACTGGATGCAATCCAAATGCCTTAAGAACTATGTTTACTTGGCCTACGGATGAAAATCAGATCCCTAGGGGACAATTCACTTGCACTATGGATGCAGTCAATCGGGAAAATGTGTAGTCTTTCGGGAGAGTGTGCATCTTTTGTCTGGTTTCGCGGACACTGCATTAGCCGAATCTATGCGTTTACTAAGAACCGTGTAACAGCGTCACGTGAAACTTTGCGGCTAAGCTATCGCGCCTAAAGAGAAGAGCGAAATTTATTACAAAACGTTCACTTCAAAAATAGTCCACTGCATAAGCTCCTCCATTTCACGACTATCCTTGCTCCATACTACCTGTTAAGCCAGAGGAAAATAGAAAAACAGAGCTGTGTAATAAGATGGTTGTTTACGTAACAGTAAATCTCAAAGTACAGCAAGAGGACGTGCGAGGCACTCAAGGTCACATGAACACAGAATCCAAATTAACAATCAATAATTATGGCAGACGGACGCACGCGGTTAGCCTCCAGCCATGCACATCATTTGGGTTCACTGATCCATTCGTTAAGAGGTGCCCCTCCTAACACAGCCCGTTTGAAGTCCACTGTCATATGATTTCAGCCTGGGGTTAACCTGGAGCAGCGTGACAGGAACTCGGCAACCATCAGGCCATCTTCTGTGTCGACAATCGGGTGAAGGAGAGGTTGTTGGGTTGATAGGCCTATCTTGCTGAGTAGCCTCTGTTTTTGGTGGTTTGAACTCGTCCAGAACTAATTCAAGAAGTGTAGTTAGGACATCTTCTCTTCTGACAATTGAGATGTAGCTGCTGAGTTGATTGATGTGGAGGACCCATCTGTCATCGCCTACGGCCACTGCATAACAGGCATGGCCATAGCTTTTTACAACCATTTCAGGTGTCCAAGAGATTTAGTTGGTCCGATAGTCTTTTTCGAACACTTACTGTCCAACTTCGAAGTGTCGTGGTATAACGCGATGCCTTCGGTTGTACTGGTGCTCCATTATCCAGTTTCTTTCGGGATTGGGTCTATCACGCGGCCTTATTAGATCAAATTTCGTTCGAGGCCTTCTGAACAAGAGTGAGTCTGCTGGGGACTTCCATTCAGGCGTAATCCTGTACGTTCACAGAAAAGTTTGTAGGACCTCTTGTATTGGTCCGTTCTCCCTCCGCTTTGAGCAAAGCCCTCTTGAAAGCATCCACAAATCGTTCAGCCTGCCCATTTGACTGTGGATGATAAGGTGAGTGCAAATGCTGCATGCCGTGTACCGCACAGAATTACGCAAAATGTGAAGAGGTAAACTGTAGTCCATTGTCGGATACTATTGTTTCCGGAAAACCGAATCGACTAAGTACTTCCCTGAGGACTATAATCGTAGCCGACGTTGATGTGTTCGACATTTGGAAGATCTCGAGCCATTTGCTGTATGCATCGATGATAAGTAACTAGTTCTGTCCTTAGATTGGTCCTGCGAAATTAATGTGAACCCTTGACCATGGTTTCGTGGGCTTTGGCCAGGAGAACAGTTCGCATTTCCGTGGCGATTTTGCTGCTAGGGCACAATTTGAACAGGAACGTGATAACTCTTCAAGTTGAGAATCCATGAACGGACAGTACACATAACTCCTCGCTAGAGCTTTCATCCTGTTGGAACCAGGGTGTCCAGTATGAAATTGATGTAAGACTGTAGATTGAAGTTCGGCTGGGATGACGACACGTTCAACAAACAAGATACAGTCTTCGACGACCGATAGTGTATTTCGTCTCTGGAAAAAGTGCTGTAACTGTGCGTCGGAAAATTTTCGAGGCCACTGTGAGTGGTAAAACGTGTTCACCTGTGGCAGCAGCGGGTCCCGTAAGATGGCGTCTCGAATCTGACTGAAGGATATTGGAAACTAGCTCACAGTATCCGAGAGTACACGGTTAACTTCAGTTTCGATTGAGACATTTGCAACGACAGTGTCTTCTGGTTGGTGCTGTTCGTCTAACAACCGTGACAGCGCATCGGCCTGACAAATGTCGCTCGTCGATCGGTACTTGATGTTGAAATCGTACCCCAGCAAAGTTGTCGCCCATCTCTGCAGATGATTGGCCGTATATACAGGAATTCCTTTCTTCGAGCCGAATATAGCAAGAAGCGGTTTGTGGTCTGTTAGTAAGGTAAAGTGACGACCATAAACATTTTGTGGAAATGTTTCACTGCAAACACAATAGCGAGCGCCTCCTTTTCAATTTGATTATACTTTCTTTCTGCGGCTGTCAGTGAACGAGCGACATGAGCGACTGGCTTCTCAGACCCATCTGGGAAAATGTGGGAGATGACTGCTCCAACTCCATAGCTGGATGCATCCGATGCCACTACAATTGGCAGTTTTGGATCGTAGTGCGTTAGCATCAGTTCTGAGCTTAGTAACAATTTGATGCTGTCGAAGGCTTCCTGACATTCGGTAGTCCAGACCCACGGGACGTCCTTCATCAGCAACCGGTTTAATGGTCCGCGTAGGTCGTGCATGGACGGCAGGTAGGTACCGTAATAACTCACCATACCCAGAAATGATCTCAAAGTCGCTATATCTTTCAGCAGAGACATTTCCTTGATCACCTTGATGTTTGATGGATCAGGTCTTCGTCCATTTTGGTCAATGATAAAGCCCAGGTATTTATTGGAGGTCATGAAAAACTCACACGTCCATTCGTAGGCGAAAATCACACTCGTTTATTCTGTCAAGCACGAGTTCCGTTCGTTGGTGTAGTTCTTCCTGGTTAGATCCCATGATAATGATATCGTCCAGGTATGCAGCGGCATAAGATATTCCCTGTAGAATCGTATCCATGATCTGCTGAAAGATTGCCGGGGCCAACTTAACGCCAAATAGTAGGCGTGTATACTGGAATAATCCTCTGTGAGGGTTAATCGTTAGCAACTCATGCGATTCTTTCGACATTTCAATCTGGAGATATGTATCTGACAAGTCCAGTTTGACAAAACACTTGCCACCGTTCAGATGTGCAAAAACGTCCAGGGAGGGGTAGAGGGTATTTGTTGTCTTCTAAGGCGGCATTCAGGCCAGTAGAGTAATCTGCACATAAGCGTATATTTCCGTTTGATTTCTTGACATTCACAATGGGTGTAGAGAACATTCGGACGTCGCGATCCCAAGTCCCCTCCATATTCCTTTCCCCTACCAAACATTACTACTATACTTCCCCATTTCGTCGTGAAACCCTATCTCCGCCTCGTTCCGCCCTGTGTTCCCTAAACTTGTTATCACCTCACATTCCCACGATCCTAAATTGCCTCTACACATTTGTCTAACTTTGTTTACGATTGTCAACACTTTGCACTGCACCGATTAGAGTCGTTTGGTGACCTTCACCCTTCACCGATTATACCTGTCCGCTGAACCGGACGAGCCTGCCTGACCAATTCCACCTTTGCCTATGTGAATCTGTGACTCAGTTGGTGAACGCGCACAAAACTTCACACCCCCTTGAGGCTTACCCAATCAGCATCCCTTTTTGGACCGGTGATCAACCAATCTCACCGCTGTACCCGTCTTATAAACACGTCGTGTACCTTAGTAGTGTGATTTCGTACAGCGCGCACTGAAGCTGGACTTGTCGACTCGGACCAAACGATTGTCATTGTAATTGTCCTGAGTTTGGAAGCATAATCGTTAAGGTATTGATTGTAAATGCTCACTTACTTATTTGTACACAGTACCATTATCCAGTTCCGGATTTGATGTTTCTTTGATCCCGGTGAAAACGCGTCACTCGAACTTTCCAAGCAAATTTTGTTGCTTACAATGAGGGCTGCTTATGAAGAGAAATTCGTCGGTTTGATAACTCCGGTTGACTGTAATCTATCAAGTTCTTGGTCGACGATTGAAACCACTGCATATGGGACTGATCTCTTCGGCCGGAAGACTGGCTTTACTTCTGGCCGCAGCGAAAGATTGGCCTTGGTTTTCGTGCACAATTTCAGACCATCTTGAAACACCTGCGAATATTTCCGTTGTAAAGACTCTGTAGTTGCGTCGCTTACTTTGTTGCACACGGAATTCAAGGGAACATCATATTCTCAATCCAATCGAGAGCGAGTAAGTTTAGATCGGGATGTCTTGTTATGCAGCATACCCCTATGAACTGACAAACTCTGAACATTACAGGACAATAGATTTCGCCGGCCAAGTCCAGCGATCCTGAAGCGTTGGTTGCAATCCGAGTTGTTCTTTGAACAGGTGGCGCACCGATTTTCTCCCATGTTGTCTCGGAAATGAACGTGATGTCTGAGGCAGTGTCAACTTGGAGGTGCACGGGCACCTGGTTCATAACCACTGTTACGAACCTGCGTTTTGCGGTCCCTGTATCGAACGTAGCAAAGACAGGATAAATTTGAAGTCGTTTTGTTAACGATGTGGGTACAAACGTCTTGGGAGATTTGGTGTAAGCGTTCTTGTTGAAAATAGTTGCACGGCAATGAACTTCCTTATGCCCCCGTTTGTTGTGTTTCTGACAAAGATGCTTCTTGAACGGGCAGAATTCGCCACATTGCCAGCATGCGGATGATGGACTGTTTGACTACACTGAGTTTTGGACGGTCGCTGTACTCCCGCGCTGGTTTGATACCGCCAACACATCCACGGGACATGGACTGTGGCCTTGGGCAATCATGTTCGTATCGTGCTTCAAGTTGATTAACCTCTGGCAGTCGGAAGTGATGGACATGAGATTGATGGACGGGTCCTGCACAATTTTATTAAGCAGCCTCATGCATATTCCGGCATCTTCGGGCGCTTGGAGACCATAAACGAAAAGTAAGGCCTTGAATTGGTCAGCTGACATTTCTTTTAGCCTGTAACGCTCGCAATGACGATTGACGGTACTGGCGTAAGTTACGAAATCGTCTGACGCACACTTAATGAGCTTCATGCAACTGTTTCGGACGCTGAATAAGGAAGACTGTTCACCAAAAATGTCATTAAGCATAGGTACAAGTTAGTCAAACGTGAAAACTTTGGGGCATTTTGACAAAATAAAATTGAGAAACTTGTCATGCTCCTTGGTTCCCAGCTTCCGCAAAAGCAGTCTGCACTTCCATCCGTCGTCAGCATCAGTGAATTCGGACCGGAAAATGGCTTCGTATCTTCCGAACCAAGATTCGGTTAGGCCGGCATCCGGGTCATACTGAAACGTACAAATGCTGTTCGCAATCGCATCTGCTGATGGTTGCTGCTTTTCATTGGTTGGTCTTGCTTGAACCGCAAAACGCTGAAGGATATTTTCGAGCAATCGTGGCTGGCTTTCTTCAAATTGCTTCTGTTAATGTTGAAGTGTTGCGGTAAGTCGTTCCACTGAAAACGACATAGTGCGTTGTATTTTCGTCGCATCCAATCAAACCATCCCACCTCCGTCGCCAGTTGTTAAGCCAGACGAAAACAGAACAGTGTAATAAGATGGTTGTTTGCGTAACATTAAGTCTCAAAGTACAGTAACAGGAGGTGCGAGGCACTCAAGGTCACATGAACACAGAATCCAAAGGTGATATCGTGGCCGTCCAACTTGAAAGTCGTGTGCATACAGCGATTCGGCGGGCATTCAACGCAGCCAAATTCTGCCCCATTTGGGAGACCAGAAAGTTACCTATGCCTCCAGTGAAGCCTACTCAACCGATCTCCGCCACAACTCATTGCATTTACCAATTCGTTTGTAACTGCGGTAGTAGTTACATTGGCAGAACAGATCGATCGTTGGGTAAGCGCATTGGAGAGCATATCCCAAAATGGATTGCCAAACTGTCGACACAAGAAGCAGGCGAACGAGAAAAGGTATCTAAGATGCCGGCCTCATCGATCGCCAAACACCTACTGGAATCAGGCCATCAGGTTGACCCCAGGTCAACATTTACAGTTATCTATCGTAATGACAACCCCAAAGTGTTGAGGTTTGCCGAAGCCGTGGCACTTAACCGGCATCGCCCTATCCTATGCGTGCAAAAACAATTAACAGTCTCCTTGAAGCTTCCTTGGGGCTCATGACCCTAAGATTAGGATGCTAATCTGTCATTGTTGTGTCTACGTAATTTTTCCCTTGTGACCAGTTTCAAATCTTCGATTTTTTCTGTCACGTGATTCATCTATCTGTTGTTAGTTTGCGAGTGAACAGATAACACGAAATGGTACCATCTCGCAATACCAGTCTTCTTATTGTCTTATTTAGAATCCAAATTATCAATCGATAATTACGGCAGAAGGACGCACGCGGTTAGCCTCCAGCCATGCACATCATTTGGGTTCACTGATCCAATCGTTAGGAGGTGCCCCTCCTAACACTGTCTGCTCGATGGTTGACCAATCGTCCGCATGCAGATCATTCGTCTAACCCACTATTCTGCGTGCTTCTTTACCTCGATAACCCAAGAACAGGGTTATTTGAAGAATTGACGGTGGGGCACACCATTTACCATCGTCAAGATCGCAATCGTAGGCTTGCGCAACATCCGTCAAGAATGTAATGTGCCCCGAGAAGATACTAGATACCGCGCATCAAAATACTGATGTGACATGGTGTCAATGCCGAGTGGATGACTGCCCTGTGCATTACCAACAGTAGAGAGTAGATCTCAGCTTGTCAACGTCTGTTGCCCACCGCATGCAGAACGGGCATGCAAGAGGTTTGTGAGAGAATTATCAGTATGATATCAACAAGCAAGCCATCGATTGTGCAGCACCAAGGTTGGATGCTTTGTGCTGTACAAGAGTAAGCTGCTGGTCCGAGGCACCAAATGACTAGTCATATCGATTCTAACAGAACAAGCCTACCAGCCAATTGCTACATGTGGGGTGACGACTTTAGTTACTGTAAGTTCGATTCCTTCAAGTTGCATACGGAGAAATCAACGTGAGAGTTCTGTGTTGTTAGAACGTGAGAGAAGATGATCACCACGCTGATGGTCAAGGTGAAAAGTTGGAAATCCTGTGGAGGGATTGCAAGGTGCGGCCTGCTGAATCCGAAACCTAGGCTTGTAGGCCACTAGAATGATGCGAAATCAGCACTACAGCTTTGGTTTGTAGGCTCAATAAATCGCTGAGAGTCGTAAGCAAACAAGTCGGAGAAGGCTGACTAGAAAGCACTACGCGACACATATTGTCATGTTTATTATGCAAGGGTGGAAGTTCGTCAACCTAATAATAGCTATACACAGTCATGTGAATCATCCACCAGGCGAGTAGTACGATTAAACGAATCAAGCCCTGCTGGACTTCGCTGACAATCACGTGGAGTAACAGAAAGTAGTGGTGGCTAGCGTCTGACCCGGAAATAATGGCACGCACCGAGAGGAATGGAGAAACGGAAGACAATTACGGAGACCGTGACGCCATGTCCAGTTCAGTTGATTTGTTCAATAAGTTCGGAGCGAAAAAATGTGAAATGAACTGACTCTGAGTAATAAATCAGTTTCCAAAGAGTAACTATCAAGGTCGTAGCGATGATATGCGAGACTCACGGCATGATCAATCACTGCGGACGTAAAGGTATCGGACTCGAGTGGAGTGCCCACTTTTAACTGGCGGTGATGTTCCAGTAGCAGAGTACGCAGCTTGGGCCAAACGGTGGATGGTACGTACAACCGACTGCATGCGCTACACTTTTGACCGGAATACTCAAACGCACTGCGGATAGTACCAAGCGCAGCAGCTTCTAGATCAGCTGATGTGTGAACAAAGTGGTAATTCTTTCCACCGCACTCTGAGCAAGAAACAAAGAAAAGAGTACATGAGAAGGGCAGGGATTCAACTTGCACAGTGGGGAGGCCGAGATAAACACGAAATGGAGAATACTTGACTGCAATAAAGGTTAACAGTTTTCGCATGTGGGTTAAAGTGTTCCCAGAATGCGACAATCCGGTTGATACACGATCGAGAATAAGGGATTTGATGAATGCGATGTGGAAATTCAGGAGCACTTATAGCGTTGAGGAGGACCAGAAATGTAATTGCGTATAAACTAGGGATGAGCCGAATCGCGATTGGTATGTTGAATGAAAGTGGGAAGATTCCTAAAAAGCATGCTGAGATGCACTAAAAATCAAACAATCGCGGGAATCACAAGGAAAAAGCAGACGAGCAGCAAGAGGAACATAATAACTGCAAACAGCAGATCAATTGCTTCAGTTGGGAAAGAAATGTTGAGTTGGTAACAAAATGTTGAGGGGGGAAATCGTGTTAAGGCAACACCGAGTCGTACAAAGCAAGAAGCGCGATGATTCGGATGTCATGTAATGCGCTCGCGACAGCTCGATCGCGGTAGAAGCGAAATAATAGATTGTTACAAAAAACGAGGGACTCCAAAGAGTGACAATTCGAGTGCCGGATGCAACAATCTCCAAGCTCTCCAAGGCTACAGGGTGGATATTGTAGGTGAACTATTGCCTAACCAAGTCACGAGTAACTTGCACACCAGTGGGATGGAAGGCGCATAATGCAGCGGTGTGATGTGACACGAGTTTGTTTAAATGAATACGTAGATAACGTGCACGTTTTCCAAAGACAAGAGACGGCTAATAAACGTGGAATCGCCAATTCCCTTGCTTTATGACAGTGTATGGGACATGGACAATCTTGTTGTTGAAATCGAATGTAAGGATGAAAAAAGGACACACCGCTGAGAAGAGGCACGCGTCTATTGGAAACCCCAGAAAGGATGCTTGTATTCATCTTACACTCTTAGGGTGTGCTTTGGGAAACGCAGAGGAGTCCATATTTGCTAAGCAGAGTGAACGCGTCGACCACTCGTTAGCTGAGGAGCTTGTAAAAGAAAGAACCCTTCTCCAAGTTGAAACTATTAATTCGGAATCACAGACCATTGCAACCGAGATAGTACGCTCAGAGTGTCCGGCTTTGTTAAACTAACGAAGTAGGCTGACGATCCGTAGAGGCGGGAAACAATAACGCCAACGTTCGATCATCTGGAAGTTAGAGTACCGGCGACCGCTAGTAAGAAATGGAAGTCACTGATGCACCCTGAAGTCGGCCGACAGAGCAGATCGATAGGCAGAAAAGCCATTAGAGTAGGACAGTTGCAGTGGAGACAAAAATCTCCGATCGATGCTTTCCACAGAGAACTAAACGCGAAACAAAGAAACTGGAGCAATTCTTAATCTGTACAGGGTTCGTGAGGAAAACTGGATGCTAAGCAAACCCTACTAAGGCACTGCGAACGCTAAAAGGGAACTGAATGACGAGTAGCTCTCGGCAAGAATGGTGTCCCCGAGAAGTTCGTCACCACACTGCGCGCTCTCTATAGTCTGACCACGGGCAGGGTTAGGGGTTATGACAACCTTTCGCCTACCTTTGTGGTCTCCAGTGGAGTTCGACAAGGATGCCTTATCTCTCCGTTCCTATTCAACTTTGCCATCGAGGATGTCTTGAAGAACGCTCTAGGCGATTCGTTGAACGCTGGCGTTGAGCTCCTCCCAGGTAGTCGAGTTGTTGATTTGGATTATGCTGATGATATCGTCTTGCTGGGTGACGATCCACACGTCGTCCAACTTGCATTAAACCGCTTGGCGATTGAAGCATCAAAGTACGGTATGTACTTTTGGCCATCCAAATGCAAGCCTCTCTTCCAAGACTGGCAGGTGCCTCTGCCTGTACTCACTCTTGCTGGTGAGACGTTAGAGATTGTGGAGAGCATTTGTCTACTTGGGAAGTTGAATCACTGCCGGCGAAGCTTTTGGAGACTAGATTTCGATGCGCATATATATATATATATATATATATATATATATATCGCCCTTGGTTCAGTTCAGTTCAGTCGGACAATTATGAACCGGGCACCGAAGTGAGGTGGACGCAGTTACCTCGACTCACGTCGCCATAACGACAAGAAAATGAAGATGAATGCAAGTAGAGTGGGATCAGGACAGAAGAGCGCAAAACTAATAGGAATGGGATGAAAATTAACAAATGAATGCAAGAAACCGAATGCAGGAATGCCAGTGTGCGCGACTACGCCTTGTCTGATAGGGTATGTAACCACTGGTGGGGACAATCCCGGGGCCCCCATCCATGAAAACCACACGCATCAGCCTGACCAAGTCTCATAGTCAATTTCTTCACGCCTTTATTCCACGTCATGGACAAGCCACCTGGTGGTTTCGCCCAACTTAGTGCAGCCGCGTCGTATAATGCCGGAGGAGAACGTCGGTCGACGGGCATACAGAGGACACGACCTAACCAACGTAAGTTTAAGCAAACACTCGAGTGAAGCATCAGAAAACTTCTTGCCAAAACTAACTGGCGGACCTTAGCATTGCTCACCCGGTGTTCCCACCAGTTGCAAGCGATAGACCGCAAACACCAGTGACTAAACACGGCCAAGCGTTTAATGCCTACTTCGCGAATTGGCCGGGTCTCTGATTCACACAGTAGCACCGGTCTTGTCGCAGCGTTATAAACCCTACCTTTCCCTGGCAAACTGATATCCCGCTGTCTCCATCTATGGAGGTGTTGGAAGTTTGGTTACAGAGGAAATAAAACTAATGCTTCGGAGATCTTCGCATAAGGTTCGCTGATTCTTCTTGAAGATAGGCACGACAGTTGACAGTCGTCAGTCTGAAGATACCACTTCAGCGTCCCAAATCGTCTTAAAAAGAGAAGGAAGTTTAGTCGACAGTCACATCCATTTTTACACAGATGGGTGAAGGTCGCCGGGTCCAAGAGCCTTGTTTCATTTCAACACACAGAGCTCGTGTCGAATCTCCTACAAGGTGTGACATCAACATCCCACGTTGGCTCGAGTGATTCAACAAGCGGCAGTATAGCAGCTGGTCTGTTTAACTGCTTTTACGAATGTTCCGCCAAACGGACAAGTCGACGAGGCTGAGAATGGATCAATTGTCCATCTTTCTCCGTTATCGTCTCACTAACGGATAATTTTTCTCGGGCCCGTGTTCCGTATGAGCTGGAAGTACATTCAGATGGTATCAGTAGCACTCGCTCCCTGCACCTCACGTTCAATTGCCATCTACCAACGTTCCCGGTCGATTCAAACCCTCTTCATGAGTCGTCGTTTCAGGGCGCTACGGACATGCTGAAACACAATACCTGTTGGCAGTTGTTTCCGTGCGTCGATCAAACTGATCGAAGCCTCGAGGATCCGTTCACAATTCGGATTTCTCAAGTTGTGCGCAAAGCAGGCGTCAAAGAAATACTTCATGGCACACTTAAGATGATACCAGTCAGCGTACTGCTTACCATCCTCATTCATCACTGACAATTGGTGGGCCAGTTCGTAATGATAGGGTTGAACGGTGGACTACGAGATTGTTACATGTAGGAAGGTTAGAAGTTAGGTGACTTCATGATACGGGAAGATTGAGCGCTAGGCGTGCGCCGATTGGAACATGGTGGGAATCCACGCATGTGCTCCAAATTGGCCGACAGTCTTGGACTGATGTGCGCCACCTGTAGCTGATGGCAATATGGTGAACTTGGGTCCAGCTCATTGGGAAATTCGGTGGGCACAAGGTGACACGATATGAATGTTTGTGCTGGAAAGCAATGCTACTAAGGTAGAGCTGTTGTCGGCGCACAGTTGTAGGAAGCGCTCGATGTGTATCGACTCCGAAATGGAGCCCCAGGTGTCTGAAAGAATACACTTGGGAATTTAAGTCGCCAGAGACAAGCAAGAGGTCAGTGTTTATCACCGTAAGAAGTGATAAGAGATGACGATTGAAATGGTGTTTCATATCTTCCGAACTGCAGTCAGAAGAGATGTAAATACACATTGTCTCCAGATTGTGCTTAATAACCACAATAGAGGTTTGAAATAGAACCGCACATAAGCGGTTATTCATCGATATCCTATCGAGTAGATTAGCATGTTTGTTGAGGATGATACGGACACCCTAAATACCTTGAGCCGTTGACTCGGTATCATCAGAGACGTGAAAAGTGTAATCATTGTCAGCAGATTTAGATGCAGGGAGTCGAAGATTAGTCACACCGCTGTAATCTTGCATGCGCCTTTCAGAGACACAGTACGCATTAATACGAAGAGATGAAGAGTGAGTTAGTGCTACCTGTTGGCCGACCTGGTCCAGAGTGCGGACGTTAAACGAAGCAATATGAAATAGGACTAGTGGATTGATAGACGAGTTACAAGTATCGATGACATCAGTTGCGAGTTCAGCGGAAGGCTTTCGCTCAATGGACGGGAAAGAGAAAACAAAAAGAAGGAGTACTGTTGAGGGCGACGAGACGGCAGATGATACTCTCCGGATGCCCGTTCCGAGAGTGGCTTTATTCGAGGTCCCATACCATTAGCCTCTGACTCAACAATCTGTTCCTAGAAGGCAGTGGGGGGCATGGAGGCTGGCTTGAAGGATTCCGCCCGGAGAGTTTGGCTCAACAACCTTGTATATATATATATATATATATATATATATATATATATATATATATATATATATATAATACACAATCTGTGGGACAGATATTGTGCCATCGGAATCATGGCTGAATAGGAAAACAATATGAATAATAAGAAAAGAGCAACAAGAACTGCTTTCTTGTCTATTTTACCACTCAGTTTTTGAAATTTTTTCAGTTTGTTCTTTTTTATGGGGAGGAAGAAGGGACGCCGCAACAAACCGATGAACACGTCCGCCATTGACATCGATCTTGAGCCATGACTTCCAAGTTCTTCAACCAGCAAGTATCCGCATCTCTCGAACCCCAACCAGATAGTCGACAACAACCGGTAGAGGCCAACTGTTTCGTCTGCTTTTTCATGCGGCTTCTCCATGTTGTAGGCTGTCCACCAGACCGTCTCTTCTAGCCCTGTCCAGCAAGTGCAAACAAAGCACGACGGAGGTAACGCTGGACAGGCGCATGCCGAAAACTAGTGCTTGAAAGAAACAAGCGACGACCAGAGCAAAGAGCAAGCAGTCTGTCTCCATTGTCTGATCGACTGCCACCGAGACCAAAACTACCCCCAAGGTGGTGCTCGCTTGGTCGAAGGCGGCCAACCCGTGCGTTAAAGTCCCCGGCAAGAATGACTCTAACAGTCCGTTTGGAGGAACGCAGAAGTTCATATAGTTGTCGGTAAAAGCCATCTTTAACTGCATCCGGGCTGCAGTCTGTA
The DNA here is from genome assembly GCA_944474145.2 of Dicrocoelium dendriticum. NCBI lineage: Eukaryota > Metazoa > Platyhelminthes > Trematoda > Plagiorchiida > Dicrocoeliidae > Dicrocoelium > Dicrocoelium dendriticum. Next base: position 72,977,390 of record OX104067.1, on the reverse strand, counting down.
GGGGCGTAGGCGGAGACGACAAACAAGGCACGCTTAACGTCTCGACGCCTGCTTACGTTACATGAACCTCGTAGTCTGACTGCACATAGCCGACTGTTGACTGGGATCCACTCAAGCAGAGGTGATTCAGCGCTGGCACTCAGTAAAACCCCAACACCAGCTTGACCAGTGGCGGCAGATTCTGGGTCTCCGGAAAGCCGCAAGTAGTATTTGGAGTCAGAGTTTACCGGAGAGGCCATTCTGATGACGGCGCTGGAGTCTTGTAATCTGGTCTCTGAAAAGCAACAGATGTCTACCGAAAGCATTTCAAGAGTACGGGCCAGACATGCTTGTCGTCCGATCTGCATCAAAGTTCGAACATTAAACGCTGCAAGGATGAATGGAGAACCAGGTCGAAGAACAGCTGGAGCTTCGGTGGAGTGAGAGGCGGTTGCGATCGAAGGACATTGAAAACCGAGAGTTTGGCTGTTACTTCCATCAGCTGCGAGACGTGGGTCGTTTGTAACGGTGACCGAAGAAGACATAAGAGTACATGTGAGTGAAGGACGGGAGGTGGGGTGATCTGTGAGTGGAGGTTGAGCGGTTGAGTTAGCACAGAAGATAGGCATAGCAGTAGCAGTAGTAAGCGGTTTGGTCCATGATTCGTCAGTGGGCGTGATACTACCCGGTTGTCCAGGCCGAAGTAGAGGGTTGTCTTAGGGAGCCCTACCCCGAGCCTTTGATCAAAGATCTAACCTACAAGGCAGCAGGGCGATGTGAGGGCGTCGCGACCCGTTGGGAGCCGGTGACCAAATAGATGGTTCATACGCCTTTCGGTCCGTGAAGGACCAGGGGCCCAACGCACCCTTAAAGTACAATGCCTCTCAGGGAGGGGAAAGGGGCAGTGACTTTATTTAGTGGCGAGTCACATCCGCCACGTCGCAGTGTTGTTAAATGGACATTTGTGGCTTTTTATAGGGAGAACGCTTGCCAGGGGAAAACCCACTACGTTCTGGAACACTGCCGCCGAACCATTTGCTGGAACGGGAAGAACCCGAACCACCCAGCTGGCACCACGAGGAGGTTGTTCGGCAAGCCAGCTCAACAACCTTACCCATAAGGGAGTGGGAAACAAGTCCAGCTCGGGAGTGTGATTGAAGAAACCCATTGGGGTCTGCTTGAGGAGTGTCACACAAAGTCAGGAAAGGTTAAGAATTAACGTGCCTTCCGACCGTAGCATGTTACGCACCTGGTGCTGAGGTTGATGTTGCATATAGTATGCTTCTTCACCGCCGTTGGGCTAAAATGACTTAAAAGTACGCGCGCTGCGCATTACACTGGAACCTATTGAATCCAGTTTATTTGATTTGCTCAGTTCTGTTGATTCTCCACCTATGTCTTGTTTTTCTGCCATTTTCGATGTTCGTCGGTTGATGTTCACTAATTTACACACTTGTCCAATATCCCCTTTACACTAGATCAGATTTAATAGACACTACAATGTGCTTGTTCTGTTACACTGCCACACATTTACTGTCCACTTCGCATGTTTATTTTCTTTCAAATTTTATGTTGGTTGTTTAATAACTCCGGTTTGGCTGTGCTTGATGTGAATATAGACAAGGTACCTAACTGTAGAACAGGGGTGTCCAAACTTTTGCAAGGAGGACCATATTTTGTGAGGTAAAAATGTCGCACCATATACAGTATGACATTAAGATAATAACAAAAATTACACACGTACGAAAAACGTCCAAGCCTGCATTGAGTAGTTCATGATGAGGCCGCGGACCAGTTGAAAGGTTAACGCGGATGGCATTTGGCCCGCGGACTGGACTTTGGACCTTCCAGCTGTAGAAAAATTAATAAGTCGATTATACTCGATCGTTGCTTGGGGAGACGGAATGCACCGTCCTCGTGACGGTGTTAGGTTCAAAGAGTGGTTGTATCCTGTGTGGAACGGGGCACGGCCCAACCACCGCCCTTGTGTACATCAGGTACGCATGATTTTCCAACTAGGCATAAATACTTTGCTCTGCTTGTTGAAAAGGTGAGGGCCGACTCCGTTGATGAAACGTGACTCACATCCTTGTGCCGCCCGGTCATATTCCTTCGGGCTTACACTGAATATGGTGTGTGTGTGTGTGTGTGTGTGTGTGTGTGTGCGTGTGTGTGGAGCTGTGTGTCGGGCAGCGCAAGTCATCCATAGTTCTTCTGTAGGTGTCGGCCCGTGGCCTAGTGGTAACGAGCCTGTCTCGTAATCTTGAGGCGCGGGTTCGAATCCGTGTAGAGGTAGACGTCCTTGCGGTACATTCAGCCGCGTGCGACTGGTGGTGGCCGCACAGCAGCGAAGCGCCGTTACGGCGTACAGCTGACACATCAAACCACTGTAGGCGTGGACGTCCTGTGGCTGTCCTATGGAAGCCGCAGTGACGTGCAAATCCGGAATCGTATGCCACTAACTCTATTACGCACCTTCGAACACGACCAGCCGCAGGTGGGAGTTGGTGGGTTTGCACCCAATTTGACCAGGGACTGCTTGGCTTAAGGCGGGAGGTAGCAAACCATTGAGCACCAGACAGTACCCTCGCACCATCAGAGACAATGCGTGGTGCTCGAGATCTATGCCAATCGAGCTGTAAGCTTATAACCTGTAGACCTGTTGTCTCCAGTGGATAAGTTTTATGGGAAGGGGGCCATGCACCTCTCCTTAACCTCCGAAAAGGACTGGATTGTGAGACTGTGTTAATCTGACCACTAACCATTGACTTCTTTGGTATGAATGGCTCTGAAGGCACTTGGGAAGAGCCACCCAACGTGGCGCAATAGGTCACTGAGGTACGCACTATGTTAAGCTCCAGTTTCGACGCGATGGAGTAGCCCTCATAAGACCAGAAGTAAGTCTATGCACCTGTCCTAAACAGAGACAGGTTTGAAGGGTGCCATACTCCAGGATCTACAGGAGACATGCTGAAACAAGCCCAATTTTATGCTTGGTGCGCACATAGTGAAGAATCGTAGACCACAGTTATAAATTGCTAGCGTCGGCCGAGTAAAATGCATTGCAAATCAGTGGAATCGGCAGTACACCCCTCGGTACACACGAGTAGGCATAAGGCGCACCAGGCCACCCAATATGTGCCGTATAGAGTCAGATTATCAAAGTAATATGAACTAAGGAATAAGGATGGACGAATCGTCTGTATGTGGACTGTCAGTGCAAAACAAAATTTTGGAGTTATTCAAACATACATTGATAAGTGGAACCCATTCTTTAGAAGGGACATGAAGGACGTTGTAAAATTTTGCTCAAGTCACCGATCTTGCAGGGTAGGGGAAGTTTTAGTTGAATCGACAAGTAAACACGAAACGACGAAGTGACAAAGTGTGGGGACGTACATATTTGGATACAGACAGCGTGAGAAATACTAGTTTTGATGGTTTTCTATGTGCACTATGAAAAGTGTCGCATGATATCACTATGATCTCACCACACGATTTCTCGATGCCCCGGCTGTCGCAGAGGATAATAAACGGCGTCCTGTCTGCTACATCGAGCAGGGTGGATGGGGGTTTGGATGCTACTGCTCAGGCCTTCCCGCCTTCCTAGTACCACACTTGCGCTTTTTCACCCTCATCGTCCCTTTGCAAGTTCAGTTTTATCCCCCCTGTTTTCAATCCCTCGATTCTTGGCCCTCCCTATTTTGCATAAATGATCGCTTGTCTTCTAGTTTCAACTCACATGCAATCGCAGGGCGTCGCCCCAGTCCCGTTGCCAAGTCCATGTTCAACCAAACGGACAATGTCAGTTCATCCGTTTCTCTTAGGAGCCACCGATCCTCGCTAAGACTGGCATGCCTCCACTTGCGTATTTTGTTGCAGATTGGCCAACAGGTAGCACTTTCCCGGACAGTAGAGACCCTATCAATCGACAGATGCTGCTTATCGGAAACTCGCCTGCAAGATGCGAGTTCCGTAATTACCCTGCGATCCAACACAAGCGACATTGTCGGCGCGTTCTCATTGCGTTTGTCTGATAACGCAGCTTCGAATACTGGTCAAGCCGGTGTGGGAATCGTTCTGAGTCCCCGGGCTGAAGCTGCTCTGATGGATTGGATCTCAGTCAACAGCCGGAGGTGCGTCGTTAGATTGGTTGGCTCGAACCAGGATTCGAAATGGTGCGTAGACAAACGGTGCCTGTTAATCATAGCGGCATACGCGCCCACAAATTGTAGCGCTGATTCAGTGAAAGAGGAATTCGATTACCAAATAAACGAGCCCCTTCGCCACAAGAACTGTTCGGATCCTGTGATTCTGTCTGGCGATCCGAACGTCCAATTTGGAAAACTGTCCACTGACGAGCTTCATCTGGGCGGTCAACACAGTGCAGGCTCCCGTAATGATAACGGAGAGCGGTTGCTACACCTGTGTGAAGATGCTCGTCTGTTCCTCGTGAGCACTAACTTCCGACACAGCGCCCGCAGAAGGGTGACATGGCGCCCACCCGCCTCAAACCAGCCATGGACGCAAATCGACCACATCGCGATCAGTTACCGCTGGAGAGGCTGTGTCCAAAACTGTCGCTCAATTTGGAGCACGAGCGTAGACTCTGACCACGCACACGTTTGTGCCGATCCTACAGTTCGCCTCGGTGGGCGCATGCAGCGTCGCTGTGAGCGCATAGGTACATGCCAGCTGGCGAAGCCAGATGTCCAGAATGCTAATCAAAGTACGCAAGGCATGCGGGCTGAGCAAACGCCCTCTGAACACAGTAGAGGGCCACTGGTCGCATATTCACCAGACGTTATTAGCAGCAGGCCTGTCTTTATATGGCAAATCAAGTTGATAAGCTGGACATTGGGTCTCTATGCAGTCTCTGGAATTTTTGGATGCTCGCCGACACGTTCCGGCTGGAAGCGAACACAATGAGACTCGCAAAGACCTCAGGTCGAAACAGCGTGTTAACCTGAAGGGAGACTGCGAAGCGTGGTGGTCTCGTCGTGCATCGGAGATGGTAACGGTCGCTGCCCTTGGTAAGCATTAGAAGTTATTCTGCTTGATACGCGAAACGGGCAGGAGACCTAGTGTTATTGAAACCATAGGTAAGAAGGGTGGACGGACGATCCACAGTTTATAAAAACGCTTCGCGCGTAGGGCCGAACACTTTGAAAAGCGGTTTAATCGAGCAGTGTTACCATCTTCCATATCGGCCATCGATCGTCCTTCTCCCTGGGCCGTCCCCACGGGTCCGCCTTCACGCACAGAAGTCGAATGTGAGATCAGACTGTTGAAAATAAATAAGGCCGCAGGAGAGGATAGAATCCCTTCAGCTCTTTTTAAATTCGGGGATTTGTAGATGATTTGCAAAACTTACTTGTGAAACTGTGGGAGCATGAAACTGTCCAAGCAGACTGGAGCCGCTGGAGAATAGTCCCAATTTCCAAAACGGGTTCACGTACTGAATGCGGCAATTGCTTCTAAGATACCCGCCTCTGTCATTCTTAATAGACGTGCTGGCAAACATGGAAGCCAGATTCCCGAGAAGTAGGCCGGGTTTCGTCGATGTCGAGGCTGTATTGATCACATCTTCACACTACGTCAATTGTTGCAGCACCGTCATTGTTTATCGGCGAGCCACCGTAGTCGAGTTCCTCGACATCAAAGGTGCATTCGATTCGGTTGATCGAAGTGCGCTTTAGGACTGTCCACTGAGGAAGGGTGCATCTGAGAAATTTGTAGATATTATAAGAGCGGTGTACGGGCGTAGTTCGGGCAGAGTGAGGGCTTACGGCAAGCTGTCGCCGACCTTTAATAACACCAGCAGTCACCTTTCCTTATAAACTTCTCCATCGAAGAGAGCATGGAAACTGCGTTCACTGGACACGATCTGCAATGCGTGGAGAAGCTCCCAGGTGAATGACTTCTTGACTTGGAGTACGCCGACGATATTGCCCTTATCTATGACAGCTTATAAACGTGCCAAGTGGCATTGGACAAATCCGCACTGGTTATCAGTCGTATGCGGTTTGCTTTGCACCCTCGAAATACAAAGTTCTCCAAGATTGGCAGGGATTCAACCCTGCGCTGACCCTTGGCGGGGATCAGCTAGAAGTCGTCGAGAAATTCAAATGTCTAGGCAGCTATATTACCGCCAATAGAACGGAAGATTAGATCACAAACCGGATAGCGAAAGCTCGAGACGCCTTTGCCGATCTCCACCACATGTGGTGCCTGCAAGACATCATTCTCGCCGTGAAGGGAGAAGTTTATAATGCAGCCTTCGTTTAACCCTACTGTATGGTTGTGAAATCTGGCCATCAAGTTGACAGACATAAAAAGGATACTCACGTTCGATCATCGCTGCCTTCGCAGCTCAGCCCATATTTAATGGGAGCACCACGTGAGCAATGGGCATGTTCGACGTTGTGTATTTGATGCAGGAGGAGAGAGTGAACCGCTCAGCACCATTATATCACGCACCAGGCTCCGATGACTCGGCCACATGATGCGCATGCTAGCCCACCGACTCCCGCGACGTTTGCGTGCCCGGAGCCTGGATGGAAGAAGAGGGGTGGCTAAGCGATGACTTGGTCGAGAGAATGAAGACCCTCACTTCAGATCTGGCCTCGGTTGGAGCGTCACGGCTCCCTAGTTGGGGACCAAAATACGATGAACACATTTGGCTAGATACACTTGCTGACATGGCAAGGAGCCGACCTCAGTGGCGTTCGTGCTGAGTTTCTTTGTCTCTCCCGATTTCGTTTATCTGCCCCCTTCACCCTCGATCTCCCTCTTGTCGCATAATATGTTACTAAGTAGGCTGTCGCCATGTTTAGTATTCCATAATTTTAAGCATCTTGCTGTTTGCGTTTATTTTATCTTTATGTATTGCGGCACAATAGTTGAGGTGTGTTTCTCCCATTCAGCTTATGTGTAATGATGATGATGATGAATAATGTTAACGAGCACCACAGACAGTGTTGCGGCACGACCTTATTCCCATGCAGTTAATTCGGTCTAGGCAACCGCGATCCTAGTGACCACTATAAGTGATAACCTCTCACAATAAGTACCGAATAAGAGGGGACACAATGTAGCAATGAAACTGCAACTTGGCCCTATAATAAGAGTAAAGACATTATCTCCTCATCAATCCTGAAAACTGGTGTAACATGTGGAGGAACTCTCTGACATTCTTTGCAAAATATTGAAGGCCGATTCAGTTCACTGACAAAGATAGATTAGTTGCACGGAAGTAGGATAGGGAGTTGAATGGTATAGGTACATCTAGGCTTAGTCAGACATCCAACACGCTCCGGAAAAGCACTGTACGGCCGCGTCAACCTTTCAGGAATCATCAGTTGTGTGTATTCTAGCTGATTCCTGTGACGCTCTAACCCCCAACTCGGCTGTTGCCAGTCTGTGATTGAGACCATTGAGCTGCGACGGACTGTAACGACTATCGTCATTAATTTACTAAATGGGATATAACGTCGCTCAGTATTCACTGACCTGCAGATTACTAGCGTGCAGAGGACAGAGTAACCCCTCACCAAGCGATGGAATGCGAATTCCCTACCTATACGATTCAACGAAGCTGTTTGTCGAACAATACTCTAATATATAGTGAAGTTCATGGATAATTGTCTGCGTATATACATTGGCTGTACTTAACAAGTTAGATAAAAGCTGTGAATTCAGCGATAATATTCCACTAACACGCAGAGAACTCGAAATCCAAGGAGAAACTGAGCCCTGCTTCAGTCCATATGTTATTAGTACGCAGACCAAACTGCTTATAACGCTACATGTTAATTGGCAGTTTAAGTTTGTGAAGGGGCTATCCTGTCCTCTGCACATTAGTAACGCGCAGGCCAGTGGATAGGGAGCAGCGCCATATCCCATCTAGTAAGGATGGTCGTTGCCGTCCCCTATAGCTACGGAGTGGCAACAGTCGAGTTGCTGGTTTGAGCCCCACAAGGATTAGATAGAATGCGCACTGCTGACGATTAACGAATGGAGGAAACGGCCGTACAGTGTTTGGATGCTCTTCTTGTGTTTCAGGTCGCCACCACAAAATTCCCATTCGTTGTACGCATGTTCAACACAAGGAGTGAATAAAAGAAGTCAGTTAGACAGTGAAGATTGGCGTCATATGAAATGACAAAGGATTGGTTAGGGTTTCAGAATCTCAACCAATATGCTTAACTCAATGACGGTCGTAGATGTGCATGCACTTCTCCTAACAACTTCCTAACAAAATGGAATTTATACCCTAGGGTATCGCGGACGCCTGAGGAGAATGCAAAAAACTAATTGGTCACAGTGTAAGAAGAAATGGGTTGCTGTCCATCATTGACCTTCAAAGTATATGCGAATAAAGACAATGAACTGCACCATTCATCGATGCACTAGCCTTTGTCAATTTGTCCAACGCAGGCATGTTCAGTGAATATCGACAGAACCTGCTAAAATCAGCTGGATGGTGAATGCTTTATGAATCCACCGACAGCACACGTCGATCCATGGCGTTAGCTTCGTGATCCAGTGCAAGATGAAATTCAGTCGTATAAGGATGACATATGCCACATGCTCTCCAGAAGTCGGTTGAGAAAGCAATGTGCTAACGAAAAATGGAGTTAGCGAATTAAGGTGATGAGTATTTAGTTAACCGAGGAAGGCGACTCTGATAAAGAAGGATGTGCTATGCTTTTGGTGAGTTAACCTGTTGGAACCCCATGAGCAATCTTGAACGCTGTCGCGGAACATCAATAGTGGGCTTTGCGCACGACCTGCGAAAAGAGCATGTGCGACACACGTAGTATACCTCAGTGCTAAACAATAACCAACTGATGAATGATGGCGTTCTCCTAATGCGACCAACGTTTTCAGCGGGGTCTTTGCACGCTTACAATATAGCACATGTTTCCTTTACTTAAGCGTGTAGGTCTTGAGAACGGGGTCAGAAAAGTTGAAAAACACAGAAAAGCAGAATAGTTTCGTTATCTGTCAGGCAAGCTATAGCCCGGTGAGAACAAGAAGGTTGCGCTATAATATGGCGTGATATGGATGAGAGGAACCCAGCGATAAAAAAGTGAAAGGAGTCACTAGTTGTGATTGAGGCTGATTGGAGCCATTAATCGGAGAATGCGCCAGACATGCATCAATGCAGTCTAATTTCGCGGCAACGCATCATGAAGCGTGAACTCACCAATCCGACACAGAACAAACTGAAAGCAAAGTTTGCAGCGTGAAAAGGAACATGATTAAGGTGATGATTAGAAACAACAGGAAATGCTAGTCATCAGAACTCACCGCCGATTGTGCGTGGATAGCCGCGGTAGATACCCAAGTTACTCGCGATGTCACTCAAAATGGTGCGGAAGGTGCTACAAGAAGGTGAACATGAGATATGAGGAATTGGTGATGGGAGTGAGGCAGTGACCAGATGAACTGCTTTGACAGAAACAGAAAACCATCAAGGAAAACCTGATGTTATCCCTACAAATATAATCCTCTATGCTGCAGGCCTGTGCGAAAAGCACAGTAAGTATTGAAGCGGTGTTACGACGACCCTTAACAGTCAGAAGAGTTATCAGCATGCGGTATTAGCATGTGATAAAGAACAGCTCACCTACGGAAGTCTAACATCGGTTTGTACTGGTGAACCTATGCAGGATGTTAGTGACGGGTTCTTCGTGCGAGACTGACTCTAAGCAAGGAAACGAGGGAAAAACTTTTCAGCAGCAAAAGGATGGTTGTAAAATGTGCCCACTACACAAACCACGATCGTAGCATCTAAATAGGGAATATGCTACTGCTAAGGCTCGCAAACATTTGAAAATGAAAGCTAACTGAAGGAGATTGACGACAAGATATGCCCATAAGCAACGATCCAAAGTGAAGAATTAGAAAAGACAAAATCTAGGGACAGAAGGACGCAAATGACCGAGAGCAATGGTGCCAGCGAGTTCCCGACTATGCCACGTATGTCGTAAGCGACTCGCGTGACCCATCCAGAGACTACCACCTGGAAAGCGAACGCACAATAGTACGACAAAGTCTCTGAGGCAACAGCATGTTCCCACTGAATCTGAGCCCGAACACACACACGCGTCCAAGTAGACGAGTAAAGTGTGAAACTCGATCAAATGTAGTACTGGAGAGTGCGCTGCTGAAAATCGACCGGCGTACTTCAGCACTACTCCCTCGGAGGTCCCACCATATGTGAGCTGCGCCATGCGTGTGGCAATGGTCAAAGAAAACAAGCTGCTTTATTATTTTTAATGAGCAATGACCGTGGCTCTGATTGATAAAAAACGCTGACGGAACTGCAGTATTGTACACGGTACCATTGTCCAGTGCGTTGATATCTCGGTGGACTGTTTGAAAAATGACACAAGACTTCCGAGTTGGTACAGCTTACTGGACCCGTTGGTTGTTTGAGGTGAGTTACTTGAAGATAAGCAAATCGACCCGTCATTTGCAGTGCTTGTTTCAAGATGGTAAGAATAGTCGGCACGTACGCGAGTAGTGTGACAGTAACATGCTTTCGAAAGATTTAGGGAAATATTCTGCATAAGGTACGGTGATCCGTGACAGTCTATCTAGCAGCCAATGTAAAAAGCTGCATACGGCCAAAAGGAGCTATATTGCCAAGGCTACACCTCAAATCGGTTTCACTATTACACGCTGTGGAATCGGTAAACATGCGGCACTCACCAAGATTTTACACACTCTCGTACCAGACGGACTCTGTCACTGGAATATGAATACGGGATAATAGCGTCTTAACGTATCTGTGCTTGCCAGCTAACAGTTTCAATGCCTTTGTTGTTACCGACCCCATGACTCATATTCACGGTTTCAGTGCCTTTGTTGGCAGACGCGTAAAGGTGATTTTGCAATCGCATGTGCAAGATTCGACCGCGAGGCTATACAGCAGCGCTTGGAGGAAAGGTTCCAGTTTGCCTACTCCTCTTACGAGCTTACCGATGGTAAGTCGCATGTTGTCAAAGAAGAATCCTACAAACCTTCCCTATTTTATCCACAGGAGTCAGAAATGTACATATCGTTCGAGCCGGCCTTCTGTGAGAGTAAGAACATCACCTCGGGGGGTTGTTTTTTGGTTGATGTTCATCGTTTTGATAATGTCTGTGAAATTCTCCGGTTGTGCAGTGAATACAACTTTACATCATAAATGCCAGCTTAAGTACATGATGGCCATCAAGCAATAGACTAATCTGGACTCAAGCAGAGCACATCATCTTTAGATATAGGCGATGCACATCAGCACAAGTATATCGACTGAATTAGTGCATTTATCACGAATCTGATTATATCCTCGCGCGTGTCTCCATACTGTCAACTCGTGTTGGCTCGGCTGAATGTATACCCATCAACTGCGTTCGCAAGTGGCGAACCAGTGAAAGCAATCTGAATTGTAACGTCGGTTATCAGTGAGGCGTGTCAACCGACGTTACAATTCAGACTGCTATCACTGGTTCGTTACTTGCGAAAACAGTTGACGGGTATACACTGAGGGGTGTCCATCGCAATGAGGCTGGACCTTACCGGGGTGCGATGGTTTGTGTGCCTCAGAGATCCACTGAGCTATGCTGGGTGGTGCGCTTTTTGCACATTCAGAGCCACTCACACCAGATTGGTCAATGGTTAGAGGCCACACAAACTCAACCTCCTGGTCCTCCAGGTTGGGGGTTGGAGTGAGGTGGCTGTTTATTCCTTACAACGGAATCCTTGTAGCCCAACGTCCAACCCGCCACCCTGCGGTAAGGTTTTTGGACCAAAGGCTTTGGTTGAGAACCTTAATCGTTCTATTATCTAGGCCTGCGCAACCTGACAGTATCCTGCCATCCAAACACAATGAATCTCTCTTCAAACAAATTTCTGATGCTCTGGCCACCGCAGATGATAATCAACGGTGCCCTATCTGCTGCATCGAGCAGGGTGGATAGGGGTTTGGATGCTACTGCTCAAGTCTTCCCGTCTCCTTATTCCTCCACTTACTCTTTTTCTCCCTTATAGTCCTGTCCCAACTTCACTTTTATCCCCCCTGTTTTCAACCCCCCAACTATTGGCCCTCCTCCAACATGCGTTGCTAGGCGTTTATCTTCTAATTTCAACTCACATGCTAACGCGGAGCATCACTCCTCTCCTGTCGACAAGCCCATGTCTAACCAAGCGGTCCATTCCAGTTCACCGGCTTCCGTTTGGAGCCCTCGATCCTCCTTCAGATTGGCATGCCTCAATGTACGCACATTGCTACAGATCGGTCAACAGACAGCATTCGCCCGAATATTAGAGAATCTCTCGAACGATATCTGCAGCTTATCAGAGACCCGCCTACAAGACTCGAGCTCTGTGCTCACTCTGCGATTCCCTTCAGGTGACGCAAACATTATTTTCTCATTGTGTCTATCCGGTGACGATGCAGCTTCAAGCAACGGCCAAGCCGGTGTTGGTATTGCCCTTAGTCCCCGGGCTAAAGCTACGCTGGTTGATTGGATTCCAATCAGTAGCAGGAGGTGTGCGGTCCGATTGGTTGGCTCGTTTAAAGCCTCGAAGTCGCGCGGGACTAATAGGTGTCTATTCATCATCGCTGCCTACGCGCCCACAAACTGTAGCGATGATTCGGTAAAGAACGACTTCTACCGCCAACTGACCCAGCTCCTTCACTACAGAAGAAGCACGGATACTGTGGTGTTGACGTGGGATCTGAACGCACAAGTTGGAAAGTTGTCCACTGATGAAATGCATCTGGGCGGCCAACATGGTATAGGCTCCTGCAATGATAACGGTGAGCGGTTACTTCATTTGTGTGAAGATGCTCGCTTATTTCTTGCGAGCACTACCATCGGACACAGCATCCGATTGGACACAAATCGATCACATTGCTATCAGAAACCGCTGGAGAGGCTGCATCCAGAACTGTCGTTCGATTGGGAGCACAGATGTGGACACCGACCACGCATTTGTATATGCTGACATGCGGATGCGTTTTGGCGGACGCCACGACGACGCTGTGAGCGCAGTGACACCAGCCAACTGGCGAAACCAGCTTTTCGGAATTTCTATCGAAGTACGCTGACATGCGAGTGGAGTAAGCGCTCACTGGAGACAATTGAAGGTCACTTGTCCCATATTCACCAGTCCTCATTAGCAGCAGACAAATCCTCATGTGGTAAGTTTAATCGTCAATAGGGTCACTGGGTATCTTCGCGGTCTCTGGAACTGATGAATGTTCACTGGGATATGAAGTCTGGAAGCGAACAGAATGAAACTCGCAAAGAGCTCCGGGCAAAACTCCGTGCTAGTCTGAAGAGAGACCGCGAATCTTGGTGGTCTGTTCGTGCGTCAGAGATGGAAGTGGCCGCTGCCCATGGTAAGCATCGTAAGTTATTCCGTCTGATACGGGAAACGGGCAGCAGAAGACCAGGTGTTGGTGAAACAATTTGTGACGAGAGTGGATAGCCTATCCACAATTTGTCAAAACATTTAGAGCGTTGGGCTGCGCACGTTGGAAAGCAATTTAATCGGCCGGAACTGTTAGATTCCTCGCCGGCCACTGATCGTCTTGCTCCGTGCGCTGTCCCTTTAGATCCGCCCTCACGCTCAGAAGTCAAAGGAGAGACCGGACTGTTGAAGTTGAACAATGTCGCGGAACCAGATGATATTCAACCAGCCCTGCTCAAATTCGGAGGCTCCGCTCTTGTTGATGCTCTACATGAATTACTAGTGAAACTGTAGGAGCAGGAAACTGTCCCAACCGAATTGAGCCCCTCCGTTATCGTTCCATTATCAAAGGAGGCTCGCGTTCGGAATGCGACAATTATAGAGCAATCAGTCTGATCTCCATCGCCTCCAAAATCCATCACAGACTGACTGGCGCGCGTGACAGCCAGATTCGTGAGGAGCAAGCCGGTTTTCGTCGGGTTCGTGGCTGCATCGACCACATCTTCACTTTGCATCAATTGTTGAAGCACCGTCATACATATCTGCAACCCACCGTAGTCGTGTTCCTCGACATCAAAGGTGCCTTCGATTCGGTTGATCGATGTAACCTTTGGGACTGTATACTCAGGAAAGGTGTCCTTAAGAAATATGTAAAAATTATCCCAGCATTATAGGCGCGTAGCACGGGCAGTGTGAGGGCTTACGGCAAGCTGTCACAGCGCTTCAATATCTCCAGCGGTGTGAGACAAGGATGCTCGCTGTCTCCTTTCCTTTTCAACTGCGCTACTGACGAAGTCTTGGAGATTGCATTTACACGACATGGCTTGGAAGGTGTGGAGCTACTCCCAGGAGAACGACTTCTTGGAGTATGCAGACGATATTGCCCTCATCTGTGACAGCTCTCAGACGTGCCAAGCTGTACTGGACAGAGTAGCACTGGCTGTCAGCCGCTTCGGGCTTTGCATTGCATTATCGAAGTGCAAAGCTTTCCTCCAAGATTGGCAGAGATCGTTTCCTGCGCTGACCGTTGGTGGGGATCTGCTAGAAGTTGTACAAAAAATTCAACTACCTGGGACGTTGTATCAGCGCCCCTGGGGTTGAGGATGAGATCACGAACCGTATGTTAAAAGCTCGAAGTGCTTTTGCTAGCCTTCGCTACTTATGGTGGCGGCGCGACATCACTCTCGCCCTGAAGGGTAGATTGTACAATGCAGAGCTACGTTCGACCATCGGTGCCTTCGCAGTTTGGCTCACATCTGGTTGAACATCGCATGAGTAACAAGCATGTTCGACGCCTTGTTTACGGTACAGGAAAAGGAAGTGAACCGCTCAACACCGTGATTTCACGTACCAGGCTCCGATGTCTCGGCCACATGTTGCGCATGCCAGCCCACAGACTCCAGCGATGTGCGTTGTTTACTCTCCGGGGGTGTGGATGGATGAAGAAGAGAGGTGGCCAAGTGATGACTTGGTCGACAGGAATGAAGGTCCTCACTTCGAAACTGGTCTCGGTTGGAGCTTCACGGCTCCCTAGTTATGGACCAAAATACGATGAACACGTTTGGCTAGATACACTTGCTGACATGGCAAGGATCCGACCTCAGTGGCGTTCGTGCTGCGAGTTTCTTTGTCCCTCCCCACCGTTTTTAACCTCCCTCTCCAATCACGATCTCATTTCGTAGCGTAAGATAATTTTACATCAAAAATTTTCTTGTTACCTGGTAGCTTACCGGAATGATAACTATCCGTTGCTGATAGCTCAGCTGGTATGCAACTGTTGTATTTATTCTATTTTTTTCTTTTATGTATTGCGGCACAGTAGCTGAGGTGTGTTTCTCACCCTCAGCTAACCTGTATTGCTGATGATGATGATGATAGTTACGTGACAGCAAGGCGTCAACAGAATGTTCCGGCGCACTGCTGATGTCCCCATCTAGGTTGACGATATTGCCACTAGCAACATATGATACACGTCAGTGTATTATTGCCAAGCAATCTGGATCACTTGGATTGACTCCTATCTCATCTTACTGTGCACTGAAGAAGTGATCACACACTCACTCTTTACCTGACTGAAACATCCAAATTTAAGTTTGTTTACCCGCGACAGGGTTCGATGTCTGACTGCGACATCAGCAGCACGCAGGTTTACCAACATTACGCTGTTATGCAGCCACTAGTAGTCACGTGCGGGTCAGAAATATTGCGAGGTCGTTCGCTCGTACGATGGCCTGAACTGTGGGTTAGACGCCAGAAGCTTGATCCGCTAGTCTCTCGACCTGCAACAGTCCGGTGTGAAACGTTGGCTGTCACTGAAGAAGCACGGTGGTTGGGTTTTCTACCAAGCAACGACTCATCTGTTCGAACAGAGGTACGAGGTGACTGTCGTAACTAGCTTGGATAAGACGATCACAGTGAGGATATTTCAAAAGGATAAACATGACTAGCTAGGTTCGGTCAGTTAATTATGCTCAATGGGCCGTTTTGCATTATATCCATTTCTCATACGCTTAGTCGGACGAAGTTTCATAACGTTACGGACACTTGTTAGCGCACATTGCGATTGATGCGTTTATCTCGTTTCACTCGATGCGATCCAAGCGCCAGGGGTTCATCCACTATTCATATGCCTAATACTGGGCGGAGAAGTAGCTTCGAGTGCTTTTTGAAAAGTACATTACATGCGATTTCAACCCACGTTCGGCTCCTCCATCACACCCGTCAGTCATCATCATCATCAGAGTTATACACGTTAGCGAGAGGTGTAAAACACCTCAGCTACTGTGCCGCAATACATAAAAGAAAAAAGAGAATAAATACAACAGTTGCATGCCAGCTGAGCTATCAGTAATGGATAGGCATCGTTCCGGTAAGCTACCAAGCAACAAGAAAAATTATGATGTAAAATCATATTACGCTACGAAATGAGATCGTGATTGGAGAGGGAGGCTAAAAACAGTGGGAGGGACAAAGAAACTCACAGCATGAACGCCACTGAGGTCGGATCCTTGTCATGTCAGCAAGTGCATCTAGCCAAACGTGGCGTCGAACACGCTTGTTACTCATACGATGTTCAACCAGATGTGAGCCAAACTGCGAAGGCACCGATGGTCGAACGTAACTACTCTCTTTTCGTCCGCTGATCTATGGGGCCAGGTTTCGCAACCGCACAGTAAGGTCGAACGTACCGCTGCATTGTACACTCTACCCTTCAGGGCGAGAGTGATGTCGCGCCGCCACCATAAGTAGCGAAGGCTAGCAAAAGCACTTCGAGCTTTTAATATACGGTTCGTGATCTCATCTTCAATCCCAAGGGTGCTTATACAACTTCTCAGAAAGTTGAATTTCTGAACGACTTCTAGCAGATCCCCACCAACGGTCAGCGCAGGAAACGATCTCTGCCAATCTTGGAGAAAATCTTTGCACTTCGATAATGCAATGCAAAGCCCGAAGCGGCTGACAGCCAGTGCTAATCTGTCCAGTGCAGCTTGGCACGTCTGGGAGCTGTCACAGATGAGGGCAATATCGTCTGCGTACTCCAAGAAGTCGTTCTCCTGAGATTAGCTCCACACCTTCCAAGTCATGTCTTGTAAATGCGATCTCCATGACTTCGTCAATAGCGCAGTTGAAAAGGAAAGGAGACAGCGAGCATCCTTGTCTCACACCGCTGGAGATATTGAAGCGCTGCGACAGCTTGCCGTAAGCCCTCACACTGCCCGTGCTACGCGCATATAATGCTGGGATAATTTTTACATATTTCTTAAGGACACCTTTCCTGAGTAGACAGTCCCAAAGGTTACATCGATCAACCGAATCGAAGGCACTTTTGATGTCGAGGAACACGACTACGGTGGGTTGCCGATATGTATGACGGTGCTTCAACAATTGATGCAAAGTGAAGATGTGGTCGATGCATCCCCGACCACGATGATTAGGGTTCTCAACCAAAGCCTTTGGTCCAAAAACCTGACGGTAAGGGAGCGTGTTTGACGTTGGGCTACAAGGAGTCCGTTTTAAGGAATAAGGAGCCACCCACATTCCAAACCCAACCTGGAGGACCGGAAGGCTGAGTTTGTCTGGCCTCTAGCCATTAACTAGTCTGGTATGAGTGGCTCTGAAAGTGCAAAACAGCACCACCCAACATAGCTCAATGGATCTCTGTGGCACGCAAATCATCGCACCATCAGTGAAAATAGCAGTCCTTGAACCCGGGACCATTAAGACTTTAGTTGTGGCCGCTACCCATAAGCCACGGGGTCGATCTCCGTATTTTCGTCCAAAGGGATGAATCATGAGTTGGTGATTGAGAGAATAATTTTTTACAAACAGTGGGTGCACACTCAAACAAAGGAAAGACGCAGTGTCATCAGACACTGCCGGCCAATTCTGATGGAAAGTTGAAGGTGGACCGAACACATGGGTACGTCCCGGGACATGCACGATAAGACAGTTTACAACAGATAATTCTAGTTAGTGACTCTGCATCATGAGAGAGAGATATATAATTATTATCGTGGATCCCAAGTCTGGTGGCTGTAGGTTCGCTGAGAGATTATAGGCTTGAATGTGCGTCAAGAGACGTAATGCCCATCCATGATTTCTGTTGGCCTAGCTGACATGAAGCGCAAACAGCGAATGATCAAATGTGAAGTGAAAACTTTGATTTCAAATACAATTTCGGGAAGGTGGTCAAAAGACAAAGCAGACCTAGACGGGGCTTTCAATTGGCCAGTATGATAAAGGTGAGCGAAAGAGAAACTAAAAGAAGGAAGAAAAAAGAACCAGAGAGTGAGCTAGTGTAAGAATAGTACCCTTCAACGTGAATTTAGTTCAGAAGAGGGGATTGTACGGGCTAACAGGTGTTGGAGACCGGTGTGGTTTTTATGTAGCAATGGGAAACCTTCACACAAAAGTGCCTGAAATCACCACCTGCCAGCCATGTGGAATGAAGCATGGCAGGGCAACGAATAAATTGGTATATGGCCCAGTGAAAGAATGATGGTTTAGGTGATTGCGTTGCAAAGAGGAAAGCGTTCGTGAGGCGCAGACTGAAGCATAGTAGACACGTAGTCGTGTGGCCCCTAGTCAAAGCGCGTAGATACGATAACGGAGAAGAGGGTGCAAAGCCATCAGATGCAAGCTTTGGTTAAATCATCTGATACCGCTTCATCAGCTATATATATATATATATATATATATATATATATATATATATATATATACTTATATTTAATATAATGTATGGCGGTACGGCCAATGGTGCTCTGAAACAAGTGGTGGCTAAATCATGACAGATGCTCTACCCAATGCTGCTACTGTAGTGCCATGGGCTCATGTCCTGGACGCTTTCTCGTGGCGACGGCTGCTTAGGAGTTGGGTTACGCCCTGCTCTCTGCTAAGATCTAGGACACCAATCTGTATGAAATATGCTAGACCCGTTGCCTCTCAGGTGTAGTTATTCGAAGGTTTTGGCTGAGGACCCGAGTCGTTCTCCTGTCAGGTATGGGCGCCCTCCTAGTATCTTATTATCTTTTCGGAGGTTTAGTAGTGGTCGATGGCCCTCTTCCCATAAAACCTAGCCATGAGAGACAACAGGTCCACGGGTTATAAGCTCACCGCACGATTGGCGTAGGGCACGAGTACCATGTATTGTCTCCAACGGTGGTAGGGCACCCGCGGGTGTGCAATGGTTTTCTACTGCCCCCCTCAAGCCAGGCAGCTCCTGGTCAAATTGGTGCAAACACGCCTCTGGCCGTGGTCGCAGGTGCATATTCAACTAAGGTCACAATACACAATTGAATTGTTCCAGATCTGAGAAGGCAGTGTGTGACAGACCTCAAGCAGATCCCAATCCGTCTCCGTAATCACAGGCCTGAGCTGGATCTGCTCCCCACTGCCTTGTGGGTCAGGCTATTGAGTCAAAGACTCCGGGTGGACTCCCTCAAGCAAACCTGCGAAGCACAACCGCCACCTTGCGTGCGACTGCCCATCAATGTAATCGTATGCTCAAAGCACTCAGCGTTGAGTGCTGGAACGTGCGCACGCTAACGGACCGGAATTCGAGTGAGCGCCCCGAGCGGCGCACTGCACTGGTCACGAAGGAACGGGCGAAGTACAACATCGATATTGAGGCGCCCAGCGAGACCCGTCTCGCAGAGCAAGGTAAGTTGCATGAAGCAGGTGTTGGCTACACGTTCTATTGGGTGGGCAACGCCACCTCAGCACCACGTGAACATGGGGTCGGATTTGCAATATCCGATCGCCTAAATGGCCAGCTCGTGGGTGAACCAATTGGCATCAGCGCGTGACTCATGACTGCTCGCCTACGACTCGGAAGAGGTAAGTTTGCTACTTTTACAAGCACCTAAGGTCAGACCATATGCTATCGTGCTGACACGCGTGATCAATTCTACACTCTGCTATCCTCCGTGATACGGTCTGTGCCGAGGAGCGACTGTCTATTTCTGTTGGGTGACTTCAACGCGCGCGTTGCGCGTGATGCATCGGTGTGGACAGATGTTATCGGTCCGTATGGCATTGGTTCAGCTAATACGAACGGTGACAGGCTGCTCTCACTGTGTGCCCCTCACGGCCTGACGATCACGAACACTCGGTTTGCACAGTGCGAGCGAGATAGAAACTTGCACGCACCCACAGAGTAGTCACGCTCACCTGCTTGACTATGTCATCGTACGTCAGCGTGATATGAGTGAAGTGCGCATGACACGTGTACTGCATGGAGCTGAGTGTGGCACTGACCACAAATTGGTGCAGACCAATCTGTACATCTATTTTCGTAAATCTATGTATTGCTCTCCCGCCGTGAATCGGAGACGTTAATATAACATTCTCTACCTCGGTACTGTGGCTAAACGTATTGAGCTGGAGAAGGTGATGGCAGCACGACTGTGTGATGTGGAATGCATAGCCGCAGTGGGTGATCTGTAGCACCACATTCGCGACCAGGTGACAGCTGCTGCCGAGGAGACTATTGGGCGCGTAAACTGTAAGCGGCCTGATTGGTTTGATGAGAACAATGCGAGGATTGGCGCATTGGTGTGTGCGAAGAATGCAGCATTTGCTGCACATGTGGCAGACTCCAGTGACTTGGGGAAGAAGAGTCAGTTTCGCAAACTTCGACGGCGACTGACTCGTGAGCTCCGTCGCATTAAAAATTCATGGTAGTCGGAGAAGGCGAAGCCGATGGAATGCTGCTCCGAACGCCGCCAACACAAGGAATTTTTTGACCCCTTGAAGGCGGTGTATGGACCGAGATTGGAGCCGGTGAGAGCGCTATTTTATGGTAGCTCATGCGCTGCCTGCACACAGACTGCAGTCATAATGCAGATCTGGCAAAAAGACTGACTGTCCCTTGTACAATCGTTCAAAGATTGACTGTCCTACATTGAACGGCCTGAAGCAGAAGGATGTGAAGGCGAGTTTGGCGGACACGCCGACAATGAGTGGGACGCAGAAAGCACTTGCTCAGCAGCAAAACAGCAAGTGTGCTGGGGCCGACGGGATCCCGTCTGAAGTATTGAAACACGGAGGACCCGCGTTGGTGACTACGCTGCACCACTTGGTGCAACGCGTATCGATTGAGCAGGAGCTGCCTAATGAACTGAAGGATTCCCTTGCGCAAGCACTGCAAAAGCCCAAAGGGAGCAAGTAATGTTGCACGAATTATCATGGCATCAACTTGCTGAGTTGTGTGGACAAGGTGATTGCCCGGATCCTGCTCAACCGCCTCGTCAGTCAGGTTGTAGAACCGAACGTGGCGGAAGAGCAATGTGGGTTCTGTTCGGGTCGCAGCACCATCGATATGGTGTTTGCGGCTCGTCAGTTGCAGGAGAAGTGCAGAGAACGACAATAGCAGTTGTACTCGCTGTTTGGTGATTTCAGCAAAGAATTTGATACGGTGAACCGCGAGGCATTGTGGCTGGTGTTGGGCTGATTTGGTTGTCCGAGTAAGTTTCTAAGTTTAGTTGCATGTCTGCACAGAGTGTAGCTGAGTGGAGAGACCTCGGATGAGTTTGCAGTTATCTCTGGTGTGATTCAAGATTGTGTCTAAGTTCCTGCCCTGTTTAATATATACCTTCATGCCATAATGTCTTGTGCTTTTGATGCGGCTTGTGCTTACGGTGTTCGTGTGGAGCACCGTACTGATGGTGGGTTGCTGAACATCCGTCGTTTCGGTGCAAGAACCCTAGTCTGTGAGACAACTATCCGTATGTTGCTGTTTGCTGACGACTGTGCGTTGGTTGCACACATCGCTGATGAGTTGCAGCACATGACTAGTGCTCTGGATTCGACAGCGGCCAAATTCGGCTCACCATGGTAACAGTCAGAACTGTCTGTCTCTTTCAGCCTTCACCGATGATGCAGTCTTCAATATTGCCGCAAATCAGCATCAGTGCTAAAGTATTAGAAACCACCTCCCGCTTCTGCTACCTTGGTGGTGTGATGTCGACTGACCAGCAGCTACACAGTGAGCTGCGTATCCGCGTCTCGAAGGCAGCGGTGGCATTCAGGAAGCTAGAGTACCGAGTGTGAAACAACCATCAGCTTACCATTGGCACGAAGCTGATGGTGTACAAATACATGGTGCTGTCCATTCTTCTATATGGCAGCGAAACGTGGACGATGTACCGGCGGGATGTGCGATATCTCGAGCGGTTCCATCAACAGTGTTTGCGGCGGATTCTGCGTATTGTTTGGTGCGACAGTTGCGGACACAGAAGTGTTGCGTCGTAGTGGAATGTATGCAGTGGACTGCATACTTTTGCTGAGATACCTGAGGTGGCTCCATCATGTGTGGCGTATGGATTCGACGCGGATACCGACGCAGCTATTATATGGTCAACTGTGTTTGGAGAAGTGGCACGTGGGGAAAACGAAGATTCGTTACCAGGACCTGAGCAAAATGAGCCTCTCAAGTTCCAATCTTGATTGTAGGTCATGGGAATCGAAGGCGATTGATCGGCTTGCATGTTGCTACCTGATCTCAAAGACCTTTGCCGATCTGCAAGAGAAAGCCCTCATGCATGCAGAGAAGAAGCGGCAATTGGGAAGTGACAAGCGCCGATGGGTTGTACTCCATCGACGTCGAGCGCATGGTGCTGCAACACATGCGGTCGCGAGTGCCTGAGTCAGACAGACCTAGTGAGGCATGAGCGAGGCCACTCGGGGCCACCACAGAAACGAGGACGAGTCCTGCTGAGAACGTAGGCAGAACCGGCGCAGCGTTTAGGAACAGGCTGCGTTCGATTTACTAACCGCCTGCTTCGGTATTGAGTTTCTTTATTTCAGGCGATGCGTTTGCTATATTGTCCTAATGCTTGTTACCTTATTTTAATGTCTACCTGTATAACCTTCTATTAACTTGCACAAGTCGTTCAACCTAATAGTGGTTAACTACGTTAATATCTTCCCGTTTGCAATATTTCCTTAAAAATATTTTCTGACATGTTTAACCTTTTGCGGAGTTGTTGATAACCAAGTTAAGTTATGTGCTTATTTAGCGAAGAACTGTCAGCGTATCTGTATCCATAATCCGATATATTTTATTTGATATCGGCATTTCGAATGATTGGCTGTTGTTTGACATCCCCGCTGTGGCTGTGCTTGATGTGCATGTTGACAAGGTGCCTACCTGTCTATTACCCGCTACCTCATCCATACTGGCTCCAGAAGAAAGTTGGTCGTTGCTGGAGGGGACGAGGTGCACGGTCCTTGTGGTCGTGCTAGGCTCGAAGAGTGGTTCCACTCACTCAGTGTGGAGCGGACCATGGTCCAGCCACCGCCTTGTGTGCGCCTGATTCCCCAAATACAGCGTGCTTGTGTTTGTCTGTGAAGAAGTGTGGGCCGGCTCCATTGATGAAACGTGGCTCCCATCCGCATGCCTCCCGGTCTTATTCCTTCGAGCTTACACTGGATATGGGGTGTGTGGATGGAGCTGTGGTTGGTGCAGCGCCAGCCATCCATGGTCCCTCTGTAGGCGCAGGCGTCCTGTGGCTTTCCTATAGAGGCCACAATGACAGGCAAATCCGAAACCGGATGCCGCCAACCATGCAACACATTGCCTGTGTCCGGAAATCGGCGGACAGGAGTCACTCCAGCGGACTCACACCTTATAGTCTCAATTCATATAAGAGCACCTAGCAGAGGCTGATTTCATACACTTCTTGTTGGTACATTACTTAATGCTTGTCATGAAGCCTCGATCACTGAAAATGGAAACAACGCATCAAGGTAGTCATTTGAAGATAATAGTTAGAAATCGGGAGCGCATGGTCAAACCCCTAGAAACGGATGATGCTCGTTTGAAGTATTAGCGGTCCAGCCAACTACTAGTTTCTTCATACACACCCACTTAGGCAGTAATTTCAAGTGGACTGAATGATACACTACAAGTTGATGTGCGCTATGAATTAATAAGCAAATCTACGAAGACACTACTTAGGGTAAAAGCAAACTGAATTATGCAGCTACACCGTTCGAGATGTCAAGGTTACGCACGGTTGCGAGTGGTCTACGTAACTACAGCTTAGAAGATGACTTTAAGGTTGTTACAAATGCATCCGGACAATAGAGATCACCCAGTCGACTAGACATACAATCCACCTCAATGGACGTTATTCGCTTTCGAGCGAACAACCGAATGGGCCATTCACTCAGTGTTTTAGTGGGCATTTCATAGGAACATACAACCGTAAGCAAGTCATGCATAAGATCGTTTTGCGAATGTGTCTTACCGCCCACCTTGGTTAAAGTAAGTTTCAGCTAGTAGGCCTCCCTCAGCGGAACATACCGGTGATGAGTTGACAGAAGAGCAAGGAAAAGTGAGAAAACCGACCGAAAGGACGCATCGTTTGGGTAGTAGGTGCTTTGGCAGTGAGTATCGGCTGCAGTCTCGGTCCCATCAGCGGATAGAAACCCTATATGACATAATACAGTCAAATGGTTAGTCTACATTCAGTATTTCTACTCTGGCAGCCCAAGTTCAAACCTTACCATAGGTTCTCAGTCTAGAACTGTACTCTCACATCAAACCCAGGATTAGCAGCTCGATTCACGGCACTTAAGTATCCGAGCATGGTTTATAAACCAAATCGGATAGAAACGAGTGCCAGCTTCTGGCTAGGAGGCCAAGGTTGGATAACTCAACGTATGCGACTCGGGAGCCTGTACGGCAGAGTCGCTAGTGACAGCAACAGTGTTATACTCAAGGGGAACGGAAAGAGACTGGCTTCTCGAAAATAAGGCGATCTAAAATGTGATTCAAATTACCAGGACTCCGAACACAATCAAGACTCGAGATAATCGGTACGACCTCCACGTAGAACGGTTAGGCCATTAACATCAAATTCCGATTGAAAGAGAGCGAGCGGACGCACGATTCCGGTCATGGGAATTAAGCAACACTGAGATCGTTAGAAGTTTGATGAGTTACCAAAGGTTTGTTCTGGACATTGACATCTTGTATGTTAACCTACGATGAAAGCCCTTCTGTTATTGGCATACTTCGCTCCGGTAAATTTGACACTCGTAGAGTGTTAAGCTCCAAGGTGCTGTTGAAAGAGGCACCTAATAGATAAATGGACCAATCATACCCCGACTAAGTTCTCTGGAAGTATTCACTACGAAAAAACATGATTTTTCAGTCACTATAGAATGTCTCAGCTAGCTCCTTGGTCCTGAACAGCATCACATTCTTAAAGTCTCACTCTTGGGGTACTCAGTAGTAACAATCCGAGTGTTACTCAGGATGTGGGGATGAACCAAGTTCAGACAGCAAAGTTATCGCTTTTTTTCGGTAGCATAGGCGGAGGGCTTAATGAAGTGGGTTGATATGGTGGGACACAACATGAGATCTTATCCTTTTACGGTTTATCATCAGGAGCAACATAATGAAATTGCAAAACAAGTAAATTGCACATCAGATTAAACTATTTCCTTGTTTGTCAGTTGATGACCTTATGAAAGTCCATTCTTGAAATGGGTGACATCGATGACTGTATGTTCATCGCGGTCGGAACCACGCAGTGTCTACATGAGTTGGGGTGATCAATAAAGGGGGAATGAGAAGAGATACGTAATACCACTATAATTGATCAACCATGCGCTGATCGATAAGATAGCAGTTGGCATCAAACATATGCGGAATCGATGAAGAACGATTGAACGGTGAGCACCAGGACGAAATGCGACTGCATAATATGCAAAGAATGGCGGGGGCCACTGTTGCAGGAGCGCCAAACGATCCCGCAAAATTTACACACCACCGCCCGGGTCACCAGACCACGCGGCGCGGGACACATTTCTGTCCCACAACGCAGTAGATTCAGGGCAAACACAGAGGGTACAGAACTGAACATGTTCTTTTTGAATCGCACATCTTGACGCAGTGAGCCATTCTATTCAAAATTAAAGCGGCATGCTGGTCTGTATCGCCTTTGCTTAGTCGTAATAAGCACCCTGAAAATGTCTGTCTTCATTTCTGTCATAGGTGCGGGACTAGGGGGTGGGCGTCAAACAATCGGCATAGGCGTTGTGGGTCAGTCGATTAGTCGCCCGTCTATCCTACGCGCGGGGCATAGTTCGCGACCGTAATTCACGTGTCGAATAGGAGTACCTATGAGCAAAGCTTGGATCTCCGCACCACCGAACTAGTCCGAATTGGTTACTGGAGACGAATCCATAACAAGGAGCGACGAATCTATTACCGATCGACGGCGACGTTATTATTACAGCCACACAGTTGAAGATGTGTGGCACAAGCAAAAGAGAACTGTCATTTCTCAATATTGCAAGTGTCAAATTATCGCACAAGATGTCTTCGGGAAAGTGACGTACCCACCTGCAGTGACTGGTTAGCAGCAAAATTCGTGAAGTCAGATAGGAACAGAAAACTAAAGAAAAAGGGAAGAAAAATGCCTGCTTACGTGGTACTGCCGGTGAAGTTGATCCCAGCAAGGAGAGGATGTTTGGTAACCACACCACCGAATGTTGGACCGTCAGCAGGGACGAAATTAATCACTCCTGGCGGAAGACCGCTTTCACGAAAAACGCTGAGAAATAATAAAACGCCAGAACGGTAAGTTGAGCATTAGACGAAAACAGTAGGTGCTCAAAAAGAAGTGTGAACATATGAAAGTGAAAGATCGAATGCCGGACGAACATTCTACGGTGGGAGTAAGCCACTGAGTACTTGTTACAACATAACATACTGCGATAAAATAGAGAGTAAAAACCGAAAATCTGCAATACGGCCAGAATATAGGAGCCTTGGATAAAGTTGGATGTGCATGACCAATGTCTACACCTATGACTACGCATCGTTCGTAGTAGAAGCAGTTTGTAGTACGACTCGGGACTAAGCTTAGATTTCTCTTGGTGAGGATCGACAAAAAGTCGTTCAGAAATATAATTGCCTAGGCAGCTGTACCAGGGCCCGGGGAATAAAAGATGGGATCACCAACCGTGTTACCAATCTACGCTAAAAGTGGCGCCGGCGCGACATCGCTCTTAACCTGAGGGGTAGAATCTACAATGTAGCCGTCCGTTAAACGCATGGTTTCGAAACCTGGCTCATCTGATTGACAGACATAAAAAGGCACGTTACGATCAACCACCACTACCATTGCAGTCTAGCACACACCTAGTAGGGACATCGCGTGAGCAATGAATATGTTCGGTGCCATCTATTTGGTGCAGGAAGAGCGAGTGAGCCGCTCAGCACCGTTATTGCAAGCACCAAACTCCACTGGCTGGGTCTTGTGTTGTGGATGTCAGCCCAGCGAACCCGCGTTCTGCGTTGTTTGTGCTACCGGGGTATGGATGGAAGAAGATGAGGGGAAGCCAAGCGATGACTCGGCCAAGACAAATGGAAACCCTCATTTTGAAATTAAACTCGGCTGGAGCCTCTCGGCCACCTGGTTGACATGGCGAAGAACCCACTTCAATGGCAACTGTATGGTGAATTTTTTTATTCCTCCCACGATCTTGTCGCCAATGCGTTTTATAAAACATAGTGGGATAATATTTTTACTTTGCCGCTGTCATTGTTGTTTCCTAATTTTTTACTGTCACTTAATCGAACTGCATTGCGGCACAACAGCCGGAATTTGTCTCACCCCTAGCTAATGTGTACGATGGGTGAAAGAATGAAGCTGGACTAGGACAAATGCCTGGCTGGATGAATTCATAAGATCAGAGAGCAGGTTTTGATTGAGTGAAGGCACTTATGCTTTTACTTCATGATAGGTAAACACACTCCTCGTTTATCTTTTGAGACAATGTAAAACTAACGAAGAAATTGAAGAGACTTGCGAAGAAGTTGCGCGGGGTGGACAAAGTAATTGAATTGGTCACAAGGCTTGTGGAAGTGTATAAAAACGAAAATAGGGCGGTAGTGTAGGCGCCAGGCTTTATAAACTGACGAAACAAATCTTGTAGACCAGGTATGACTCGTGGAAAGTTCGTTTTCAAGATTCTTACGTTTGTGATACTTTATTTGACCTGCCAGAAAAATGATCGTGAATAACTCTGGGGCAAAAGTTCTGACAGATGCACGACTAACAAGGTTGTGGTGGGAAGACGATATGGCTTCCTTGAAGTCGGACCCAACTTTTGTACATGCGCTGATGGATAAACTGCTACAGGGCGCTGAATGCAATGACATGCGATTCGCACCTTCGGAGTGCAAGGTGCTGCTATAGAACTGCGCCGATACATCAATTATCCTGACTAACAGTCACTTACGGAGGTCGATTGTTGTCAAAACCGCCGGTGAAATCACGGAGGTAAGTGGCAAGCGCTTTAAAGCTTCGGCCATCTATCGAGACGGTGCGATGTCAGTTTATCGGTCAGGGGCAGGGTGTTCATATCTGAAACAAAGCAAGTGTAACTACGCATAAGATATGAAGAAAATGCGCGTTTCGATCACCTTTACCAGGGAAGTATCGGTCATGACTACAATGAGCGCTGATTGGGTTATGCACATTCAAAGCTATTCATAGCCACAGTGATAGCCGCGACGTTCGATCGTAACCCCGTATTGAACACTGGACGTTCCTGAGCAGCACTGGAGCAAGGTGCAATGTCATTGCTAATTTGACGACGTGAGTCGTGGAAAATGAATCCATCGAACTTCGGTGTCTGGGTCATAGTTGTTCAAACTGGACTGATAATGGAAACGCAGTGGACGCTGCTTCAGTGTGATACGAAATGGTAATGGATAAATCTGTCGAAACCAAACCACTCTGTGATTCGGGTGGTGTAGTTCCGGAAGCTAAAATTTAGACGTTTTGGGACACATGGTTCATCCTGCACCATACAAAATCAGGTGCCGGCTGTTTTTGAATACGGCCTACAAAAAAGCGAGTATTCTCCTCGACTGGCGAGAGAGAAGCTTTCTAGCTCACGGTTTGATAAATGGCCATAATTATTAGTTACGCTCAGCCGGAAATGATATCTTTTTGACTGTTGCTGTAGCCCACGTTGACGACGCTGCAGAATCAGACACTGAATGCCTGAAAGGTCTGAGACTATTGGAATCCAAAGAAATCCGAGCTCGCCCGGAACCCAAAGTGATAAGAGGTCGTCATGTGGTAGCTGGCAGAAAAGCCTGATGGGTCCAAAAGAGAAGAGACCAGATTAAAGATTGCTCCGGACAATCTGGGAGTTGGCACCAAGAAGCCAATCTTCGATCAGAAAGCAAGAGACAACACCGGAGACTTGGTCAGTAGGTGGAGGCCCGATTAGAGCTGATTTAAAATGTGGCCACAGGCATCAATTGTTTTCTCCCAGTGGGTTCGGATCAGATGGCATCCGAAATACTCAATAAGTACCGAAGACCTAAGTAAAGAGTAAACAGCCGTTCAAACAGGATTAGATCGATGAGGCTGTCCAAGTTAATCGGGTGTAATATTCAGAAAGATAGTGTCATCAAGTTAGCCCCAGCCTGACACACGGTAAGAGATAAAATCACTGCATCTTAATATGATCCTTCCCCTGATCGTGTAAAAGAGGTCACAGATGAGAGAATGGAACGAATATGTGAGTCATATGTTCACAATGCGCCATGTCCTAGAAGGGGGTCGCACATAGTAATTTAACGAACGTCAGAAGTTCAACATCAAAACATTAACACAAATCAATGACGCAATATTGTGGTTGATGACCGTTACTCACCAGAGCGTCCATTAAAGCACACCATCTAAGTTAGGCCAAGTTCTTCGCATGTGTGTTGGCTATCTGTCACTGCCCATGTTGTCCGCCTGGTTAAGCGAAATTAAAGTCACTGACAGAAAAGTTACAGAAATAGTGACAAGCGACGAGACCCGTGGGTTCACCCAATCCTCCTGGACAAGGACCAGGAATAAGTCATATGGGTGGACAAACACCCTAGTTATTATGCGATAGTCAGGAAGTCAGTGGTAGCGTTGTATTCGTCCGCTTGCAAACACCCTTGATGTCACGAATACAGCTTATCTCAATCAGGTCCGATCGCTCTAGATTGTGGTTTATTTACTAATCCTGTTTTCCTACTCACTCAACAGGGTCCATCGTCTTGCTGCGTTTGAATGGACATCAAAATTGACATAAACGCAGACTTGGTTGAGTAGTTAAATGAACGAATCAATTAAAATACATGCTGAGCATGCGGTGCAGATATAAAATAAAACAAGATGCTAACCTATAGCGTCAGTAAAAACCTAATTACAAAGCTGCAGAATTAATTGCGAAGAAAGTAGAAAACTAACCGATATATGAGGTAGTTGGAGTGGATGGATGAGTCCGAAGGTTTCCACAACACCACATTGCCCATCAAAGCTGGAGCACTAGGCAGATTACCAGCAATAGCGGTGAAGTTGAATGGAGAAATAGCTGCCCAAAAACCCTGTAAAGAAAGCTGAATTGTCTGTTCGACAAACATACTTCATTTGGGCGGTAAATGAGACGATTGTTCGCCTCTTTGGTGTCAATCGGCTTGTACCGCAGTGCCTCCTAAAGGAGAATAATAATAATGCTATAAAAGTTAGGACGCACCGAAGCAAATTGCACATTGAATCGAAGAAAATCAGCCAATTCAGCGGCGGCGTCGATCTCTGCTTGGAAGATTGTTTTGCCCTGTGATAGACAGAATGAGGAGGCATTCTGTTTACCTGGCCAAGCATGGTGGCTGCCAAAAGGGAAAGTCTATATTTATCGCTGACCAGATCCGCAGCCTTTAGAAAAATGTGAGCTCGTTCGTCGAATGTAGTTCGTGACCAAGTTTCTCTGGCCTTGAGTGCCACATTAATGGCATCACGAAGTTGTTGTTCAGAAGCATAGTAATAGTGTGCCAAAGTTCGGGAGTGATCAAAGGGCTAAGTATGGTAAAATACGATGAGAACAAAAAGTGGTTGCACGTTACTAATACGCGTTTCTTCCGGTCGGCCGAGGTCAACTGGGCATCTGCCACGCATATCGGTACCTCAAACGGACTCTCAGACTGCATCCGTTGAAGTTCAGCTTCCAGTTGTTGCCGTTCAGTGCTACCCTGCTTGTAAGACCGAAGGGGTTCATTTTTAGCTTTGTAAGTAAGCCAAGCAACAGGCACTCGAAATGAAACAGGGGCAGTGGGCCACAGTAAAGACAAGCTGGGAACAAACGAAGTAAAGAGGGCAAAGTTGAGTAAAATGTGATACAATAATTAAGGAAATCATTCACGCTAAAGAGTGGGTCATAGGAGTGCAAGTGGGATCCCGATTTCGTTATGCCACCAAAAAGAAGACAGTGGACTAAAAAATGTATTCACTTTCCATCCACCAACAGCAAAAGCAGGGTTGCTGTCTGTTTAACAACCCTGTGGGGTGGCGGATGTGAAACGCCACTAAATAAAGTCACTGCCTCTTGCTCCCACCACGGAAGTCAGCCATCCACTTCGAAGAGTTCCTATGATCCCTTCCTGCAATGGTGACCTGAGCAAACACTCACAAACGCAGACACACAACCAAATTCAAGCAACTTGACTACATAAACTCACACTCACATATACAAGCACAAAGTTTCGGTTGGTAACTGGTTAATTTGTAACATTTGCGTGCGAGTACCGATTTGTCGTGTTTGTGTTACCTTAATCATGCTTATGCAGGCGCGTCTAGCAATGTCGAGAATATAAAATTTATTTGTTTATGATGGGAAACGAGTATTAGTACAGCAATAAAGTACAAATGTTGCGGTTTGTAAAACGAGGAGCTCAGGAATAATCTATGATTTTAGCGTTCGTAAGACAAGGAAAGTCTTGTTTCTCCACCGGTGTAACAAGTCCTACAAAACAACAGACGTAGGGAGTCAACTTTGAGATCGCCGTGAATCAGGAGAGATAAGGTCAGCAAGGAAAGATGGGTCAGATTCTGGTCTCCGAACAAACAACAGCAAGAACCTGTGACTACCCTCCCAACATGCGGTGGATTGCGTAGCAAGAAAAACTAGCCAATTTATCCCAGATTTACTAATGTGTTAAATCACAAACGTAGCGAGCGAGCGATGGTGTACGGATCGATCTGACAATGATATTCTGTACAGGTTGACACAGAACTAATGGCCGATTTGGTCCAAAAGCTTGTACAACGAGCACAGATAAAGAAAAAGAGAATCCGTCAGAAGCTGAAAACACTTTCAAGTTGAAGGTATGCATAACTCTTAATGCGCTGTGATAAACAATGAAAAGCGAGTAGAGGAAAGTTCAACATTCATAAACAGTTTGCGGATCGGCACGAATGATCCCTCATCACCAACAGTAGTACATTAGTGGTTTGTGTTGACGTTCCGCTCCCATGAAAACGTTATTACCATAGCAATGAGAAGTGAAGAGATGGACTTAGTGTAAAACCTAAAAGCTGCCAACAAAGTACAGACACAAACGGCTGGCCATCGTGCTGAGATAAGGCAGTATCGGCGAGACAAGTTCGTTCCAGCTCTCCTTGTGCCGTACCATAACCAGTCATCACCAAGCAGATAACAGCGATCAAACCGGAAAATAGCAAACGCGCATAAGACGTTGGCTGCCAAGTCGCATGAACACAACTCTAAAAGGCGAAATGGATCAACGGCACCGTTTAGTTGTCAGTGACTTCATTTCGCAATACGAAGTCCATTATTGTTCACCTCAAGCCTTGTGCATCCAACATCCGGCAAACAAAACAAGACCCCCCTCGGTAATCGGTGAGCGGGCATACGTGGCATGTGCTCAAGCAAACGTAACTAATGCAGCATCATTTGTTCTTCTACAGGACTGAGCTCACTACCCCGCCTAGTGTCAGGCTACGAGCATTATTGTTGCACAGCAGACAACGACAATCATAGAACAAACAGTACATCAGATCCTCCAACGACATGGGCCAATTCTGATTCTTATGGAATAAGACCGTCCTCAACATGTCTTTGTACACAAAGCGTTTCAGACAGAGGAAAAACTTTTTCTGACACGAAGGATGTCGCAGTTTCAAAAAGGCCATTCTTGATTTCGAAATAAGTAAACTAATAACATTTATTCTGCTAATTTGTGTGCAAGGCCTAAGGTCAGCAGCACTAACAACAAGTTGCCAAGATATGACAGTGTCTTGGCAAATTATGGACACAAGTTAGGAGCGAAAGGTTCTATAGACAAGCCAGAACCACACACAAAGTTGGCTAATGTGTTGACGTGTTGCACAGAAATTGTACGGGGGCCTATGTGCGTTTAAGTGTCATATAAGCTGTGTCCAGTGAACAGTGAAAACATGAAATGTTAAACTGTAAAAAATCCATGGACATGAGATGACTTGCAGCGGCAGGACAAATAAATCCGCGGTTGTCCAAAACCATAGATGCCAGCCAACTGGCAAAGCCGGATGTTCTGAATGCGCATCGAAGAACACGCATTCAGGTTGAGTAAGCGCTCAATGAATGAAAGGTCACCAGTAGCAAGTGCACCAAACCTTATAACCAGCAGGCAACTCCTCATGTGGTAAAACTGATAACCAACCTTGAATTTAGGTCACTGCGCAGTCTCTGGAACTTATCGATGCTCGCCGGCACATTCCGGCTGGAAGCGAACAGAAAGAGACTCGCAGACCTCAGGGCGAAACTCCGTGCTAGCCTGAAGAGAGATCGAGAATCGCTAGGAGGGTACGATTTCCCGAGCGCAGGCCAATAGAGCCTGTGAATCGTTGTCACCCAATTATCTGCCCGAACGAGCTAAGCCCAATGTCAAAGCTAGCTGGTGCCCGATGGTCAGACCGTAACAGACTAGAAAGATATCAACTGGCTAGTGTTGATCTGAAATGAACTCCCAAGAGCGATCGAACGATAAACAGCGCAGGCTGTACAGTGCAATTTAACCCACTTCTGGTCCACGTTTTGGTCTGGAATAAATTCCCATGTTTGCCGCGTACTCGCCGTGCTCGTTCTTCTTTACTGGGGATTGGCCTACTCTACCCTACCAGAGTGCGACACAAGAGTTGGCGAAGGGAACCCACGCTATATGTCAATAACCGCAAAGGACTTAAAGCCATTCCCGCATCAACAGCAAATTCAGTTCGAGACGGCCCAGATGCAATTGACGGAAAATTTGATGCGGCAATTCAACAGTAACTCATCATTTCCGGCCCTGGAAGAAAATGCAGCCGAAGCAACTGCAAACAGTGTCACGGAGTTCCATTATGAACCAGATGCTAGGTTGATTTTTGAGTCGTGGTTCAAACGATATGAGGAGATTTTCGTCGTAGAACTGAAACAAAAGGATGACGCACGGCAAAGTAGGTTGTTGTTGTGGAAACTATCTACAAATGAGCACACGCGATACTCAAATTTTATTCTGCTAAAGAAAGGCCTTGGATCTCATATATGACGAAAACGTCCACCAGCTATCAAAAATTCTCGGTGAGCTTTCTTGTTTAATACGCGATACCAGTGTATGAAGCTAGCCAGACAGGAGGGCGAAGACTTTATTACTTATGTTGGTAAAGTCAATTTAGAGTGCGAACAGTTCAAACTGTCTACCATGACAGAAGATCAATTCAAGTGTTTGGTTTTCATTTGAGGTCCCCAGTCACACTCTGACAGTGATATCAGAACCAGGTTACTGAGAAATATTTCAACAAATTATGGGCACAATGCATAGCGGATTGGAAGGAGCGGCTGCCTACCTTGATGAAATCATAATCATGGGACGAACGATACCGGAACTGTTCACCCGCGTAGATGCTGTCTTGCAGAGAGTACTTGAATACGGTGTCAGACGAAAGAGGGAAATGTGAGTTCTTCTTGGATTCAATCAAGTTTCATCGTTGACAAAGATGGCCGCAGACCCGACTCGACAAACATTTAGACAATCATACAAATGCTCGCCACCTTAAAATGTTGCTGAACTTAAATCATTCCTCGGAATGATCAGCTATTATGGCGCGTTCCTACTAATTATGCACGGACTGTGCGTACCTTTGCATCGGCTGCTTACAAAGGGACGTAGATGGGTGTGGTCAAGTAAATGTCAAAATGCTTTGAACAAGTGAAAAAGTATTTGAAATCTGAACTGCCGCTGACCCATTTTGACTCAGCTTCCGATCATACTGACAACTGGCGTGTCAAATTGTGGAGTGGGACCAGTTTTAGCCCACGAATTTTCTGATGGAACCAAGAATGCGATAGCTCATGTCGCTCGATTTCTAAAACTAGCGGCATGCAATTACGGACAAATTGAAAACGAAGCTTTGGTTATCATCGTTGTCTCAACGTAGTTCTATAAAATGCTCTACGGGAGACATTTCACTCATGTCACTGAACACAAGCCGCTGTTGGCCATGTTAGGATCCAAGAAAGGTATACCAGTGTATACATCGAACCGATTACAACGCTGTGACCCAGTAGTACTGAACTATAGCTTCAATATCAAGTACGTCACCACTAGTAACATTGGACAGATGCACTAATAAGTGATCATAGCTCGGAAGCAGAGGAAATGGTTATAGTAAAGATCGCTGTAGAAACCGAAGTCAAAGCCACCGTTTTGGAGACCACAAAAAAGTTACCGGTGAATTGTGATATGGTCCGCACAGCGAATGAATCGGACAACATACTTCAACAGACGATGATGTATCACCGACCAAACTGGCCGTCACAGTGCCCAGCTGGAGAACTCCGACAATTTTTTTCAAAGACGTAATGCACTATCTGTTGTCGATGGCTGCCTCCTTTTTGCTGATCGCATTGTCATTCCGTCGGGACTCCGCCATAGATGCATGATGCAGTTTCAGCAGGGACATCCTGGGATAAACCGAATGAAGGCCTTGGCGAAGAGTTACGTCTATTGGCCAGGTATGGATGAACAATTGGAGCGTTTGTGCCGTAGCTGTATTAGATGTGCCTCCACCCAAAAAAATGCCCAACCGACACCAAGCAATACCCAGCGCAAAACCAGGGAAAGCATATGTGCGTCTGAACGTTGATTTCAACGAACCGATTAAGAGACAACGTTTCCCAGTCGTCGTAGATGCACAATAGCTGAGGTGACTCTCACCTCTAATTGACGTGTATAATGATGGTGTCCAAAATCACGGGAGTGTGTATGACACTCGACATTTAAGGGAAAGTGTGACCGCAAGCATCTGGAAATCACCTATGCATGCCAACCCATACCATATTTGTCTATTTGCAGTTCGTAGATTCGTTCTGTGCCGTCTTCATCCCACATGGCAACATTCATATCATACGCAGTAGTGTCCTTGATAACAAGGAAACCGGACTTGGCAAAGGAACTCAAAGCAAGTATTCTGGGTCGTGATGTAATCTGAGTACCGCGATGGTTGGTTTCAGTTACAAGTTGTTGTGCGATGTCGCTAAACCGCTCACAGAGACCATCACGCGTGACTGCGCTTGATCGAAAGATGTCTGAGAGAATTTCTTACTGGCCACAAGCTCCACGATACTGAGGAAGCGATGTCGTGGGAGGTGATAAAGCTATAGCTCGGCGTGTCTTTGTTGGAAAACAGAAGATAAAAAGACCGTTCTCCAACGCCAATTTGCAAGAGTATTGCCGATGACAGGCCGTCAACACACAAAGACGGGAGCTGTAATGACGTAATGGGCAAAGGCCGCGGGGGGAAATCGGATCACCCATCTTTGTTAATGCAGCTACCAAGATGGGCGAATTGACCAGCTATTTCCAGTTCCTCGTCATCGGGTCGTGAGGTCATCACGGTAAGAAGGTATCAGCAATACGCGAGCACCCCGAAACACCGCTTTGTTGCTACGCAAACACCAGCAGTCGCGCGTGGGCTCGGTGTGCTGTAAGGTCGTCCGCACCTAGGTGGATCTGAACCGGTGACCTCTTGATTACAAGGTAACCGCCTTATTCTTTCGGCCGCTGGCTAGTGGTCCTGTAAAGGCATTATGCGAAGTGAATACCACAGGATGGGATCACTTCAGAGAGCTTACCCAGCAGTGACTGAAAGACTCTGACTGTCCAAGACGACATCGACCTCACCATACAGACCAACCAATTTTTCATCAGATAGTACCACAATGCCTACAGTATGTGATTCCACAACGGAACGTTGCATGATGAAGTCAACGAAAAAGTTAAATAAAAATGGAGAAACGGAGTACCTCTGTCGAACGCCACCAGGTAATTTGCCCTAGACTGACGCCACAAGCGGTGTCTGAGTACAGGTCAAATAGGATCCTCCTCTATTTAGTTGAAAGACTCTTCTGAGTAAGTATACTGAAGAGGATGGAGCGAGGAACACGACTATCGTTAGTCTGCGATACGTGTGACGCTGTCCTAGCACCCACCACGGAGTGAATATATGGTCTATACATTCTCGTTTCAAAGAAGAAAACAGACTAGTACTTCTCTTATCGAGATCCTCGTTTCAAGGTAAAACGATGGACGAAAACTGAGATAAGTAGCTTTGGTACTACTGGCTTCTGGCTGATACCTCTGTAGTTAGCAGTTAGTTGAGATGGTATCTCTCCACAATGGTTATTTTAACAGACAGACCGATGCTTTTCAGAGAACGTTACCCCCATACTTGAACGGAGTGAGTGCAAGTGAATCCGGATAAGCAGTGTAAGAACAATTCAAAGTTTTGATCGCGTTTCTCCCCTTAGCTTCAGATGAAACCTCTAAAGTAATCAGTCATGGCTTAGCCTACCCCTAAGAAGTAAAAGGCTCAGAAGCAAGGGGTCAACTAAACCGTCCTCGAAAGTGCGCCGCTAAACGATGCGCCGTATTCTGAATTAATGCACCGCTGATGTCCTTAATCTCACTGGCGTGTGTTTCCCTGGAACCAGTGGTGTGGATAAGTTGAAAGAGTCTGTGCCAAATGTCCGCCGTTCCGGCCTCCTCCATATGTCGCGAAATAACTGTGATGCCTCTCACGTTTAGCCTACGTGTGTGACGACAATGACCTCCATTTTCTGAGCCCTACTGGTTCACTATCCTTCCTTGTCAGAATGCAGTACACGTTTCAGCTGACGCTTAGTTGTCAGTTTGATCATGTTAAACACAGAATCAACAAAAAACTTTATTCCGGATTCCAACAGATTCACAGACCTATCGGAAATAGTGTTTGGTGTGGGAACGACTGATAGTGCCACAACCAAATATTCCAGAGCTGTGCACAGCGGCCGAGATATTAGTACACCGAAGCTCGAGGCTTTTGGAGTAATGACGCGAAAGCTTGGTGTAAAGGACATTCTGGTAGTTTACGTTAATGGAAACTGGGTTAACTTTCCAGTTGCGAGTCGAGGGAAATGCTTGATATGTTTCCCAGCGATTTTCACCGGAATTATGGTAGGGAGGTCCGTAATAGGGATCAAGGTGGTAGTAAGGGAAACAAGTGAACGAGAAG
The DNA here is from genome assembly GCA_944474145.2 of Dicrocoelium dendriticum. Taxonomy (NCBI): domain Eukaryota; kingdom Metazoa; phylum Platyhelminthes; class Trematoda; order Plagiorchiida; family Dicrocoeliidae; genus Dicrocoelium; species Dicrocoelium dendriticum. Next base: position 72,939,057 of record OX104067.1, on the reverse strand, counting down.
CAATGTATTAGCGGCAGCATGTATGTATGTAGCAGACAGGGCGAGCCTTTTGAAGCTGTGCGACAACCGATGCAGGATGTAGTTAAGGTTTGAAGAAATAATTATCGTCTTACGTGAGCTAAGATACTACAATAGTGCCCAAACCTAGACTAGAAAACAATCAGTCATAAAGCAAAGCTTTGGCTCAAAGGCTTGTCCGCAATGCAGTGGTGGAAGGCAGTGAACCGGTTTTACAGAAATGAACACTATCCAATTGCCAACCTCCAAGCTGGGAAGCCAGGAAACTAAGTTTGTTTGGCCTCAAACCACTGACCGAACAGGTAAAAGCAGCTCTCAAGGGGGCCTGCGGCCCGAGCCATATAGCTCAATGAGTCCAAGAGGTACGCAAACCGTCACACTACGTAAAGTCTCGTTGCGACAGTCGGTGGATTAGTGCACCAATGAGGCAGCGATATTTTGGTGGTCGAAGGTGGGGGTTCAGGTAGCCGGTCATATGACCGACAAGTACCCATCGACCAGTGGCGTAACCCAAGGCACGGTGCTGGGGCATCCATTGTTTCGCACCTATATCAACGGTTCATCACAGCTTCTCCGATCGTGTACCCAGCGCGCGGACGACGTGAAGATAAGGAGAGTGATTAGCACCCCTGAAGGCTGGTTGGCCGAACTACCTCCTCGTGGTGCCAGCTGGATGGTTCGGGTGTACCCCGTTCCAGCAAAGTGTTCGGCGACAATGTTCCACCTCGGTGGGACATTGTATTCCAGCAGGTGTGCTGACTTCATGTGGAGTATTGGGCCCCTGTTTGGTAATCTACCAAACAAAGACGCATGAACTGAACAATCAGTCAAAGCCTCCCAATGGGCGCGATTCCCTAAATTCGCCCCGCTGCCTTGCGGGTAGGTTATTTAGCCAAAGGCTCGGGGGGGGGGGAGTCCCCTAAGTCAACTCCCTACTTCGGCTTGGGCAACCGGGTAGTATCACGCCCTCTCGCAAAACCATGGACTATATTACAACTTGCTCATCAGCTGCTGTTTCTGCTAGTCACTTTCACGCGACTTCATCACACGCCCAATTGTTTGTTTGTTAACAATCCTCACTTTCCTTTACCCGATTCATATGCTCAGCAATCTGGCTGCGATTCCGGTTGCGCTGCAGACCAAGAGGTTCAACCCATGGCTCTCCTTCGTCCCCGATCCTCGTTCCGTCTGGCGTGCTTCAACGTTCGGACACTCATGCAGATTGGACAGCAAGCCAGTCTAGCGCGCACTCTAGATTCCCTAGACATTGATGTCTGCTGCCTTTCAGAAACCCGATTGCATGTGATAGGCTGAATGGCGTGATGACTGCTGTTTTAGCAAGGTCGTCTGGCGCCACAGGTATCTGATGGTAGGCGCGACCTAAGTCAACTTTGCTAAAGATAGACTTAGCAGCTAAAGCTAAGGTTAAGTCATGCATGCGCGGAATGGGGTATTTATCCTGGGCGGTATCTTTGTTAAGGGCCCTGTAGTCACCACAGGGGCGCCAGTCACCGGATTTCTTCGGCACCATGTGTAATGGTGATGCCCATGGACTTTTGGACGGGCGGATTACTCCCAGTTCGAGCATTTGCTCTAATTCCGCCTTAGCAGCTTTGAGCTTGTCCGGGGCTAGTCTGCGAGGACGGACCGAAACAGGTGGGCCATTAGTGCAAATGTGATGTATGACGTTTGACGTCACAGGAGGCAAGTCGTTCAGGATGCGAACGAGTTTAGGATGCTTGTTGAAAAGTACTCTAAAAGGCTGTGAAGCTTGAAGTAGGACACGAATGGGAGTCATAGCGGCCACTTTGGCGCTAGTCCCGATAACGCTGAGCTGTGTTCCAGAGTAGATAAGCTTTTTTCTTTTAGCGTCGACGATGAGGTCAAAGCGCTGAAGAACGTTTATACCTATGATGGCGAAAACAACGGCTGCTACTATGAAAGGCCAGCGAAAGGTTCGCCGGAGGCCTAAATTGAGCGTTAGCAGCCTTTCGCCGAAAGTTGCGATGGGTGTGCCATTGGCGGCTCGCAGATTGGTTGGCGAGGGTGAAACGACCTCATATGAGCTACGGGGTATAACGCTAACTTCGGCTCCAGTGTCCATTAGGAACTCGGTGTTATAAATTAAATCCCTAACGCGGGTGAGGCGACTTTGGTGTTGGCCGGTCGCGTCCATCGCCGTTACGGACCGGCCGAGAAGTTTCCCTGCTACTCGGCAAAGTTTCAAGGCTTGTTACATTTCCGAGCTGCGGTACCAAAGCGCTTATGGTACCAACAGGAAGCCTGCCTGCTGCTAGACTCGGAACGTTTGAAGGGCGATTTTGATCGACTATGACGACGACGGTTCCTAGTAAGCTATTGAACCTGGCGAGTAAGTGCCGCAACTTGTGTTTGCAGGGCTCCTGTAGTTGACTGTAAACCAGTGATAGACGAGACGGCATTGATCTTGCTGGCGTCGACTTGTGGCTATGATCGTTCCATAACTCGATCCGCTAAATCTGCTAGTTGGGTGTGCGAAATGGAGCTCACGATTGCAAGAATCGCTTGCTTGTTTTCTGGTAGCCACTGTAGCCACAGTTCGCGAAGTAAAATCTCGTCCATGGTTGAAGAACCAAGAAGTTGTTGCATCTCTCATAGCAGGGTTGAGGGCAGTTTGTCGCCCAGCTGCAGATCCCTGAAAAGCTGCTGCAGACGAACTTCCGCAGAGGGCCTGACACGCCTAATCGTGGCCTTCTTGAGAACCTCATAGCGGTTTTCGGACTGAGAAATGATAAGGTCTCGTACCTGCATTGATATCTCCTTAGGGAGATGGGAAATTAGCTTGCAATACTTCGTGTAGTCGGAAGTGATTCTGTGGTTATAAAACTCATCCTCAAGATGAGCGAAGCACAAAGAGAATCCATGTTCCAAAAAGATGGCACAGAGAGAGATACAACGCTAAGGAGAGACTCCACCTTAGGGTCTACAGATTCCATGGTTTAAAAAGACGCAAAAATAGGCTACCGTATGCAAAAATAAACCGGAAAATATGAAAAAGAAATGGAACGAGCTCACCGGAGAAAAGTTCGAAATATCCGGCGCTGAGATTCTTCCGGAGTCTGGGTCACCAATTTAGCGAGCAGCCTGTAGCGGGAGCCCGGAGAGCGATTCGAAAAGGCAGATCGGGTTGCAGGGAAACTTTTATTGGTACAGTAAAAGATTTCCCTGTTACCTAGCTAAAAAACGACACTGTTGACGAACTAGTTAGGGGAGCGGATGCATAGCACACAGGGCAGTCGTGCGTTGCAACCGAAACTAGCGCCACGCGAAAATGGCGATGAGCAAGTCAAGCATGCGAAATCAGCAATCAGTTCAACAAACCACACCGGTTGCCTGGGTGCACGATGAAATAATTTTAGTGAGAATTTTACACAGGCAGAACGGGGAATCTCCAGATCGCTACACCTCCGCCTCCGAGTTGCACACGCTGTTGCTTTGGAAAGGCGATCTCTCCACCAATTCCAAACGTAACGTCGCTGTTTCACCTTTCCAATGACACATCGGTTAGTAGTCGAGTCAGCACAGACATTCCTCGTGGCAGATCACAAACGGGTGCAGCTTAATCCATACAGGTTTCGGAACGCAGCACAGGCTATCGATCTGGTCAGAGCGCATCTTGGTGTGGCACTAGTGGTGTGTGGCCGGTGGGTTGATTTTAAGTGGCAGCCACAGTGACTGCGGCACAATCGAAAGATTGGCGGTAGATCCCTTATATTGCTGCCTGTATCTGCCTTACGCAGCTATCGATAAAAGCAGTCGTGTAGTTGTCAAAGAGCCCTTATGTTGGGCTTCAAAAATAGGTCACAGTGTGTGGTGCAGGATGCAAACCGAAAGAAATTCGTCGTGTATACCTCCACAGGGGAAACGGAAAATGTAAAAATTGACGGGAGATAGTCGTCTGTAATTCGTGGATACGAAATACGCTGCGCGTTGGAAAGAGCACGTCGAGCCGGTTCGTATGAGCGTACCATGACAACGCTGCGAGCAGATGTAGAGAGGAATAATCATGGAGAGCACGCACGTCACTGTACAAAACATGCACAATTAACTATTTTATACAATCTCGTAGTACGGGTGCAGGCCAATGAGGCACGAACGTGACACACATTTGACGCGCGTTCTCCAGGGTCATTTGGAATAATCCTCTCTAACTTATCGTAGTGTAGTCACCGTACGCTCATTTGAACCGGATTTACCAGCTCTACACAGTGATCCATCATACGTGGAATTATCTTTCACCACTAAAGTCCTAACCATCACTAACGGATTTGACTGTCATACGTGATTGAACACAAGCGGATAACGCATCCACTTTGTGCCCATTGCCCTTCTGTGTAACACCATTCAGTGCAGAATTTTCGAGGCAGTCCGAAAAGCCTAAGCTTATTCCAATCCAGTGTTTCTCAACGCAGCTGTGAAAGAAATTGTTATTTCCCAATCTGTGTTCAGCGTTGTGTTTAGATTCATTTACTAGGTCCTAAACCAGCCGGGCTTAATATCGATCGATCAACCGAACAACACCGCAACATGTGCTTACAATGGATCAGCGCTGACAACGGGCGCGCCGCACTGACTCACGCTTATCATTGACGCAGGAAGGTGCACTAACTGATCATCCGACAAACGTGTGACCTTAAACTGTACGCCCTCGGCGAACATGTCTCACGTTAAGAGCAAGTACGAGTTGTGTGTTAAATTGGTGAAGAATGGGCTAGTTTGCAGCAGTTGCTTGAAAACTTATTACACAAAATGCCTTGGAACAGGGCCGATTAAAACGAGACGGCACAATAACGCGACAGAGGCGTTTCGGTTCTGTCCAGTATGCTGTGCTATCTCAGTTGTTAGCTGTCTAACCGTGCTACTGAAGAAGTGTAAAAAACTAACAGAAGCGGTCAAGCAACTAGTGTGCGCCAGGGTTACACCTATGGCAGGAAACGGAACTGCACTTGCATGCAGTAAATAACACCCCGGATTCTCCATTCAGGCCGAAGAAGACAGCCAGGCGTCCCAACCTGATCACAACGATTCAGTCACAATCGGTACCAACGCCCTTCTCTCTCTCACTCCCATAAGTGAAAATATTGTCTGCAGTGTGTCTGCTTCAAATTGCGTACAGTGTTTTACACCTAGTAGTTTGTTCGCTATACAGGAGACCCTAAGATGCAGTCAACCACCCATTGTGATGAACCAGGTAACATACGCACCAGTTGCCGCCAAGCAAACACCGGTAACCTTAGTGGTCGGACTAGTGAAGACTAAAATGTTGCAGCACGGATAGCTCCCATCAGTGTCGTTCGCAAATACACCAAAAGCACCGGAAACTAAGGCTACAAAACCAGTAGCCACCAGGCACAACCATGGTGCGTTAAACCTTGTGTACACTAATGTCCCCGAATCCAATTTCAATATAATTAAGGGTAGGCTGACGGACGATCGAAACCAATGGAGTTCCAACTGTAGGGCGGTCGATGTCCATGCTAATCCCACGATATTAAAACGCATCTCGCGTCACCCAAACGCAATGCACTACGATGAACCCCGATTACTTCGGGCAACAATAAACTCGGTGGATAAGACAGAGGTCGTTCTGCTGTCTGTGAATCGACTCCGGAACGCCTCAAATGCAGTGCGCATACTACCTAAAATCCCGTGGAAAGAACGTGCAGCGGATCCCATTAACATAGAGGAATAAGGAAAGTCAAGATAAGAGAACTGCGATTGCTCACGGTATTCCTGAGCTTATTTATTCCTCTTCCGACGATGCGCAGGTACATGACCGGGCGTAATGGTACTACATGCGTGAGCTTCTTTCTCTCGAAAATGTCATGGCCACCTCGTTGACAAGGATCCCCATCGCACCGAATTATAAGGGGTGCGATCCAAGGCAGTTAAAACTGGTGTTGCAATCAGAACTAACGGCACAAACTCTTCTAGAGAACTGGACTAAAGTCCGTAGCAGGTTTCCAAGAAAAATTCGTCTGAAAGCAGCAGGAACACCACCAGCTTCTAATGACAACTCAGTGGAGGCGTAACTCCTGATGAAAACACCAACTGTAGGACCTGACTCGGTGACGGTTTCAACAGTAGCCGTAACGTTCGGAGGGACACAGAAGAGCAGGAGCGAACACCGGGATTAGGGGCATCTAATACTTGAATATGTACCAAATTCGTCTGGAAAATCTACAACACATCCAAAAACCGATTAGCCGCCGACCTTTCATCGGTCGGCGTAAATCCACCTGCTCCGTCCATCACATCTAACACACTTTTAGTCTCTGTAAAGCTCTCATGCATGTACAAAAATGCTAAAAGCTTACTCAGCAAATTAACAAAACTACGAGTTCGACAATCATCAGCAGCTTGGGACCTCATCGCTATCCCGGAAATATGGTTGCAATGTGAGATAACGGATGCCGAAATCGCGTTAAGAGGTATGTCCGTTGTCCGGAATGATCGAGAGAGCAAATGTGGCGGGGCAGCCCTCTACTTTCGTAACAACCTGAAGTGCGAACCCGTACACGATTCGGTGAAGTTTCCTGCTGAGAGGGAAAGAGGTTGGCCTAATGGCCGTTGTTTACTGCCCACCATCGTCTACACCTGCGATATGCGGCAACTTGGTGGCTGAGTTCAGGCAAGTGATAAACAGGAGGTACAGTCACGTTCTAGTCGACGGCGATTTCAACTTACATGCTCTAGAATCCCAGGCTACACCAGGAGAGCAATTCAAAGCTGACCTGCAAGATCCTGTCTAAGATTTTCCGCCTTATGGCCACGTCCCTTCGCCCACCAGATTCAGGGGAAATAACAGGCCATCCATATTGGACCGAATATTCACTAATGAAGAACTGATGATCGAGAGGGTGATAGTAGATAATCCTCTTGGCCGATGTGACCATGCAATTTTGCATTTCATGTACACTTGCTAGGCTGAATATCTCGAGGACAGAACTCAAACGACGCGAACCCCAACCAGTAACGACACCTTGATCCGACTCGTTGAAGCGACTGACTGGATTTTCAGAACCGAGGATGCACCGGATATTGCCTGCGAACGTTTCGTAAGTAAGTTCAACACCCTGGTTAGTGGAGCATCGGAAACCAAGACTATCAATTCGAAAAACATGGCGTCATTTACACGAAGTAGGGCACGCAAAGGCATCCTGCTGCGCAACGCGGAGTGGTATACCCACACAACTGATCCGTATCTGGAAGGCTTATGTTGTCCACCGTAACCACTATACCCAATTAGTGCGCGAGGACAAAGCAGCTTAACATCCTGCTTTAGCCGAGCGATTAACTTCCAATCCTAAGCTTCTGTACAAGCACGTGAACAGCCTCCGCAAGGTAAAAAGTGGATTTCCCCATCTTCAATCAGCGGGTGGTCTAACTCAGACTGTTAAAAAGGCGTCGAATGTTCTGCAACAACAATATGCACCACGTTTCATGGCATCCTGTCTCCACACCACACCACACATCCTGCCCACACCAGAACTTATGCAAATTTTACGGCAGGCATCATGATGAGAAAGCTGTTATAAATGCGCCTGCACGCCTGTCCAGGAATTAATAACATCTGCCCAAAGACGTTTGCTGTGGCGGCTACTATTTTGGCTGAACATCTGGCGCGGCTGTTCCAGCACTGCCTTGACGAGCAGCACGTCCCTGCATTGTGGAATCACGGGCTAACAACTCCCATTTACAAAGGGGGTAGTAGTTCAGACCCAGCTAATTATCGACCTGTGACTCCACTGTCAGTCCTTCCAAAAGTTATGGAGGTTATCATTACCGACGCACTCATGTCTTATCTGGACGGCTTTGGTTACATTGCTCAGCAGCAACACGGCTTCCGTCAGAATCGGTTTTTGCACAACCAACCTATTGTTAGTACAAAACAGCTGGACCGAAACGGTAGATGCTGGTGTAGGAGTTGATGTGACTAAACTTGATTTCTCTAAGGCATTCGACCGGTTGCACCATAGTATCCTTCACACCAAACTGCAAGAATGTGGCATTGGGTGGATCTGTAATTTTCCCTCGCACATGCGTCTGGATGTGAGAGTACGTGAATCCATGTCAGACCCAATTCAAGTGGAATACGGAGTGCCACAGGATTCGCTACTGGACCCCGTCTATTCTTGGTCTTCCTAAACAATCTAGTGAATCAAAATGCGTCAAACTGTTTACTCTACGCCGATGACATCAAAGTTTGGCGAGTGATCAGAGCTCCAGGAGACCGTATCCGGCTTCAAATCGATATTGACAAGATTTATGGATGGTTGGTCAAAAATCGCCTTTCCTTCAATGTGGCTAAATGTCGAGTGCTCCATTTAAGACACCGAATGGTTCATACATATAAGCTGGGGGACCAGGATCTGCAACACCGTTCTATCGAAAAAGATCTCGGTGTGTTGGTCCAGGAAAATCTCGGCTTCTCGGAGCAGTCCAAAAGGCATCGAAGAAGGAGATCCAGATCGTGGGGTTTTTACGGAGAGCTTTCGGGCAATTCGAACCGCCGATTTTCCGCTGAATACTTCCTGCTTATATACTCCCACATGTTGAGTATGCAATTAAAGCATGGCACGCATGCCTACAGCGGGATCTCACGACCTTGGAGCTTCCACAGCATCAGGCGACCAAAAATGTCAAGGGGTTGCGCCACTTGTCATACGAACAGTGCCTCAGAGGGTCTGATATCTTCAGCGGACGTTGTCGTCGTTTGCATGGCGACCTAATAATGGCTTAACAAATAGTAAACAACACTCATCACCCTTGCCATCACCTATTGAAGCTGAGTCACAACAGCCAACTGAGAGATCATCATCATAACTTGGCAGAACAATACAGTCGGTTTGCCACACGTGGAATACCCTCTCAGAAGCTGTTATTTCAGTCCCCACGTTAACCGTGCTCAAAGAATGTGTCGACAGTGCACTGGCTATACTACACCATAACGCGTACTCCAAACGACCCATACAAACAGGAAAACAAACCAGCCTACTTCCATTTTTGCCCGGAAACCATAGTAGATGGATGGTACATAAAACGGACTGGAACGCTGTAATCGGCGAGTTTGCAATGTGCGGTGGTGCACTATTTCCTATTGACATTTCCGCCTTTAGTTTGCTTAGCCCTAACCGATCATCCGGCGGGACATGTCAAGCTTCGACTTTTTTTTATCCGCAATACACCATTGAGATTAATCAGGCCACTCAGTTGGGCTGTGCGTCTGGCCATCGAGGAATAAACCGTTTCTTTGTTCATTTATTTATATCAATTTGCTCAAAACGGAATACTGGATGAGTTGACCTCAGAGATATACGTTTGGTTCAACTCCATAATTAATGCACATATACGAGGGTCATTCAATAAATAAGGTGAATTTTTTGGTATAAGAACTTCTAATACAGATAGAAGCTTACTTTTTGTTTATTTTTGTTGTTTTACTTCTTTTTCACATGGATGTAATTTCTTTTGCAGACTGAAAAAAATCTTTGAGAGTTGTAGCGGTTAACAATATAGGAACTCAAGGTTGAGATCACTTTTCAATATCTCTCGTCAAGTACATAGTTATAAGAATGCAAAGACAACGCGACGCAGTAATGGACGGATTGAAGATGAATGATTCTGGAGCATTTGAACGACGCTTGATCATGTGTCCAATGTATCTTGTTTCACAGGTGCAAGTGAACTGATATAGAATATACTACTTGAACTGGACTGGGAGTCTGTCTTTAAAGAGTTGGGCCATAAGTGGGGTAGGATGCGGGATAGGGTTCGGCTACTGTAGTCTAGTCTTATGTTTAGTAAATCGAAGGCGACACCGCGCTTGATCGACACGATGAGAAACACATCCTTTTAGGGATTGTGATGACAAATTTCGGGCGAATACAGATAGTGCCGTGGTTTTTGATGAACGGAATGGGATAACAAACCGCTTGCAACGTTGCAAGGATGCGATCCCTCTCCTCTTCCTGTGTCTTCGGGCTACAAATTTGGGCAGCACAATAATGCAGGCAACGAACAAAGCTCCTCCCTTATTTCAAAGGTACGAAGCATGGAAAGTGCGTGTATTTGCTTGTCCAAGTAGCTTTCCGGAAAACCCTCCTGCATTTAACAGAACGTCCAGGAAAGCTAGCTTGCCATCGCGTTCAATTTCGCTGCTTAAGTCCAACGATGGATCAGCATTATTCAACTCGGTTAGCAAACTGACTACATGGACACCTGAGTCACAAACAATAAAGGTATCATCCATGTATCGCCAAGATGCATCAAGTGCAGTGATAAAAGACTGAATAGGCTCACGTTCAATTTAGTCAGGAAGATGTCAGCAAGAAAAGGACCTATGGAGAGCCTGTTGCGACACCTTTAAGCTGCCTGTGATAGGCTCCATCAAATAAGAACTGTCTATCAAAAGTGCATCGCAATATTTGTGTACACGCCGGAATACCCACTTCTATGTTCTTTTCCGTCATGTATTAACAGTGAAACTTAACGGTTTCAATCGAGGGAACGTTAGTGAATAGTGATTCCATGTCAAAAGAAAGCATCGCTTTGCCATGGACGTTCACTTTTTCCACATGTTTAACGAATTCAAAAGAGGCTTTAAGTAAGTAAATGAACAACACTTCACGCACAGGTTCCAGCACACCTACAGGCCCCTTCCCAACCGCGTAGAATGTAGAGCCAGACGTCGATAATTGGGCGCAGCGAGACATGAGGTTTGCGCACTTTTTGTGTTCCATACAGGCGGAGTGGATGCGCACCGGTGGGAGTTAAGCGGTCAAGGAGGGTATTATTTGTCAAACCATTTTGCTTTAATTCCTTCAACAACTCTCACTGAATCTCATCTACGCTACTGCACGCCAATCAACTACGCACTGATGATGTCACCTCGATTGGTGACGAAACGTTTGCAACAAAATTACCAAGCTCGGCGAGCAACGTGCATTCGGACGATACGACCATTCGATTATTTCACAACTTCTCGGCACACACATAAGGCCGCATGTGTAATATGCAATACAGGTCTGGCAGCCATGGCTGAGGAGAGATCTCACCGCCGGGCAGACAAGAATGTCAAGGGTCTGCATATTTTGCAGTATGAACGAAGGCTACAAGTGCTCGGGGTCTTCAGCGGACAGTATTGGCGATTGCGCGGGGAACGCATTTTAAGAGATCCAAATCACACGTACCGCTACATGCTAGAGCTCAGTCACAATACCAATTTGAGACGTCACCATATCAAACTGGTACAGCAACACAGTCGCTTGGAATGCCGTCGGAATCACTTTTCCGTACTCAGTTGTGGAACATGGAATGCCTTACCGGAATCTGTCATATATATTCCCACACTGGCAGAGTTCAAAGCCCGAGTTGACTGTGCACTTATTTCGTTGCACCATCTTACATGACCCATTACCCATGGATGAACACAAGTGTCTGTAAACGAGTTCACTGGCGGTCAAATCACAGATGTAAGTGTACACCAGAAGGAGACACGATTTTTAACGACATCCCGTTTGCCGTCGTTACTCAGGGATTTACAGTCTATACTACGTATACTTCAGCGAGTTCACTGGTGTAAACTCAATTTCCCCAACAATTTTTTATATGTTGGTTTTACCATAACCATCCTACGGGACTTGTTAAGCATTAGCCTTTCTACCCGTATAAAGCCATTGTTCCACAGACTAGGTTAGTTTTCTTGGCCATCATATTTCTCCTGCGGGCATCGTGCCAAAACAGGATAGTATTAAGACCATCATCGACTACCACAAGCCTCATTCTTTCAAGTAACTAAGACGCTTTGACGGCCTCGTCAAAAGTCATCGTCGTTTCTTTCCTAGTTGCGCTTCGCTCACGCTGCCCCTCCGGGACCTTCTCAGAGGGAATATGAAGGAATTCGATTTTCCTGCTGCTGAGACTGTGGAAGAAGTAATCGCCAACATAGCTTCTATAGCGCATCACGATCCGACAATCATAATGTCACTCAGTATAGAGGTTTCGGATGTCGTAATTGGTGCAGCTTTACAGCAGCAAGGGGACGCTTAGAAACCGCTGGCGTTCCTACCCAAACACTTGCAATCTGTTGAAGCTCGTCACAGTATATTCAATAGCGAATTATCAACCATCTATTAAAGCATACGTCATTTCCGACATATCTTACAGGGCTGCACTTTCACCGACCACAAACCCATGACTTATGTGCTCGGCTAGACTACCGACCGATACCCTCTTAGAGAGCCGCGCCACCTAGACTATATCGCCCAGTTTACGACCGATATATGACATGTCTCGGGTGTGCACAACGCAGCCGCCGATGTGCTTTCCCGAATTTAAACGATTGCCGATGATGTCAGCACTGCCATTTGTCTGGCAGCCACGGCCACAGCGCAACTTAATGATCCTGAGTTTGATCTACTACGCAGGTACCCTACAGTGGACATACGACCTGTTCCGCTGACATCATCAGACGGAATCATAATTTGCGAGTTATCTCTGACCATGCTGCGCCAAGTCGTATCAAGCGAGTTTCGACAGGATGTGTTCGGCACGTTGCACGGATTGCCTCACCTAGGCGTTCGTACATCCGTTGAAATCGTAACGGCAAGTTTCGTCAGCGCAGTCCATTGTGACGTTCGTACCTGGACAGATGCTTGTATTCTGTGCCGATGCGCGTAGGTGCAAAAGCAAACGAAAAGCCTACTAGGCACCTTTCCTCCACCACATGCATGTCGACGTCGTAGGCCCGTTGCCGGATTCGAAAGGGTCGATAAACCTACTAACGTGCATCGATTGATTCACCAGGTGGCCAGAGCCTATTTCGATTCCGAACTGTGCTACGGAAACAGTAGCAAAGGCATTTTTGGAGCTCAGTACGGCTGTTCTGCCATCGTGACCACCGATCAAGGGTCACATCTTTCGTCCAATTTTGCCACGACGCTTAAGGATTTAGGTTGTCATCATGTCCGGACGACCTCGCATCATCCGGGCGCTAACGGCATGGTAGAGCGATTTCATCAACTGAAGGCAGCGATCCGAGCGCGCACAAACTCTTCGTGGTGCGAAACCCTTCCTCGCGTTCTCCCAGGCCTAAAGAACACTGTTAGAACCAAGTTATACGCAACACAAGCGCAGATAGTCTACGGCTGCAAGCTGCGTTTTCCCGAACAGCTGGTAGCACCAGCATCGCCCACTTCATTCCTAGACTGCAGAACCTACACCGATCGGTGGGCTCACCAGATGCGTGACCTGCGCCCGCCCGCCCGCTTCAAAGTTGCAGAAAACCCCGATGTACGTGCCCACAAAACGGGCTACTTCCTCACACGTACTGTTTCGCGTAGACGGCGTGCGACAGTTCTTGCAGTCACCGTACATCGAACCCTTCAACGTAAGCAACCGTACAAGTAAGACATTCACGATCGACTGCAGTGGCCGACGCTGCATTGTTACTATCGACCGTTCAAAACCAGCCTTTATGGAGGAAACCACCTCGTCTACTTCGTGCGACGTTACAACTTGCCGCACCAATTTTCATTATCCTAGTCTCGTCGAACCAGACCACGGTCCCGATCTACAAGCATCAGCCGTCCCGACATTTCCTGAGCCAACCTGTTGCCTCCCAAGACCAACTGCCTTACTCGGAAGGTTCGTAAGCTCGTTCGCTTTTCCGACAACGTAGTGAAAAACACCTAGAATTCAACTGATAAAATATCCCGGGAGTAGACATCAGAACAAATGTTAGCGAACAAGCTCGTTTTCAGTGGTTCCTCATCAGGCTAATACACCACCAATGAATGACATGAACGTAAACATCAGCTAAGAGTACAGGTTCAAAACCCAGATGGTCTGAGTGACCAAGCTAGGCAATTGGCCTTACGGCGATCAGCAGTTTGTTTGTGTGTGTGTATGGCGTTGTCCACACTGTGTCCGTGTTACGGGGGATCAGGGTAGAGTTAGTGCCTGGACAAATTTCTTGTGTGCACATAGGTCAGGGTCATGAAGCCTGATGGTTATCGCCTCGGCAGCTGCCAGTAGACGATATCTAACCGCTCTTGTGTGGCATCTGGGTACGCGATAGATGGGCTGGAACGCCTCATGCGCTCTGACTTGATGGCTCGAGTCGATCAGGTGTGTAGACACTGCACTTGCCACTGACCTAGTCACGCCGCTATACAGTCAAGCTGGACAGTGTTCCCTGGTTCGCTCGGACAGTCTCCTGGTAGTTCTTCCGATATATCTTGATCGACATGAGCAAGAGAGAGTATACACAAAATGAAGTACTTGAGCTTGGAATTCTGTCCTTAAGTTGTTGATTCAGGGTCGGCACTGAGTACAAGCTTAGCCGTAGGCTTGCGGTATAGTACGTTTGGGCGATTGTAGCAGAAAGCCTTCTAGACGTTGATTCAGCTATCCCGTCCCCCTTGAACAGTAATGATAAGTAGATCGGTTTCTTTCCTACTGAATCCACTTTTGTCTTCACTTCTCGAAACCATGTTTCTCCGAACGAACTCTCAGGATAGCCATTTCTATCGAATGGGCTTAGTATTAGCCTGATGAGGAACCACTGAAAACGAGCCTGTTCGTTAACATTTGTTCTGACATTTAGAATTGTAAATACTGCATACGCTCACTGCAATCTTTCGGTAGGATGTTTTAGAAAATTCAAAAGCAATCAAAAGCATAAAAAACAGCCCAAAACCCAAAAACGTAAACAGCGTTACATGCATCATACTTGTTTTTTTCGTTTTCAGCGTGCGGTTCTCTTTTTTATGCATGAACCAACCCTATCGCTCTACCGACTGGCCCTCACAAGCTCCGCGTTCGAAGATCGCCACAGTCAAGAAGAAGCCAAACTAGAAACCTGGATGTTCTTCGTGGGACGAGGGGCGTCATGGCGCGAGACGGGTGTAAAAACCTCTCACAAGCGCATAGTTCGGCAGCAGCGGAGGTTGAAGTCCTGTCGGCCAGTTTTCTGGGTTAGCAAGTATTTTTTTGAAGCTCGACAAGCTTGCTTCAGCCGCTAGCCGAAATACGTCCTGCCCTGCAATCAATAAATAACAAACGGCACAGCGGACTCCGATTTCCGGCGAACCCCCATTTGATATGAACGCTCACTCATCTTTACTCGGCACGAGTTTGCCCGACGTATTTCGATACACTCCTCGTTTTCGACATCCAAGGCTTCTTTCCATTCAGCCTTCTAGGGGAAGCTCTGTAGCGCCCCAAAAGATAACTATCTTTTATGTACAATTTTATTGCTGACCAATTGCACATAAATAGTTATTGATTTAATCGCCTTTACATCCGGCTCGACACTCATCTGGTTTGTAAGCTACCGTCCGCTACCTTCTCGTTTCATTCGTCCATGTGTTTTGTAGCCCCTCAAAAATAGTCCGCTGTGTTCGACTCCATTTGTCTTCTCATTTTTCTATCCATTTTAAAATTCGGTATTTCTGATGGCACCTGTTTGTCACATTTACAATTGATAACGTAAAAGCTGAACAGATACCCATTTTGGAACATAAATCTTATACTGACTTGTCGTGAATACGCACAACTTGGAATCATTATGCTACAAGTGACATAGCTCTATAGATATGGTGAACAAGTCGTTGTTGAAGTTGACTGTTTTCATGTTGATAGCTCATGCACCTACCGGAATCGCCGCGGCAGTCAGAACAGTTATTAACGCTTCTTGGTGCCTGTCAGTGAAAAGCCTCTTCTGCCACTCGTCACGTATCGACTGCTTGGTCCCACAGTGTGAGCCAAAATATCTCAGAGTACCGTTCAATATTATTGGCCAATATCTGTATATCCTGCACTTGTCGTACCTCAGAAGCAGATAAATGTTACAATGGTCTTACGGCTGCTGTTATTGGGAAAATCGAACAATATCTGCGCATCTTCTCCGGTGATCTCAACAGATTTAACACAACATTTCTTACTACTCGGGCTAGGCTATATTGCAAAATATCCCACCAAGTTAGAGACAAGGCTGGATTTGGTATTTGCCAACAATCTAAAGATATCTCCAGTCTGCAATCATGCACCACTTGGCAGCTCAGATCACTCTACAGTCAAATTAACCCCTATTATCTACAGTAAAACAAACCACAAGATTGACACTCGCTGCTATCACGGTGGACGGAAATGGAGACAATCTTTCCATCCAAACACAACGTGGCTTAGAGAAGTGGTTGCTTACAGATACTTCAGTTTGTTTTTCGATATGAATGCACTAACATACAGTGACCATGTTAGTAGAAATTTTGCTATAATTTCTGCTGCCTGATAGAAACCATGTTCAACCGTGCCGATCGCTTTTCTTCACCCCATCTCAAGCAGTTTCGTAAGAGCTTTCAAATTAAAAATCCTGCGTTAGTGAAGTTCCTTGCTGCTCGTGCAAAGGAAGAAGTTCGCTACCCCAATCATGTCTATGTCCAAACAATGCTGCGAAACAACAGTTGTCTTGAAGTTTGGCGAATGATGAAACAGCTCAGCGGAGCCACCCGTCAGAGCCCAAATTCTGATGTGGACGTAGAAAAATTAAATCGTAACTTCTGCTACACAAGCAACAGTTCATTCTCTGACTCATAATCTGCACGATTTCAATGGTCTACGTACTCACTGCCTCCTGTCAACGTCGGACCACTGTAAAAGAAGCTAACCCAACTGCACTCAGGCAAGGCATGCGACCTCCCAAGTTGTCTCTCGTCATCTTGAAGCAGTGTACCGATTCTTTAGCCCGGCCTCAGGCCGAGTTATACACCATATGCTTTAAACAAGGAAAAATCGCGAATGATTGGAGGATTGCTAGCATAACCCTACCTGCTCCTACCTTTTCGTCGTTCTTGAATCCAGTTCTTATCGCATATTCACCCGAGTACACTCATTCGATCAGGCTTGATCGGGCGTACACAGTGCGCAAATTTTCTGGACTGTATTCCTAACGGATAATCGCCTACTGCTGATTCCCAATTTCTGCTGCGATCAGGTGTAAACGGAAGTGGACAAAATCAACGCTTTTGTTACTTCGATCGCGGTTCGAATAATCACTGGAAAGCATATCACGAGGCCCATCCATCAAAACCGATTCCAGCCAAATCGGTAATTTTGTAAAGCGGCTACCAACACTTGCATCTTCTCCCTGCTTTCGCCAAACGACATAGCGAACCCGTGGACTATCACCCAAGTCAAACTTCCGTGCGGACCTATCCTACCGGTCATTCGCCGCACCCTTTGTCGGATTGAACTGTACGTGTGCGCCCACCAAAACCGACGGATTGACGCGTCGGGACACGGCACAGAGTGGACGTGTGCACAGGACGACTGACTAACAAAGAACGCCTTGGAACACTGTGATTACCGACCTGGTTGGTTTGTATCGACCTTGTGACACAGTAACCATTTTAGTCCAGTCTAATAACCGGTTTACCTTAACTGAGATCACAAGCCCTGAACTCCAGCGGCAAATCACAAGATGCTCGTTAGCAACGTTAAAACGAGAAGCTCCACCATTAGTACAATGAATGGAGAGAAATGCATAAATAAGCTCGCAAATCTCCCAGCTTATAACCAATCTGTAAGCAATGATGAAATTAATGCCTCATGTTCTGTTAGTATACCTGCCATCAAGTGTCGATTACCAAAGCGTAAAGTGACTGTTAAAACTCGCAAAGCACCGACAACTTCTAAAACTGCGAGACCTTATAATTCAGCAGAAGGAAAATTATGCCCAGCTGCTCTGCCGTTTCAGTCTATTAACTTGCAAAACATCCAAGATGAAGTCACCCAGCTTAAAGTGAAAATGTTGTCGATAGATAGTTCTCTGACTGTCCTCCGTGAACTGGAACCTATAACTGCCCTAATGCAAAAGACGTTGAGTCCCAAAGTAGAGCATATGTTACCCGCAGGTTCTCTTATCGATTCCATCGCAGCAGAAGTAGTCTCTAGGATGCATCGTTCTAGAAATGCAGTTGTTTTTAATGTCCCGGATAATATACCGCCTGCAGCCTTGCGAGATATATCACTTAAAGCTGCTAACATGGTTGGCACGGAATGCAGTTGCATAAGACTCAGAAAGAAAGTCCAGCGCTACTCGTGTCCAATCCTATTCAAATTTAATAGTGCTTTAACCGCTAGCGAGTTTATAAGCAGACGTGATCTAATTGCTGCCAACACTACCTTTAAGACCCTGAGAGTAATCGCTGACAGAACACCTTTACAAAGATTACTCCTGCTTGGAGATTCTGACCTTATCTCTCGACGCGACTCGTTACCCTCAAATGGGGTCACATCTACAACTGTTGCTAGTCTCGTTCCCAAGTGCCAAACTGACACCCCAACATTAAGGTTACCTACACACAATGACACCCATAACCAGTCCATAAGTATAATATGCCCCCTCGACTCTCCACTAACAACGCTACGTGCAGCGGATAATTTAGAACCTATGATTTTTAAAACAAAGCACCACCGTCGCTATCAACCTGCGATATCGCATACAGGGGACGGTTATGTACAGCAGCCACAGATCACTAACTCCCTTGTCGATTTAGACTTGACCAGCATTGTGACCAGAGACCTGACTGCTTTCCTTGGCGACGAAAGACCTAGAGCAATTGATACGCAGCAAACAAACGAGCCACTAGCTGGAGATAAAAATCCGATATCTAGCAATCCATCTTCACTGAACGAGGGTTCTTCTGATCCTACCACCCAAAATCTTGACTCGGCTGATACTCAGGATCACCCTATTTCCCACAAACTTACAGCCACATCTGCAGTTCTCGTGGTTAAACCAGTTAAAACCCCATCGCCCAATAAATTTGCCGCCTGCCCCATAAGGCCAAAGAAATCATTAGCTTACAGTCTCCTTGCTTTCAATATTCCTGACTCTACTGATCTCATTGAGGTCGTTACAACTTTAGGTAAAGTGGCTAATGTGAAATCTCACATGTTTAATGCTATTAGAGTGCCCAAGAGGATACAGGCCTACCCAGCACCAGTCAGATTTACCTCTGTCGACCAGCCCACGTTGGAATCGCTTGTTAGTAAGCTAAGTGCTATTCGAACAGTTCCTTACTTATCAAACATTTACTTCAGTAGGTTGCATGCTCGACCCTATTTTTCTGTCCACCCGAAAACGTCTGCTGCATCCATTCTTGGTGCACCATGTTTACCTATTGACCCTTCCCCCAATGGCAATCCTACTTATATCCCTGATAGACTGAATGATCAGTCTTTTTTTGTAGACCTGGGGAGGAAACTCAGTGTCATCCCTCCCCAACAAGCCTTCAACCTTTTTCTGAACTTTCTCAAAAGTATTCAGACTTAAATTTGGTAGTTATTCCTGCCCTATCATCATCCATTTCCATTCCAGCTCAAAATTACCCCACTCCTTCCACCTCAACTTATGATGACACATCGTCAGATATTTACCCCAACTTATTCAACCAGTTAGCGTGTTTACATATCCAGTCACAATCCACCAAATCGCTTCTCTTCAATGCTCGCTCACTTCGAAATAAGATGCCCACTCTTCGCTCCATGGTGTCTCTCTTTCAACCTGACTTTATCCTAGCTACAGAGACATGGTTCACAAGCGAAACTCCGCAGTCTTGCTATCACATTGATCAATATCATAGTTTTCTCGCGTGTCGAACCTCAGCACCTGGTGGCGGTTGCATCATTTACATATCAAATAACTTCCAAGCATCACTGCTGTGCGCTTCCCTTCAAGACAGCGATATTGACAGCATAATTGCACATGTTACTCTAGGTAGAACCTCGATGGTTTTGGGTTGCATTTACTCCCCTCCGAATCCCAGTACGGATGACTTACGAACATTGGAACGCTTGTTTTGCTACTTAGCAGAATTACCAGTTAAATGTAAAGTATTAGGAGGAGATTTCAATATGCCTGATATTGACTGGAGATCGTGCGCCGCACCTACTAAATATTCGAGACTGTTGTCTTCTTTACATATATATGGATGGACACAACATGTCCATTCACCCACCAGGGGAAACCACACTCTCGATTTATTCCTTACACTAGGCCTATCCAACGTTTCTGCTGTTGTTCTAGACAATTTCCCTGGAAGCGATCACAAGATGGTCCAACTCACCTTCGATAAGCCATTTTCTGATCCTACCCAGACTAAACCTGCCGTCCTCTACCGACCATACAATTTGTTACACATGGAATCGCTTTCCGCCCTTCTGAGATCCTTGCACTGGGAAAATTTCTTCCTAACCAATGATCCACAAGTGGCAGCCGATGAGTTCTACAAGAACATTGAGATGTGTCTAGATGCTCTAATACCACTGAATTATTGCCGTCATTCCAAAAAAATAAAATTAGAGTCCATCCCCGAAAATTTTTCACGCAAACTTGCACGACTCCGAAATTACTACTTGAAAACAAATGACTTCTCCCTAGTATTGCTGCAACAAAAGATCCTTGCTCAACTTGACAGACTTCGGCATATCAGCCTTATGGACGTAGAAAGACGGGCGCTAAATAGCATGAATAAAAACCTAGAACTCACCAAGCTGATGAAATATAGAAACAAGAATACAGAAACCCCATCCATCCTGATTTCTGGTAACCAAATAACTAACAATCCAGCTAAAATAAGCAGGGATTTCAATAATTACTTTTGTTCTACTTTTAACACCGCTGCTGCGGCTCCCTCGCACATTATCCCTCTGCTTACTGATGACAAGATCTGCACAGTTGATTTTGAACTTCGTGATATAAATCGGCTTATCACCTCTACGAAGTCATCATGGTATGCCGGACCTGATAAATTACCACCAACACTTATAAAATACGGTGGATCTGACTTCCCTGTATTACTTTTGAATCTTTTTTCTCTATCCATGAACACCGGTACCGTGCCATCACAGTGGAAGACGGCTGTAGTCATTCCTCGCTACAAGTCAGGCTCTGTGCATGAAATGAGCAACTACCGCCCAATAAGCCATACTTCTATCCTCTCAAAAATGATAGAGCGTCACATAAAGTCCAAAACTGTGGACTTCATGATGTCGCGAAATCTTATCAACACCTCACAACACGGCTTCCTAAGCACGCGATCCTGCATAACATGTCAGATAGACTTTCTCAGTCTCCTGACTACTTCGCTCGATGACGGTTCATCAGCGATAGTCATCTACCTAGATATGCACAAAGCATTTGATCGTGTCCCTCATAACCACCTCTTATCCAAACTAACTGCATATGGCATAGACAACCCTCTGCTTTCATGGTTTGATTCTTACCTAACTAATAGAACCCAGGTTGTTCAGATCGAGCACGAAACAAGCACGCCAAAGCCTGTCACCAGTGGTGTGATACAAGGTAGTGTTCTGGGACCCTTTTTATTCCTACTTTACGTAAATGATATTTTTGATGTCTTTGCTTCCGGCAAACCTTTCCTGTTTGCCGATGACATCAAAATTGTTTACACTTTTAATCCAACTGAGGTCAGTGATACGCTTAGCGAAATCCAGCGTGACTTACGTACACTAGACTCATGGAGTTCCAAATGGATGATGACATTCTCTACTGATAAATGCCACGTGGTATCCTACAGATGTGACATCACACCAGGTTCGCTAACTATAGATGGTAAACCATTGTCTCACTGCCACACCATCCGTGACCTAGGGATCCACTACTCGAGCACCCTTAACTTTTCCGAACACGCAGGACACACTGCAGCTCAAGCCCGCCGAAGCATTGGGCTTTTGTTCAAAACATTTAACTTAAAAGAATCCATTAACACCATGTATAGAATAAAAACGCGCCCGCTGCTTGAATATGGCTCCATCACCTACTGTAATTCTAGAGTGAGTGATCGTATGGCATTGGAACGTGTTCAACGATCATTTACTAAGCGTCTTCTAGGCTATTCCACCACCCTATCTTACATGGATCGTTGCGTTGCCTTAAAACTTGATCCACTGTGGCTGCGAAGAATGAAACTTAACCTTTTCATCTTCTTTGACACAATTACCCAAAAAATACATTCTTCACGCCCATCGGTACAACGAGCAGAATTATCAAATTATCGCACCCGAAATAACAATCACAATAAAGTAAAAGTGAAAAGATCACGAACGAAACTGTCTGACAACTTTTTCCTAAATCGATACTCCATATTGTGGAACAGGCTTCCATCTGAGATACGTGCAATCCAGTCAGGGATGAAGTTCCGACACGTTATACATTCCTTTCTAAACGTCGAAACAGCGATCGGTATATTGCAACCTACCTTGACAAGTGAATCCCCATACGAAATAGGAGCAAGATGGATATAGTATCAATATCAGGGGATCTTTTTATTCTCCTGTTGCCCGATCTTACTGCCCTCCCCAAATTTATCAGTAGCAATAACGTGTTTTCTAAAGGCAAAATATCCTGATTAACAATGAAGTTCACACTCACCAAGACGGAAATGTGCCCTAGAGTTCCTCTCGAGCAAATTATTTTGCGTTTGTTCTGCAATGCTAATTATCTTCTACTTATCTTTTCCCCTGGACCCCTCCCCTAGGTACGAGCTGCTGTGTTACGTGCTCAGCGAAATCAATGTTGATTTAATCCTTCTGCTTCTGGACTGAATCCATTTGATAACACCTTCCGAAAACCTACCATGATCTTCCACGCTTACGTTCACTCTGAACAAATCCCCTCATCGAAATCAGCTTCTCCTCTTACCGCACACAGCTGAACAGTTGGAACGACGGTTAACTTACTTTACTTTGCGTACAGTCTTCTCTCCCTCCCTGAAAAATACCATGCGTACATACAACATTTCCCAGTACCATACAAAATTATTTCGCATCACAAATTTTCCCATTTTGATCTCCGACAACTGCTGGAGCTATCTTACTATTTCCTCCGAAAATTCTTCTCCTTTTCTGTAAAAAACATGTATATTCCTGAGGTTGTCAGTTACCAGTGAAACTTGTACAATCTGAATCGAACAACGTCGGACAAAAATCTAGCATTTCACGTTACTGTACGTCCACCCACTTTTATTTGTGCACTACCCGACTTTGTTGTACCACATGATCAGGCTCGTAGTCTGCCTGTGTCTCGCATGTCGAGAAATATATCATTTATTTATTTATTTACCGAAGAAAGGTACCGGTAAATGTTGGGCCATTGCATTCCCTCAGTGGCTTTGAAAGTCTTTGAGAAAATCATACTTGAAAAATTGCTGACTCAGTCTCGTTTAGATGACTCATTTCAGTTTGCGTATTAAAGTTCAAGATCCACACAAGATGCAGTGGCTTGTCTGGTGCATTCAGTGTTGTCATCGCTAAACAGTAAAAGCAAAGCCACACGTGTTTGCTTTCTCGACTACAACAACGATTTCGGCTGTATTAACTGTACATTGCTTTTTCAAGAGCTAAACATTTAGTATTCAAACTTCCATGCCATTCTTGAAAAAGAATTATTTCGCCAGATGAACTCAGGTTACCAGGTTTGGCGGCAAAAGATTCTCACCACTTACTACAACATCTGGTGTACATTAAAAGCTATTTTGTTACCATTCCTGTTGTCTACATATGTTAACTTTATACCTGTCCTAGGAGAAACTACTCTATTAAAATAGGCGGATAACGTTATCATTGACGTGAATCACCAAACCTCGGTGTCCTCAGCCAGAGTGCAAAGTTGTTTAGACGAATTAGCGCACTGGCAAACTCACGCTACTTGAGGTTGAAAGCGTCCAAGAGCAATGACACTCATTCTATACTATATAAAGCAGCTCGTTATCAAGGACTTGTCACGGAATAATCTAGACTTCAGATTGAAGTTGACCGTTTGAGCTTATGTATGTCAATAAAGTAGCTTGGAGCAGCACTGAGCTACGATTTGTCATGGTCATTCCACGTGAATCAAATATTCACCAAAAATAAAGGAATTTTATTTCAAGTCTCTCGATTGCGATCATGCTGTGTACCATACAATATGATTCCTGAAGTCCATCACTGAGTGCATTCTATTACATTGGACTTATTGTACTCCTGTGAATTTTCCAAGCATATTTTGTAACCATTTCAAGCTGCTTGATAGTTCACTGAAGCAATCGCACCGCTGCAGTGGTATTCCTAAGCCAACTTCGGGAAAAACAGTTTTATATTACTTAGAAGTAGCAGGATCTTAGTTGCAATTTTTGTAAGGTATTCATCCCGATAGTTCACAAGCTACATAGCACAGCCTAGTCCGGGAAAGTACCGGACGCGTTTCGTCCTATTGGGGCTCGTCAGTGGTGCGCATTCCTTCGGTCTTCTAATGAGAATCGAACTCATGACCGCTAGAGGCAGATGCCGGGTTAGTTTGTAATTTATGTAGCCCAGCCAACACCCCCCATGGTTCAGTGGCTCAAGCTGCTGGCTAGTTTGCATCTACCTCTAGCGGTCATGGGTTCGATCCTCATTAGAGGACGGAGGGAATGCGCACCACCGAGGAGCCCCAATAGGGCGAAACGCGTTTGATGATTTTTCGAACTAGGCTGTGCTATGTAGCTTGTGAAGTACCAGGATGAAAACATTACATCGACGCACGCAAATTCATGCACTGAACTTGGTTCAAAAATATGCATTGGCATTAACCGTCCTCGTCACACTGTACTTTCCAGTTGCATAACCACCTTGTTGATCAGACAAAATCACAGTGCAATATGCGCCCGCACGATAGCTTACCGTTTGTCGGTCATCCTCTATTTAGCCGGATTTCTTTTTGAACAAAACACTGTTATTCAAGAACTGACCAGTAAACTCTGCCTGTGAGGTTGTGTTTTTATTGAACGTTTTCCTGCTGTTTATTCTGTCATGCTCGGACATTTTTTGTCACGTCGATAGCATGTGCATCAAGGCTGAAAATTCACCTGTCGCAGGTGCATTAAGGCGCATTCCTGACTTGATTAGACATATTGATCATATGACGATTGGATGGCTCGAGGTCAGTTGGCCGGAAGGCAACATCGACAGGTCAGTATTTATATTTTAAGAGGTTCTCCCGATACAACACATACCCACGCTCGTTGGACGCTGTTTTACTGATCCCACATGATTTGCAACCCGGACACGTTAGGAGCAGATAAAGATGTACCGTTCGAAACATTACCATCGAATGATTATTCGATGCAAGTAATAAAGCGTCTTAGCGGCATAGCTAATCCAGACTGTGCACCAAGAGTCCGATCTCCCTCGAAATGACATTCAAAGGCTATGATATTATGAAAATTACGGCGAAACGCATTAGTGTTTCACTGAAAACGGCGGTGCAATGCAGATGAAATACGGTTTCGCGCGTCAAAAAGACCTCTGTTTACGTGTTCTATCAAGACACAACGAGGCAATGATGTCCCGTTGCCTATACAAATTCACCTGTGGATGCGGAGATGGGTATATCGGGTGCACTGACTGAATTTTAGGTGGTAGGATCGATGTACACATCCCTACGTCGTTACGTAGCCGGATGGGATCGGTGACGGTGGAATTCGGTGAACTGAGAAATCGAGCTGATCGGTGGTCACAAGGCACTTGTTGAGCACCGGCCACACAGTTAATCCGATGAGTCATTAACCGTCATGATGGGCAATCAGCGGCCCCACATTCTAAGGCTACTGGAAGCCAGTATCATGTATCGAGAACGGCTAGTGCTCTGCGTGCAGAAATAGCTGGTTGTGAATGTGAACTCACCCCGTGGTAGAGCGAGACGCGCCGATGGGCTGGAGATTGCATAGCTATAGATCTCATATGACTGCGTTTCGTATGTTTATAATTTTACATGATTACGGTTGACGAGTTTGCGCGGAATGACTGAGCCATATCACATTGTACGTCTTCTGAGTATTCTGCTTGCAATTATAAAGGAAGTTTCTTGGTTGAAAGGACTCACGTTTGTTTCAACTGCAAGAGGACTTATTGCAACGAAGCAAATGGTATATCTCGGCCCTACCCGAGCGACAGAAGTGCTGTCCACACCTGCTTGCTACCTGAAAGCGTGGTTTTGATAAGACAGGGTAAAGTACGACCCATTGTGGTTCGCATTTAGCTGTCGAAACAGTGCCGGGAATTTTAGAGAAACAAGTGACCATCTTCTTTGCTGGTAGGTAAGAAAAATGCACTATATCGCCCATGCAGTTCCAGCTATTTTGGGATGCTTGACATGATGAAGATCAAGGCTTGGTTGGATCGCGCTATAAACACGATGCACAAAGATCACTACTGCCAGTAGACATCTACTGAAAGTCCTTTTCGCAACTGGTTAGGCTGCACCCTCGTTTACGGCCGAAGATGCCACCACTCCGATGATAATTCGGGTGTAGGAATAAATAGCATTAATGAGGCGCGGAATGGCAAAAGACGAGCAGACGTTCCAGATGTTCATGTGTGTAGCGAGGATGATGGCAACTCGTCTAGTGA
>OX104067.1:72892597-72912375 GCA_944474145.2 Dicrocoelium dendriticum | reverse complement strand
TAAAGAGTATACACAGAATGAAGTACTTGACCTTGGAATTCTGTCCTTAAGTTGTGGATTCAGGGTCGGCACTGAGTAGAAGCTTAGCCGTAGGCTTGCAGTATAGTAGGTTTGGGCGATTGCGGCAGAAAGCCTTCTAGACGTTGATTCAGCTATCCCGTCCCCTTTGAACGGTAACGATAAGTAAATCGGTTTCTTTCCTACTGAATCCACTTTTGCCTTCGCTTCTCGAAACGCCATGTTTCTCCGAACGAAGCTCTCAGGATAGCCATTTCTATCGAATGGGCTTCCTATTAGCCTGATGAGGAACCACTGAGAACGAGCTTGTTCGCTAACAATTGTTCTGACATTTAGAATTGTGAATATTGCATACGCTCACTGCAATTGTTTGGTAGAATGTTTTAGAAAACTCAAAGGCAATCAAAAGCATATAAAAAGCTAACAAAAACCAACCCAAAACCAAAAAACGTAAACAGCGTTGCACGTATCATACTTGTTTTTTAATCGTTTCAGCGTGCGTTTCTCTTTTTTCATACATGAACCAACCCTATCGCCCTACCGACAGTCAAGAAGAAGCCAAACTATAAACCTGGACGTTCTTCGTGGGACGAAGGTCGTCATGGCGCGAGACGGGGTGCGGCGCGGGTAAAGACCACTCACAAGCGCATAGTTCGGCAGCAGCGGAGGTTGAAGTCCTGTCGGTCAATTTTCTGGGTTAGCAAGTATTTTTTTGAAGTCCGACAAGCTTGCTTCGGCGGCTAGCCGAAATACATCCTGCCCTGCAATCAATAAATAACAAACGGCACAGCGGACTCCGATTTCCCGCGAACCCCATTTGACACGAACGCCCACTCATCTTTACTCGGCATGAGTTTGCCCAACGTAGTTCGATTCACCCATCATTTTTTACATCCAAGGCTTCTTTCCATTCAGCCTTCTAGGGGGAGCTCTGTAGCGCCCCACAATATAACTATCTTTTATGTACAATTTCGTTGCTGACCAATTGCACATAGTTATTGATTTAATCGCACTTACATCCGGCTCGACACTCGTCTGGTTTGTAAGTTACCGTGCTAACGTCCGCTACCTTCTCGCTTCATTCGTCCACGTGTTTTGTAGCCCCTCGAAAATAGTCCTACAATCAGCTTCAAAAGACGTACCATTACCAGTTTCGCGACGGAGCAACAACTGGATCCGGAGTAGAACACGTAAGTGGTTGAATAGGCGAGACGAGGCTTGGAGGGGTCATTTGCTAGGTCCAAGTGATATCACGTGGAATCATTACAAAACAGTCAGAAACTACTGCACTTCACTCCTTAAAGCTGACAAGTACGAATGGCAGAAAACTATGGTACGCAAATTTACTAGCAATCACAAACTGCTCTACCGGTGTGTGAAAGACAAAAGGTAGTTTAAGACGGGAATACCACCACTAGAGACGGTCAATGGCCTAACGGTTACTGAAGAGGAGACCGCGGACGCATTGCTCATGCAGTTTGTCTCAGTGACTAGACACACCATGGAACCATCGCCTTGCTACATCCCAGCAAATGTCGTCCGCTTATCCACGGTCAACTTTAGCCCTACATCTGTGGCAAAGAAATTACAGTCGCTCAGGGAAAATCGTGCGCCGGGAATTGACAAGATCTGTCCGAAAGTACTTAAAACCCTTGCACCCACCATGGCAGTCCACCTTGCAACCTTTTTCCAGTTTCTATTTGATTCTCATACACTTCCGTCTGAGTGGAAACGTGGACTTATCACTCCGATATACAAGGGAGGTAAGCGGTCAGACCCTGCCAACTACCGACCTATTACTCTCCTTCCTGTTCTATCAAAAGTGATGGAGTCTATAATCGCTGATGAAATGGTGAGATATTTTGAAAGTCTACAAATCATCTCCAACCTCCAACATGGATTCAGACGCGGACGACCTTGCCTCCCCAATCTACTACTTGCTCGGGACTCATGGACCAGGGCTGCTGACGAGGGAGTTCCCGTAGATGTGATTTACTTAGACTTTTCTAAGGCATTCGACAGAGTCAATCACCCAGAACTTCTCAGAAATCTTGCGGCCTATGGTATCCACGGATCTTTGCTCACATGGTTGGAAAGTTACTTATACGACAGAAGAATCGAGGTAAGGATCGCCAACACCCACTCCGATGCGTCACTAGCGGCGTACCGCAAGGATCAGTTCTCGGCCCGTTACTCTTTTTAGTCTATATCAACGACCTCCCTGCCAACATTCAATCACTTGCAAATATTCGCCGACGATGCTAAGATGTGGCGAGCTATTCAGTCAACATCTGACCCTGTCTATCTGCAGGATGACCTGAACCGGATTCACGAATGGGCAGTAAACAACCAACTACCCCTGAACCCCGAAAAGTGTCACCTGTTGTCGCTGCGCAGTAACTGCAGCAACACATATCACCTGGGGAAGCGCGTTATAAAACAGGTGAGCAACGAAAGAGACTTAGGGGTCATCGTGCAAGAACGTCTGGGTAATTCGCTCCAATGTTCAAAGGCAGCTAACATAGCGAACTTAAACTTGAGGCTTTTGAGGCGAGCGCTCGGTACCTTCGAGTGGCAACTCGTGCCATTATTGATTAACGCCTACATTCGTCCCCACCTCGAGCATGCGTTGCAGGCATGGCGTCTGTGGTTAAAACGGGACATTCGTCTCCTGGAGCAACCACAAAGAAGAGCCACTAAGGCAACACGTGGTCTATCGGGCCTTAGCTATGAACTGCGCCTTCGTTCGATCGGTCTGTACTCCTTAGAATACCGACGACTTCGCGGTGATCTGATCCTTAATTACCGGATACTAAGAGAAGAGGACCATCCATGTAAGTCGCTGTTAACATTATCTGCCGACAAACGATGCCGAGGCCATGCACTAAAACTTGTGACTCAATATTCCCGTTTAGATTGTAGAAAGTTTTTTTACTCTCTTAGTGTCTGTCCGCACTGCCATCGCATGTGGTGAACGCACCAAACATTGCGACATTCGAAAGACTATTGGACTTGCACTTACATGATACACATTATATAACGGTATGACAAACTGCAGTGTCTAACTTACTGATATTTTTTGTGTCACACCTGAAACTTTTGTTTTCTTCCATTTGCCATCCTGTGGGTCTTGTAAAGTTATTGCTTTTTATCCCACCATACACTATTGAACTATATTGAACTATTGGATTTGTATTCTGCTATCTGTGCTCGATTACGCGCATCGCCTCGGACTAATATTTACTAGTCCTACACACCCTTCTCATTTTTCTATCCATTTGAAAATTCGGTATTTCTGATGGCACCTGTTTGGCACATTTATAGTTGATATTGTAAAAGCTGAAAAGGTACCCATTTTGGAACATAAATCTTATACTGTCTTGCCGTAAATACGCACAACTTGAAATCATTATGCCACAAGAGACATAGCTCTATAGATGTGGTGAACACGCCGTTGTTGCAGTTGACTGTTTTATCTGTTTTCAAGTTGATCGCTCATGCCCCTACCGGAATCGCCGCGGCAGTCAGAACAGTTATTAACGCTTCTTGGTGCCTGTCAGTGAAAAGCCTCTTCTGCTACTCATCACAAAGTATGGACTGCTTGGTCCTACAGTGTAAGCTAAAATATCTCAGAGTACCGTTCAATATTATTGGCCAATATCTATATATCCTGCAGTTGTCGTAACTCAGAAGCAGATAAATTTTACAATGATTTTACGGTTGCTGTAATTGGGAAAATCAAACAATATCTGTGCATATTCTCTGGTGATCTCAACAGATTTAACACAACATTTCTTACTACTCGGGCTACGGTATATTGCAAAATATCCCACCAAGTTAGAGACAAGGCTGGATTTGGTATTTGTCAACAATCTAAAGATATCTCCAGTCTGCAATCATGCACCACTTGGCAGCTCAGATTAATCTACAGTCAAATTAACCCCTATTATCTACAATAAACCACAATACTGACGACACTCGCTGCTATCATGGTAGACGGAAATGGAGACAATCTCTCCATCCAAACACAGCGTGGCTTAGAGAAATGGTTGCTTCTACAGATTTAAGTTTGCTTTTCAACCTAGATGTGTAAACATACTGTGACTAGGTGACAAGTTAACAGAAGTTGTGTTGTGGTCTCTGCTGCCGGATAGGAACCAGCTCCGTCCGTTCTGATTGCTTTTCTTCCTCCCATCTCAAGCAGCTTCGTAGGCCCAAGGCTAGAGCTTTCAAAAACAAAGATCGTGCGTTAGTGAAGTCCCTTTCTGCTCGTGTAAAGGAAGAAGTTCGCTACCTCAATCATGTCTATGTCCAGACAATTCTAGGAAACAACAGTTGTCGTGAGGTTTGGCGAATGATGAAACCACTCAGCGGAGCCACCCGTCAGAGCCCAAATTCTGATGTGGACGTAGAAGAATTAAATAGCAATTTCTGCTACACTGGTAGTGAGTCGTTCTCTTATTCATCAGCTGCGCAGTTTCAGTGGTCTACGGACTCACTGCCTCCTGTCGACGTCGGACCAATGTAAAAGAAGATAACCCAACTGCACTCAGGCAAGGCATGCGACCTCCCAGGTTGTCTCCTATCATCTCGACGCGATTTCTTAGCCCGGCCTCAGGCCGAGCTATACACCATGTGCTTTAAACAAGGAAAAATCGCGAATGATTGGAGGATTGTTAGCATAACCATAGTACCGAAGAAAGGTACGGGTAAATTTCGGGCAATTGCATTCCCCTCAATGGCTTTAAAGGTCTTTAAGAAAATCATTCTTGAAAAATTGCTGACTTAGTCTCGTTTAGATGACTCATTTCAGTATGTGTATAAAAGTTCAAGATCCACACAAGATGCAGTGGCTTGTCTGGTGCATTCAGTGTTGTCATCGATAGACAGTAAAAGCATAGCTACACGTGTTTGCTTTCTCGACAACAACAATTTCGGCTGTATTAACTGTAAATTGCTTCTTCAAGAGCTAAACATTTAGTATTCAAACTTCTATGCTATTCTTGAAAAAGAATTATTTCGCCAGATGTAATCAGGTCACCAGGTTTGGCGGCAAAAGATTCACACCACTTACCACAACATCTGGTGTCCATTAAAAGCTATTTTGTTACTATTCCTGTTGTCTACTTATGTTAGCTTTACACCTGTCCTAGAAGAAACTATTCTGTTAATAAAGGCGGATAACGTTATCATTGGCGTGAATCATCAAACCTCGGTGTCCTCAGCCAGAGTGTAAAGTTGTTTAGTGTACTGGGCAAACTCACGCCACTTGAGGTTGAACGCGTCCAGGAGCAATGGCATTCACTCTACACTATATAAAGCAGCTCGTTATCAAGGACTTGTCACGGAATGCTCTAGACTTCAGATTGAAGTTGACAGTTTGAGCTTATGTACGTCAGTGAAGTAGCTTGGAGCAGCACTGAGCTACGATTTGTCATGGTCATTCCACGTGAATCAAATATTCACCAAAAGCATAAGAATTTTACTTAAAGTCTCTCGATTGCCATCATGCTGTGTACCATACAATATGATTCCTGAAGTTCATCACTGAGTGCATCCTATTACACTGGACTTATTGAACTCCTGTGAATTTTCCAAGCATAATTTGTAAGCATTTCAAGCTGCTTGATAGGTCACTGAAGCAATCGTACCGCCGTAGTGGTATTCCTAAACCAACTATGAGAAAAACAGTTTTATATTACTCAGAAGTAGCAGGATTTTAGTTGTAATTTTTGTAAGATATTCATCCCGATAGTTCACAAGCTACGTAGCACAGCCTAGTCCGGAAAAGCACCAGACGCGTTTCGCCCCATTGGGGCTCGTCAATGGTGCGCATTTCTTCAGTCCTCTAATGAGAATCGAACTCATGACCACGAGAGGCAGATGCCAGGTCAGTCTGCAATTTATGAAGCCCAGCCAACGCCGCCCATGGTTCAGTGGCTTAAGCCGCCCGGGTAGTTTGCATCATGGGTTCGATCCTCATTAGAAGACGGAGGGAATGCGCACCACTGACGAGCCCCAATAGGGTGAAATGCGTCTGATGATTTTCCGAATGAGGCTGTGCTATGTAGCTTGTGAAGTATCAGGATAAAAACACTAAAAAAGCAGTTGTATCGACGCACGCGAATTCATGCATTAAACTTGCTTCAAAAATACGCATTGACTTTAACCGCCCTCGTCACACTGCTTTTTCCAGTTGCATAACCACCTCGCTGATCAGAAAAAGCACAGAGCAGTATACGCCCGCATGATAGCTTATCGCTCGTCGGTCACCCCCTATTTAGGCGGATTTCTTTTTGAACAAAACACTGTTATTCAAGTACTGACCAGTAAACTCTGCCTGTGAGGTTGTGTTTTTAATGAACGTTTTCCTGCTGTTTATTCTGTCATGTTCGGACATTTTTTGTCACGTCGATAGCATGTGCATCAAGGCTGAAAACTCACCTGTCGCAGGTCCATTAAGACGCATTCCTGACTTGATTAGATATATTGCTCATATGACGATTGGATGGCTCGAGGTCAGTTGGCCGGAAAGCAACATCGACAGGTCAGTATTTACATTTTAAGAGGTTCTCCCCGACACAACACACCCTCACTAGTTGGACGCTGTTTTACTGAGAACACATGATTTGGACAAGTTAGGAGCAAACAAAGACATTACCAGCGAATGATTATTCGGTGCAGGTAATAAAGCGTCTTAGCGACACAGCTAATCTAGACTGTGCATCGAAATGGCACTCAAAGGCGATGATATTATGAAAATCACGGCGAAAGGCATTAGTGTTTCACTAAAAACGGCGTGCAATGTAGCTGAAATACGGTTTCGCGCGTCAAAAAGACCTCTGTATATGTGTTCTATCAAGACACAACGAGGCAATGATGTCCCATTGCCTATACAAATTCACCTGTAGATGCGGAGATAGGTATGTCGGGCGCACTGACCGAATTTTAGGTGGTACAATGAATAATGATTTATCACGGGATACAAGCAAGTATTTGACACGTCGCGTAGGATAGCTGTGGTGAATATGATGAAATCAAAATATGTCTGGGTCATCTGTCGAACGTCTGTCGAGATGAATAGTTTGATAATTAACACCAGTGTAAAATGAAAAAAATTATCGCGCGTAAGCCTTCAGAAAGACACTGGAGCGCAGTAATTGTTGAGGTAAGGAGTGAGAAAAGTAAAATATGGTCGCTCACTTAGGTCCATTTGATACATAAATCCTGTTGAAAACATGCTTTTCATAATCCACAATAGAGGAGCTTAGGTAACAAAATGTTGGGAGCTAAGAGCAACATCTAGTCGTTTTTTGAAAACACCCAAGGTAGGAGAGGATACCATTGAGTCTGGGAGTGCGTTCCAGGGTTGGAAACCCGAAGGGAAAAGTAATTCCGTCGACATTCTAGACGGCTATATTGTTCCTTCAACTTTAAGCAGTTACCTCTGAATTGCGTGTTATGGTTAAGTTTCAGCAAATGGCGGCATACATGGTTGAGGTCACTCAGTATCTGATACGCTAATATGAGATCGCCGCGCCGCCTTCGATAGCGTCCGCTGAAAATTCCCAGCAACTTCAGCCTTCGGTGGTAAGAGTGATAGCGCAGGCCCTTTACATTATTTGTTGCTCTCCTTTGGGGTGCTTCTATCAATTCTAGGTCGCGCTTCAACCATCGTTGCCAAGCTTGGATAACGTATTCAACATGCGGGCGCGCGTATGAATTGCGCATCATTGGGAAGAGTGATGGGTCAAATCTCCCGAATGCCCTTAGCAGCATGCCGACGTGCTGGTTGCCTCTTTTCGCCGCTACCTCAGCCTGTTTTGAACAGTTGAGGTCGCTCTGTACGATCACACCAAGGTAACGTTCCAGGGAGCTATTCTGCAATCCGTTTGTCCCAAGTAAACAGGTGTAGTTATGTCTATGGCGTAATTGTACAACGCGACATTTGTCTACGTTGAACGGTAGGGCGTTTTAAACTGACCAGTTCAACACTGTGTTAAGATCGCACTGAAGCCGTTCATGGTCTTCCAATCCTCTGATCTTTCGCCATATCTTGATATCATCAGCGAAAAATAGGAAATCAGAAGTAATTGATTTCGCCAAATCGTTAAAAAACACCAAGAATAGACGAGGTCCAAGAACCGAGCCTTGTGGTACTCCACACGTCACATCGATTGCATGAGAAAATTGTTCTCGGACTCTCACCACTAGCCGTTGTCCTTGTAGGAAATTGCTAATCCAATTTAGGATTGGGTTGCCAATGTCGTAATTCTGAAGCTTCTGAAGTAGAATTCAGTGGTCTAAGCGATCAAACGCTTTTGAAAAGTCCAGGTAGATGACATCGACTCCCACTCCATCATCAACAGCTTCAGTCCAGCTATTACGTGCAATTAAAAGGTCAGTATTACACGAATGCTTTTGACGAAAGCCATGTTGCTCTGGGGAATTTAAATTGTGGTTTTCCAGGTGTTGCATCAGCGCGTCTGCGATGATTGATTCCATCACATTGGATAGTACGGGAAGTAGTGTTATTGAACGGTAGTTGGCAGGATTAGTGCGGCTACCACCTTTATGGATTCGAGTGATGACCCCTCACTTCCATACTGGTGGAATACGGTTCGCTTCTAGACATCGCTGATAGAAAACAGCCAGTGGTTCTACTAGATCATTAGCTACCGCCTGTAGAGCCTTTGGTCGGATATTGTCAGCTCCGGGAGAACTGTGGATACGCAAGGATAAGTGCTTCAACACAGCTTCCGCAGTGAAGGTGATGTTTTCCAAACCAGATGGTGGAGTATTAGAAATGAGGAGAATGTTTGTGCTCGTTACCTCCTGGAAAGTTTGGGAGCAATGAAGCCGTAGGAGATCAGCTGCTTCCATTGCTGACCGCGTGCACCCATCAGCTATGACTAGCGTTGGAACCCTTCGCTTTACCTTTCGAAGGCCGTTAACGTGCCTGTACAGGAGTTTGCGGTTTGTGCAGAATCGCTTCATTAACTTCTGCTGATGAGTGGCCTTGTCTTCGCGGATCAGTTTCACACAGAAGTTACGATGTGTCACGTATGCAGTCCAGGTTTCGGCATTCGGGCAGTCCTGGTGATTTCGCCATGCCAAATCAATCCAGGACATACATTTACGTGTTCCGCTAATCAGAAATGACTTACGCTTGTTTTTGGGTTGGAAGGACTTCTGTTCTGATGCGTGCGCTACCAGTGTGCTAAACGTCCTTGTAAACGTTACCCAGGCAGCATCTGGAAGGGCATTCGGTTAAGGAAGTCCAAGATGTATCCTTAACAAGCTTGGAAAACACATTGCAGTGCGTGACAGTATGCACTTTGTCCTCCTCCTTTTCAGGATACTCGGCATAGCATAAATAGTCAAAGAGTAGAGTAACATGATCACTACGACCCAGTGGTGTGCTTGTAACTATCCCATCAACCATGAGTTCTTCGTTAGTTAGCACAAGATCCAGTATCGACGACTTGTTAGCAGTTGGAAATCTGGTGGGAGAGGTTACGTGGTTGTAAAAAGGGTGGCTAGCAATAAGCTCATGCAAACAGGCTTTAAACTGCATACCGTCGGTTGCCGGCGTTTCTATGTCGTGCACTTCAAAGTCTCCCGCGATAAGAATGTGGGTGTAGGACTTGTTCAAAGCAAACTGAAAAACGTAGTGCAGTTTGCAGTCCATTTCCGGCGTTGAGTTTGGTGGTTGATAAATCACGGCTAGTAGACATGTGTCCTTGTTTCGCAACCAAAGCGAATCGGGAGCTCGGATTTCCGGGTGATCGATAACTTCACATCGGAGGTTTGTATTATAGTAAAGAATCACACTGCCACCCCTTCCGGTTCTATCGGTCCGAAGCAGCGACATACCGGGTAAATTGATCTCAGAATCGGTTATCTCAGGGTTTACTCATGTTTCGGTAATCATGAATGTGATGGGAGTATACACTCGAACGAACGTGCGGTGCCAGCCCAGCAAGGAAGCCGTTAGGCTGCCGCAAGGAAAGGCGGCAGCTAATTGGACGTTCACACGTTTCTCGCATGCACGCTGATTGGCCAACAGTTGGACGCATTGGAGTGAGTTTGTTTGACTGAATCAAAAGAAAAATGTCATGCATTCACAAAGGTCGTTAATTATGGATCCAACTAGCTGTATATACCGATATGTTTCACTCGCCCTCTGCCTGCGTTTTCGCCTGGTCCTTTTGTTTGCAGAATATACGTTTTGTCCCTGAAGGACCGACCTTTTACATGGTGTCAGAAAAGGAGAAAAACATTAGTACCACCCAGACGATGATTGGAGCTGCACCGGCTATTCAAATGCCTGCCCCGCTGAACATGAATGAACGCAGTTTGGCAAGCAACTGGCGTTTGTGGAAGAGAAATGGATGGATTTCTGCACTTTATCGCGTCTGGACAAACAACCGATGGCGTACCGCTTGGCCATGTTTGGACACGCAGCAGGAGATGATGCGCGCCGCGTGCTAGAGACATTGTGTTACGACAAGAGCGAAGATGCCAACAATCTGGAGGCAGTTCTTGAGAAGTTCAGGGAATACTGCGAAGACCAAACAAACGAGACATTTCAACGCTACCTCTTCTTTTCGCAGAACAGGCGGCCAGATGAATCTGTTGACACGTACGTCACTGAGCTAAAGATTTTGGCCCGATCCTGCAGTTTCTGTAAATGCATGGCGGACAGTCTCATACGGGACTGCATTGTTCTTGGGATCAATGACGAAGGTTTGACGAAGCGACTATTGCGAAAGCGCAACCTATCTCTGCAGCAATGTATCGACATCTGTAACAGTGAGTCCTCCACTGCCTATCAGTTCCAGCAGATGACAATCACAGGTGATTTAGAGTTGTGCGCCGTTTCCAGGAGCAAAACTACGAGGGCCACGACCGCGCGACAGGAGCCCTACAACTTCTGTGCAACACGACATCCGAGGAACCGCGAACAGTGTCCGGCGTGGGGCCGCATTTGTGTCAAATGTGGGAAGCGCAATCACTTCGCCCGCTGCTGTCAGTCGACAGATGTCAGTGCACTCGTTCCAGACAAATCGACAGAAGACACCGAACAATCGATTGGTAACGTGTCTCGGAAAGCGTCGCAGAAGTGTGTCTATGCAAGTCTTCTGATCGAGGGACGGTCTGTGCGATTCCAGTTAGACACAGGCGCGACGATCAATATTTTGCCCAGAAAGCACTGCCGCGGCGTGTAAATTCAATCGGATCAAGATTATTTGCGCATGTGGAATGGTTCCAGACTCAAGCCAAAGGGCTCAGCGATAATTGAAGTGGTCAATTCGAGAGACGGTGTTTCGCATCGTCTGCAGTTCGTGATCGTGGATGAGGATCTCACGCCGATTCTCGGCATTGATTCGATTTTATCTCTTGGCTTTGTCATTTTTAACCATGATCGTTTTGTGTACGCTTGTCAGAGTGAAGCCGACGTTAGTGACCTGTATCCGTCTGCGTTTAGCCCGGGTTTAGGGGAATTTGAGGGTACCGCTCACCTGTCGTTAGATCCTTTGGTACGCCCGATTGCGTTACCTGCTGGGAGAGTCCCATTTGCGGTACGTGACCGATTTTCCGCGGAATGGAACAAGCTGGTTATGCAGGGGGTGATTGCAAAGGTTGATGAGCCAACAGACTGGGTTAGCCAGGTCGCAATCATTACGAAGAAAAATGGCGAACTACGCGTATGTATAGACCCGAAGCCACTGAATGAGGCCCTGCGTAGAGAACATTATGCGCTACCGACGTTAGATGTTTTACCACGTTTGACAAAAGCTAAGTTTTTCACGAAAGTAGACCTTTCTTCCGCATTCTGGCACGTTGTTCTAGACGACGAATCCAGTTTCCTCACCACATTTGCCACACCGTTCGGACGTTATCGTTGGCTGCGATTACCGTTTGGCCTGAAGGTGACTAGCGAAATTTTCCAAAAGCGTTTGGTGCAAGCAATAGATGATTTAGATGGCGTAACCTGTGTGGCAGATGACGTTCTGATTTACGGTTCTACCGAAGAAGAGCATGACACTAAGCTACACCGGTTCCTGAGGCGTTGCGTGCAAAAGAACATCAAGCTAAAACGCGAGAAAGTAGAGCTGCGGAAAGAGGAGGTGATTTTCCATGGGCATGTGTTAACATCCGACGGAATCAGGGTTGACCAAGGGAAGATTAAGGCGATACAAGAGATGCCGTCCCCTAACGATGTGAAGGCAGTCCATCGCCTAAACGGTATGGTGAATTATTTAAGCCGGTTCCTACCAGGACTCGCTGATGTCATGACTCCGATTAGGCAGTTAACTCACAAAGGAGTAGATTGGAGCTGAGGGAAGGAACAGGATTTGGCTTTCGCAACCATTAAGAACCTTATCAGTAATGCGCCCGTACTCGGATATTACGATCCAGCACAACCATTGGAGGTACAGTGTGATAGTAGCCAGAGTGGAATAGGTGCTGTTCTGTTGCAGAACGGAAGACCTTTGGATTTCCGCAGTCGAGCACTCACAGAGGCCGAGAAGCGGTACGCACAGATCGAGAAAGAGATGCTGGCAGTGGTCTATGCCATGGAGCGTTTCAATGATTATATTTTTGGAAGAAAGACAACCGGGTACACTGATCATAAGCCGCTGGTGTCGATAGTCACTAAACCACTGAATAACGTTCCCCGCCGTCTGTAGCGTATGCTTATCCGGCTACAAAAGTATGACATTGACATTGTGTACACACCTGGCACACAGATGTTCATCGCGGACACCCTGTCGAGAGCACATCCGCCAGTGGCCGAACATCATCTAGAAGAGATCGAGACAGTTAGCATGGTGCAGCATCTGGCAGTGACAGAAAACCGTTTGAAAGACATAAGGCGTTTCACGGAGGAAGACCAAACTTTGCAGCTTTGCGAGACGTTATCCTCAATGGGTGGCCAGAAACAAAGAAGCAGCTCCCGAAGGAATTAACACCCTACTTCAATTTTCGGGACAAACTCACTGTCTGTGACGGTCTTTCGTTCAAGGGAAGTCGAATCCTAATCCCTTCCTCTCTCCGAAAGGAGATGCTGGAGCATGTCCATCGCACTCACCTGGGTGCAAATTACACCATTAATCGAGCAAGAGAACTGATGTTCTGGCCAGGCTAGACAGGTCAGATCAAGGATCATGTGTCTAACTGTGAGGCGTGCCGTTCACATGACATTCGGCAAACGAAGGAACCGATGATGCTGCATGATGTTCCGGACCGACCGTGGCAAAAGGTAGAAGTGGATCTATTCTGGGACAACGGAAAGGATTACTTACTCACGGTGGATTACTATAGTGATTACTTTGAAATCGATTTACTCACCACCACGACCACGGAGGCAGTAATCAACAAACTCAGATGTCAATTCGCATGGCACGGGATACCGGAGTAGCTAGTCTCGGACAACGGTCCCAGGTTCAGCAGCAGGGCATTCCAGGCTTTCGCAACCAAATGGGAATTCGCACACCGGCAAACCAGTCCCTATCACAGTCAATCAAATGGGAAGGCAGAGTCGGCAGTGTAGCAAGCCAAGCGACTATTAGCGAAGGCTAGTGATACTCGGGAGGACCCATACCTCATGCTACTGGAGAGTCGCAACACTCCTTCAACGGATATCGGCCTGAGCCCAGTGCAGCGCCTATACAGTCGAAGGACCAGAACTGTGATGCCTGCATCCGCAACACTTCTGCGCCCTGTCACGCCACAACTGGAGAAAGTACAGAACAGTTTGAAAAGGCGAATGGCTACTCAGAAACGGTACTACGATAACGGCGCACGGGAATTACCTGAGCTGACAGTGGGGGAAGAAGTATGGGTTGAACCAATTTCCGATGGACAGGAGCGGTGGAGAAAAGGAGTCGTGGCCGCGAAAGTCGGTGAAAGGTCATACGAAGTAAATTTTGGAGGGAAGAAGCTGAGAAGAAACCGAGTACAGCTGAGGAGATGTCCGAGGCGACAGCATGAATCAGGGAGAGAGCGTTATACTGCGTGCGGCAATGAGGCGACATCGGCAGATCCAACAAAGAGGACACGGAGTGGTAAAGTGTATGGACTATTTAGCAAAGCACAGCAGCAAGAACATAAAAAAGGGAGGATGTGATGGGAGTATACACTCGAATGAACGTGCGGTGCCAGCCCAGCAAGGAAGCCGTTAGGCTGCCGCAAGGAAAGGCGGCAGCTAATTGGACGTTCACACGTTTCTCGCATGCACGCTGATTGGCCAACAGTTGGACGCATTGGAGTGAGTTTGTTTGACTGAATCAAAGAAAAATGTCATGCATTCACAAAGGTCGTTAATTATGGATCCAACTAGCTGTATATACCGATATGTTTCACTTGCCCTCTGCCTGCGTTTTCGCCTGGTCCTTTTGTTTGCAGAATATACGTTTTGTCCCTGAAGGACCGACTTTTTACAATGAACAGGTCCCGCGGTTGTGAGGCATGGAGTTCTCTAAATTCGGCCAACTTGCTTAGAAGGCCTTGGGCGTTTGTGTACATGCAAGATAAGGCTTTTGTTGTCAGCAGTTCATTGATAGATGTCAAGTTGGTGTTAGTTTTTAAGCCAGTCGTTAGGTGGCCGGCCATCAATCGTTTTTTGGTTTATGTATTTCAGACGTGTTGCATGACATTATTGAGCGTTCCTGAACAGACGTTTCACTCGTGCTGTGCTCGGTCCTCCTGTGTGCCGTGGGCGCTGTTGTGTCGGTCTCTCCGCAGGACTGTGCAAATAAAGAATTTGTTACGTTTGGAAGTTCCATTGAATTACTTCCGACTTTTGGTCGTTCGCTTGCTGCCTTCAGCCATATCTCTGTTGGCAACCTAGCTCGATACTTTAACCAGCTATCCAACAGAACTTGCGTCATTCCCTCGGAGTGTAGTATTACTTTCATTAGCCTTGGACCGCAGCCCCTGTAGTTAGGTGATGACGGAACTCTTGTCAGGGATTTGGCAATAACGTATTCAACAGAGAGTGCTTCTCCGATGTAGCAGCACTGCTCTCGGTCACGTGTTTGTGCATCGTGATCAGAAGAATGCAGAAGCCCAGGAACACCATGAACAAATATTGTTTTTTTACTATCCCTATTAGCAATACCACATTGCTCAACTGCTTCTTTTAGGTGATCATTCCAAGGTAGATCAGGTAATATGCGCACTCCGCTCGGTGAGTTGCGAAGATGAACTGCTGAGAGCAAGACAGCCTCTGTCCCATCTGCTGAGTTTAGTGTTACTCGAAGAATTCGAGGTTCACCGGAGTGCACTGAGGTCGGGTGACGCGCTAGGCGTTGCAGGCTCAACCCGAATGC
This sequence comes from Dicrocoelium dendriticum, assembly GCA_944474145.2. NCBI lineage: Eukaryota > Metazoa > Platyhelminthes > Trematoda > Plagiorchiida > Dicrocoeliidae > Dicrocoelium > Dicrocoelium dendriticum. Next base: position 72,897,016 of record OX104067.1, on the reverse strand, counting down.
CAATCGCCTCGCAGATGGAACTCAACTGGTTGCGATCGTCTTGCAACTTGTCTTTTATTGTGCCAGATTTGAATTCGGGAACGTTCGTACACAGGAGAGTAAACGCGAGTGTTGGCTTTATCCATTTTAAAACAGTTAGTCCCCTTCAGTAGTTTGAACAACGAAATGAGAAGACGAATATTGGCAGATGCTAGCATTTCGTATTATCTCATCAGTACCAAAACAATAACAGGGAAATCCTTTTATAGGTCTTACAGGGCACAGTCGAGCCAATCAAATTTATGGTTGTGGTCATTGTTGATGGGATTAGGTCCACGGCAACCGCAGGTTGACAACTAATTGCTTTTGGACACACAAAGCTGGTCTAATTCGGCTTATCGCAACGGCCTCGGCAAATCGTAAAAGGCGTGCATTGGTATGACGTAACAAGATCCGGAACGCTGATAAGGGATTAACCCGGTGACGAGTCGCTAAGATGTGTCTGCCTATGGAGGACGCTGGCGGCTTACGTGAGCACGTATCATCGGAGGTGGGTTGAGTAACTTCGCGCTGAACCCAGTTTGGTAAGTGTTCCTTCACTCTGCAATCTAAAACCCGTTCGGTCCTGCCGATGTAACTGATACCGCAGTCACACACGAATTGGTAGACACAATGTGATTTGGCGCCGACGGGTTCATCTTCCTTTACTGAAGGTAACGGCATCTTTCGGTTTCTGTTGATTATCACCGCCTCCGCAGCACAGTATGTACGCTGAATGGCCGAGACAATCCGTTTGGTTATCCTTCTCGCTGCGTTGTCACCCTTGAATGGTAGCTCAATGTACACCTTCTTCTTAGGGGCTGTCAACACCATATCCTTGGTCGGTCTAACTTGGCTATGTTTGTCTATGAATCGCTTTGGGTAGCCATTCTCCATAAGTGTTTTAGTGATCAGCTCAAACTCCTCAGACAGGCAGTCGTTGGAGCAGATACGTCTGGCCCGAGTGAATAATGTTTTTACTAGCGCGCGCTTGTGTGCCATCGGTGAGAAGCTAGTGAAGTGTAGGTATTGGCCGGACCACGTTGGTTTCCGGTATACAGATCGCTTAATCAGTCCATTATCCCTGCGACTCATGAGAATGTCTAGATACGGGAGACGGCCATTCGATTCGAATTCATAAGTCACCTTCAGGTTGGCGTGAACATTATTAAGTTGGTCTACTAGTTGTTCGATTTGCATCTTCGTGGAACCAAAAACAAGGATATCATCTACATATCGTTTATAATACGGCAGCTGAGAAATCTGTTCACTTAGTTTCCTCTCAAGCATCAACATGAAAAATCAGCCAGTACCGGGCCCAACGGACTACCCATAGCTACTCCGTCAATTTGGCAATACGTGGTGTGCTAGAATCGGAAGGCGACATTCTCCGTGCAAAGTAACAGGGATTGTCTCAGGAGGTCGGCCGGTATTGGTAGACGAAAATTCTTCTCTTCTACCAGGTGGCAAATGTAATCAACTGTCTCAAGCAAGGGGACGTTAGTAAATAACGACTGGACGTCCACGGAGCACATAACCTTGTCGGCTAGGCTGATTTGGTCTAGGTCTTGGATTATTTCAAAAGAGTCCTTAATGCTATGCAAATTGTAGTGCTGCCTCAGTGGCGCAAGGATCCGAACTAACCAGCGAGCCAATTTGTGCTGCGGGGAATTTACCATTGACAAAATGGGTCTTAGTGGCATGCCTTGCTTGAGTTTTTGGTAAACCATACAGCTGTGATGTCGAGGAACCGTTTGGCTTCAGGTGTTTGTAGGTGGTTTCATCAATTACACGATGTAGCAGAAGCGTTTCAAGGTGTCGGGTTATACGGGCCTCTACTTCCGTCAGACCTTCTATCCTGTCGGTGCGTTGAAACTTGCTTTCGTCACTTAGAATGTTTAGCATTTTTTCTACGTAATCACTCTTGTTCATGACAACTGCTCCTGAACCTTTGTCCGGTCTTAGTTTTAGTTTTGCCGGCAATTCGCGTTGTTCAGAGGGCACCACTGGAGTTGACGGTGAAAGCTGCTTTGCGCCACGCATGCTCGGTACTGAAGATGGACCTATGTGTGTCCCTCCCGGTGTGTTTGTCGAGGCAATCGATGCGTACGTTAACTGCTTGTTATCTGCACCGGATTTTCTTCAGCTCTGAGTTGTCGGTGTCATGGCTGAATCTCCAAGTGAAGTGTCTATGGTTGGAGAAGTGGAAGCAGGCATGTTTGAGGCTTGTCCACTTATGGGTGGGAGGTGACCCAGTGGATTTAGAGACACAGACGCTGTAGCGCGGTTGGAGTGTCTAGCTCATTTCTTCGGTTTGGACTCAGAGCTAACTTTGGCCGGGTAAGGAATTATCTTGGCCATATTTACCTCCGAGGAAGCGATCTGAGTATTTACGAATTGCGCGATTATTCCAGTCATCCTATCGAAATTTTTCATGAGCAAAGATAAATAGTTGATCACTGGAATGACTTGACATGTTGGGCAAAACCAAACTGTGTCAGCAAGTTGGTTTGTCCGTCTCACTTCTTGGACGGATTTGCCTGCACATTGCGGACAGTACGGTTTAATGCAGCTAGAACAGTAATACTGATCTTAAGCTTTTTACTGGAGTTGTCTGCGCAACATAGGCGACATTGATCCATTGGATTGCTGGTCGTCCATTTATTGTTTACAGCAAAGCCTATCTAAGCACTCACCTTGATGAGCGTACTTTGTGCTAGGGGTGACGCACGAATAGGTCGGAACACGCACACGAATTGAGAGTTGTTCAACCGCAGCAAGGTCAGGCAGAGAGGCAGATGGAGGTCGTAACGCGCAGACCGTCGGATTCAGTGGTCAATCGACTCGCAGTGGTACACACACCCACACAAAGCGGCCGTGTGTGTTAATCGGCCTGCCTTAAGCGACGGCGCAGGTGGAGCGCTTACAAGCGTCCCTAGAGCTGCTCAGTTGATGAGCGGAGCAAAAAGGCTGTAACTTGGTTATGCTGCGACTTGCAGGGATGGTTTCCGCGTAGTTTGGGAGCCCTCAGCTTCTTCTTCCGAATGAGACCATAATATTTTCCAAAAGACCGGTCTAATGTAGTTACACAGGTGGAATTCGGCAAAAAATATGCCAAAAACTGGAGCAAGAGTACAATCCACACAGGTTAGATCCAGGAGTTGGGAAGCAATGTGTAGAGCTCGTCGAACTGGTTCGACCGAGCGCAAGTACAATATAGTGTGGGGAGAATTGGAGTGGCCACAGAGGGCAAAGCGAGAGACGAGTTAAAGTGCGGCCGCACGGTAGGGTGTCCAGAGAGTTCACATCCATACGTCGTTACGTAGCCGGATGGGATCGGTGACGGTGGAATCCGGTGAGCTGGGAAATCGAGCTGATCGGCGGTCACAGGGCACTTGTTGAGCGCCGGCCACAGAGTCAATCCGATGAGTCATTAACCGTCATGATGGGTAATCAGCGGCCCCACATTCTAAGCCTACTGAAAGCCAGTATCATGTATCGAGAACGGCTAGTGCTCTGTGTGCAGAAATAGCTGATTGTGAAATGTGAACTTACCCCGTGGTAGCGCGAGACGCGGCGATAGGCTGGCGATTGCATAGCTATAGATCTCACCTGACCGCGTTTCGTATGTTTATGATGTTACATGATTATGGTTGATGAGCCTGCGTAGAATGACTGAGCCATATCATATTTTACGTCTTCTGAGTATTCTGTTAGTAATTATAAAGGAAATCTCTGGGTTGAAAGGACTCACGTTTGTTTCAACTGCAAGAGGACTTATTGCAACAAAGCAAATGGTATATCTCGACCCTACTCGAGCGACAGAAGTGCAGTCCACTTTTGCTTGCCACCTGAAAACGTGGTTTTGATAAGACAGGATAAAGTACGATCCATTGTGGTTTGCGTTTAACCTTCGAAACAGTAACGGGAATTTTAGAAAAACAAGTGACCATCTTCTTTGATGGCAGGTAAGAAAAATGCATTATATCACCTATGCAGTTCCAGCTATTTTGAGATGCTCGACGTGACGAAGACCAACGATTGGCTGGATCGCGCTATAAACACGATGCACCAAGGTCACTATTGCCAGTAGACATCCTCTGAAAGTCCTTCTCGCAACTGGTTAGGCAGCACCTTCGTTTAAGGCCGAAGATGTCGTCACTCCGATGATCATCCGGGTGTACGAATAAATAGCATTAATAAGGCGCAGAATGGCAAACCGTAGGTGCTAACAAGTCTCCCAAGCAGGGAAGACCGGGTGTAGAGCAAGACAACACCGCGAGCATTCATTAGTCTATCGCAGCAGAAGCAAGAGTAACCGTTGAGCTCAAGTTCCTAGGTGTATAACTCTTGAATGAAGCTATGGTCTCAGCGAGTCCCACCTACGTCTGGCCGCTCAGA
>OX104067.1:72771005-72892111 GCA_944474145.2 Dicrocoelium dendriticum | reverse complement strand
GTTGTAGAATCAACTGTTGAATACTGCCTCTTGAATACGTCAGGTTCTAACAATGTGATACCAACTCTCCTAGTCGGATGAACGAACGAGACTCAGAATTATTTCTCGCACAGCACGGTAACTGACAAATCTCGAAGTCTGTGGGTTCTCGGAACTTAGCCGCGAAAGATTAATTCACGCGAGTCGAACGGGTTCCTAGACCGAACGCAAAGTTTCTACGCACGATTTCCCAACCCAAGACTGAATCAAGAACAAGACAGGCCTTTTTGCCACAGGCGCTTTTACTGGCCAAAGCTAAGGCGATTCTAGCGTTGTACAGCCTCATTTTTATATCACGAAACGGTGATGAAGGGGGGTTTTCCCTTGGAAAAGGTTTGCGTAAGCAAACCCTGGAAGCAAGAAACATGGTTTTATGTAAATATGCAAAGTCCGTAAACTGAGCAGGAATGTTGGAAGTTTGGCGAGAGTTGTCCGGAAAATAAATGTTGCTTGGATACAACAATGAGTGTTTGGTTGGAAACGAGACTGTTTCTGGGTGCAAAGGCTAAACGAATGTGAATGTTTCACGAGTTGGAAGGCTGATTGAACGTGTGCGTTTTGTCTGATCCGAGTACATGTGCACTTGTGTGAATCGGGTTTTCAGCCTTCCGTAATTTAAGCCTGTAATAATTGTAGGGACGTTGGGTCCCCATAACATCCCCCCTTTAAGTTTGAACATACCGTTTGAGTTTCGGGTCGATCTGTATTCTTTCGGTTGTTCGACGGATGCGTTGTGATCTGCGAGGAGGAATCGGCGGTGCGAGTTCCACAGTTTCCGTCTGTTGCCCTGGAATTCCGAAAGTATCCAATAGTATGTGCAGGGGTGTTTTTGCGGTCGACTGAGATGGTTTTTTGAGTGTTCCATGTCGCGGTCGAAGTTGGTTTTGATGGCGAACCCAGGTGTCATCTCTTAAAACGATATCATATAGCATACTACCACGATGGCCAGTTACTGTAGCTTCTATCCAGTGTGGGTGACCAGCCCGGTAGTCACGGGCAAAGACCGGAGCTCCAACAGCGAAGCCCTTGCACTTGGTTTTGATTTTGGATTTCACCGGTGGCACTCTTGTTGGGATTAGTGTCTCCTGTGTTGTGCACAGTTTCCGACACATCAATGCTTCAGCGGGCGATTTCTCTCCTGGAACTGCTGGATTAGGTGTGGTCCTGTAGACGAACAGGAAAGCCTGAATAATGGTTTCTGTAGTTCCCTCCCCTCGAGCCTTTAAGAGCGCTCACTTGAAAGTGTCGATAAAACGTTCCGCTTGACCGTTAGACTGTGGATGATAGGGTGGTGATCGGAGGTGCTGCATGCAGTGAGAGCGACAGTGGGATAACGTGAACTGCGTTCCGTTGTCGGACACTAGAACATCAGGGAATCCATGTTGACTGAATATGCGTTGGAGACAAGTTATTGTTGCGGTGGTAGTCGGAGAATTAATTGTTACGACTTCAGGCCATTTAGAGTACGCATCAACCAGGACCATGTATGAGGTACCGTCAATTGGACCAGCATAATCGATATGTATTCGAGACCACGGTTTTTCTGTTGGTTGCCAGGGAACTGGTGGTTGGTGCTGTGGCATCTTGGCTGCTTGTTGACACCTGGAGCAACGGCGAACCAAATCTTCAATGTCGCTGTCTATCCCAGGCCAATAGACGAAACTGCGAGCGATTGCCTTCATTCTGCTGATACCAGGGTGTGCAGAATGGAACTGACGGAGCACGGCTTGTCGAAGGTGGACAGGAACGATGACTCGATCAGCGGTCATAAGGCAGGAGTCAACGACAGAGAGGGAGTCCCGACGCTGGAATAGGTGCTTGAATTCTCCTGAGAAGGTATTGTTAGGCCAACGTGTCTGAACGTGAGCGATAGCTTGGCGGAGGACAGGATCGTGTGCAGTTTCACGACATATGTCGGCGGCTGTAAGACGAAGGCTGCGGATAGTGTCTGAAAGCTGATGACGAACATCTTTTTCGACGGCGACAGCGGCGATCACGATATCTTCATTTACTGTATGTTTGGGGATGAGGCGTAAGAGACCGTCAGCTTGACCAAAATCCTGAGTGCGGCAAAAACGGATTTCGTAATCGTAACCGAGAAGGATGACGGCCCATCGTTGTAGTCGACTGGCTGAATACGTTGGAATACTCTTCTTGGAGCCAAAGATGGACAACAACGGCTTGTTGTCGGTCAATAAGGTGAAATGTCGACCATACAGCATTTTGTGGAACTTTTTAACAGCAAAGACGATAGCTAAGGCTTCTTTCCCGATCTGACCGTAGTTCTTCTCTGCGGACGCCAGCGTGCGGGATGCATGCATGACCGCTTTCTCGGAACCATCGAGGAAGCGATGGGAGAGGAATGCTCCGATTCCGTAATTGGAGGCATCGGCGGCGACTAGAATGGGTAAGGCTGGATCGTAATGTGTCAGCAGCAGGTCAGAACCGAGTATAGTTTTCAGGCGCGCGAAGACCTTCTCGCATGCGGGGGACCAGTGCCAAGGAACATCCTTTTGCAACAGTTGATTCAGAGGGGCCCGTACATCGTGTAGTGATGGTAAGAAAGCACTGTAGTAAGTGATGAGACCAAGGAAGGACCGCAGTTGGTGAATATCGTTGGGAGGTGGCATCTGGTGAATGGCTTCGACGTTTCCGAGGTCGGGGTGACGGCCATTAGCATGGAAGACAGAGCCGAGATACTTGATTTACCGTAGGAAGAATTGGCATTTATCGGCCCTCAGGCGGAAACCATATTCCTGGATCCGTTTAAAGACCGAGACTAGACGTTCTCGCAATTCTTCTGGGTTGCGACCAACAATAAGGCGATCATCCAGGTATGCGGCCGTACCTGGAATGCCAGCGATCATTGCATCCATTGTCTGCTGGAATAGGGCTGGTGCGGTCTTGACACCAAACGGCAGTCTGGTGTCCTGAAGGAGACCGCGGTGTGTGTTGGTCGTCAAAAGCGGTTGCGACTCCTGAGCCACCTCGATTTGTACCACATTACCATCCCCTTACTAAATCCCCCCCCCCCCCCCTACCCCTCCCCCCAATCTACATTACCCTCTTACCTAAATTATCATTACCATTTACTCTAACTTATACTTTCCCTTCCCCCCCCAATTTTCCTATCCTCCATACTCCCTCATCCCTCCTTCTCACTCCCCACATACACCCATCCCACCCCCATAACCCCTTCTCCATCAAAAACAAACACATACCCCAACTCCTCTACTTTCCCCCTTCCCCCCTTCCCCCCATCTTTCACCCCCTCAAACCTAACCTTCACAACCCCCCATCTACCTACATACCCCCCAACATTTTCCCCTACACACCTTCCCATCATTCCCCCTTAATCCCCTCCCTCAACCATCCTCTCCCTCCTCTAAACTACCCTTACTTTTCAAGCCACCCCCCCTCCCCCCCACAACCCCCCAATCTACCCAATAATTCTCCCCCTCCCATAACATCCTCCCCCCTAATACCTTATAAACACTTCCACCCCCTTATCCAACCTCCACCATCCCATCATATCCCCACATTCCCAACATCATCTTCCCCTATCCCCCCCCCCCCCCACCCCCCCCCCCCCCCCCCCCCCCCCCCCCCCCCCCCACCACCCCCCCCCCCCACCCCCCACCCCCACCCCCCCCCCCCCCCCCCCCCCCCCACCCCCCCCCCCCCCACCCCCCCCCCCCCCCCCCCCCCCCCCCCCCCCCCCCCCCCCCCCCCCCCCCACCCCCCCCCCCCCCCCCCCCCCCCCCCCCCCCCCCCCCCCCCCCCCCCCCCCCCCCCCCCCCCCCCCCCCCCCCCCCCCCCCCCCCCCCCCCCCCCCCCCCCCCCCCCCCCCCCCCCCCCCCCCCCCCCCCCCCCCCCCCCCCCCCCCCCCCCCCCCCCCCCCCCCCCCCCCCCCCCCCCCCCCCCCCCCCCCCCCCCCCACCCCCCCCCCCCCCCCCCCCCCCCCCCCCCCCCCCCCCCCCCCCCCCCCCCCCCCCCCCCCCCCCCCCCCCCCCCCCCCCCCCCCCCCCCCCCCCCCCCCCCCCCCCCCCCCCCCCCCCCCCCCCCCCCCCCCCCCCCCCCCCCCCCCCCCCCACCCCCCCTTTAGTAGCAGATCCCGTCGAATGTGACACCTCGAAAGTAGACGGAACAATGCAGCTGCCCAGTTAGCTGCACGTGGCCGCCACAGGCGCTGGTGACGACTTGAAGGGTTGGCTGGACTGGTGGACTACCAAGGGATCGCCAGAGTTTTTCGGAGATGATCGTGATGTCCGAAGCAGTGTCCAACTGCAATCGGACGGTCTGGCCATTAATCTGGACGTCGACGAACTTCCTGCGATCCGCATTGACTTGGAATGTGGCCAGCAAGCTCATGGAGCTGCCAACCGGGCCAGTGTTGGGTTTGCGTCTGGACCGTGACCTCTTCTTTTGACTGTGGGTGGGGGCCATCCGAGGTTTGGCCCCCTTGTGTGACGTAGGATAGGAGTATCCATCACGGTGCGCCACCCTGCCACAAAGTTGGCATCGATGCTGTCGGAAGTTGCAATCTCGGTGGAAATGGCCTGCACCACAGAATCGGTATGCATAGGGTGGGGACTTCGCTCGGTTGAGTTGGGAGAGCCGCTTGACAGGTTGCGGCTTGGGGGCTGCGACCACATGGACTAGACCAGGCGCGGAAGCGTTCTGGATCATCGCGGAATCGTGTTTCAAATTGATCGGCAATTGACACTCCTCGGCCAGGTTGTGGAGTGTGATCGTGCTGTCTTGCTGCAGCTTGGATAGGAGGCGCGTTCGGATGTCGGCATCATGGGTGGACTGGAGGCCAGAAATGAAAAGCAAGCACTTGAACTGGTCTTCTGTGAGGGAGCCAAGCTGGAACCGTGCGTGTTCCCGATTGACGATGCCCGCGTATGTGACGAAATCATCGGCGTCTCGTTTGGTCAGCTGCAGACATTGGTACCGGGTGTTGAACAGCGAGGACTGTTCGCCAAAGATCTGCGACAATGTGCGGACCGTTTCACCAAAGGGAACATCGCGGGACTTCTTTGGCAGGATGAAGTTTGTATAACGTTGGTGCTCGACCGTGCCCAGTTTGCGCAGAAGCCGCCGGACCTTCCACGCGTCAGCCTGGGAAGCCAGGTCAGCGGTGAACAGATCCTCGTACCGCTTATACCAGGACTCGAAGGTAATTTGAGCGCCAGGGTCATACAGGAATTCGGAGATGCTGCTGCAGATATTGTCAACCGAAGGAGTGCTGCCCGTGGAACCTGATTGCAGGGAAGAACTGGAGAGTTTTTCCGTTAAGGCATTCATTAAAGCAATCTGCACGTACTTCGGGCAGCAGATGACCGGATCGGTCGGCGACACGGCGAACCTGAAATGAACACCCCATCGCATTCGCACGCTGTGCGATCTCCCCCATCAGCTACGCATACCAGTGTACATATAGACGGCAACACCTAAGTACACCCTATGTTACTGTACCACTTGTTTATTTATCATTCTACCTAGTAACCGTACTGATTGCAGTTGCTTCGCTATTCCTATATCGGTTTCGTTCAAATATGGATGTCCAAGATTTAAGGCTGTCATTTATGTTCACTTATAAATGTTAAAGAAAACACTAACAGTTCGTATTGGGTACTTATTTTCAAATGCCTGATCTCCAAACGAAACCCATACCCGTTTGTAGTACTATTGTTCATGAGGTCCAATGTGTCTGTTCAGTTTGTTGCAGTTCATATTTAAGTTTGGACAAACGCATGTGCATGTGTTATATTCGAACTGCCATTGGACATGAATGACGCCAATCCATGTATATATGTATATCGAATGAATTCGATGGGGATACTCACCGCTTTTGTACGGCCAACTTAGTGCAGGAAAGCGACACTGGGGCAAACCGAAAATAACATTACCAGGACATGGAAAAGGTGAGACTATGACGAACTAATTTTGCGTTCACGTGTTGCGAATCCAAGGCAAAGTTGATCGGTGCGAATCCCGTGGACTCATCAAGAGGGCAGTTGTCCAGGTGCAGGAGAAGTCACTATTGCACGCGAAATAGAAGCACGATGCGTACGCTCCCATTCGCTTTACTAATCCAGGCCAATAAGGTGGCGTATGTGGTTGGTTTGCCTGCGTTATGAGTATTTTTGTATTTCAGGGATTAGATGTTGATTCAGCTCCCCGGTGTTGCTGACCCTGGTGTGAATGTCCCTGGTGTTGAATGTCCACCTCGATTGCTGGCTCCAGGAGACAGTTGGTCGTTGCTGGAGGGGACAGGATGCACCGTCCTCGTGACGGTGCTAGACTCAAAAAGTGGTTCCATGCAACCCATGTGGAATGGGCTACCGCCCAGCCACCGCCTTATGTACGTCGGGAGTGCATAATTTCCCTCCTAGGCCGGAATGCTTCCGTTCTCTTTCTTGAAGGAGTGTGGGCCGCATCCGGTGATGAAACGTGGCTCCCATCCACATACCTCCCGGTCTTATTCCTTCGGGTTTACACCGGATATGTGTGTGTGTGTGTGTGTGTGTGTGTATGTGTGTAGAACTGTAGGTGGTGCAGCACAGCCACCCCTCGTCTCCTTCGTAGCCACAGGCGTCCTTTGGCTGTCCTCGTGGAGGCCACAGTGACAGGCCAATCCTGTAACCGATTGTTCTGATCATCGCTTGTTCCTTTCGAGCAACAGTTTTCATCAATCGAGGAGACACACTGCTACCTGGCGCCCACCATCACAAACGCAAGAGTGCTCCCAGCTTGACCACATAGCAATCAGCTGCAGATGGCGCGGAAGTGTAACGGACTGCCGATCGTACTGGTCAAATTATTTAGACCAATGACGTATAGGTTCGTGCAAGGTTTGCATGGATTTTTCGGAGGATCAACCAAGCGCGCTCACTACCGACCGGAGGTCGCAAATCTACAAAACCCAACGAGTGTAACCAGATACAAAGCCACACTGTCAACATTGCTTGGCTCAACTGTTGATGGTGACGTCGATTCGCAGTGGGCGCAGATCAAAAATGCCTTAGTTCCCGCCAGTATTGACACTTATGGAGTTGCCGGTCATCCACCGAAGCATTGGATTTCTGTCGTCTTCTTGTCGCTGATGGACAAACGCCGTTTGATCCCGTCGGATTCCAGCCACAATGAAGAACGCCAATCCCTGGGTTGAGAGTTGCGCAGGAGTTTGCAAATGTACCGCGAACCTTGGTGGTGTAAACAGGCTATGGAGATGGAGCCTCCTAGTCTCTCTGGTAATGCCAGAAAACTTTTCCACCCATTTCGAGTCATCGAAGGTGTTCGATCTGGTATAAGTGAAACAATATGCGAAGAGGATGGCACCTTAATCACCAATGGTTTATCGACGGTTGGAGGGATGGGCCGAACATTTTGGCTCACAGTTTTGTTGGCCCCCAGCATCATCTGCTACATCTGGCGCTCGCACGGGGGCCGAGTGGTCTACTCCCACAGATCCTCGCACTTACCAGGAAATCAAGCAGGACCTCCGCCACATGAAGCGTTATAAAGCCCCCGGCCCTGATGGTCTCACTCTAGCTCTATTGAAAGATGCTGGCACTTCGCTGATTCGGGAACTCACTACCTTGTTCTCGAAAGTTTGGTCGAAAGAAGAAGTTCCATCATCTTGGGGCTAATCGATTAAATAAATAAATAAATAAATTGTATATGGCTCGACGATGCGAGAAGCCGTTCCCAGAAGGGACGGATCAAATAATGGTACAGCTGTTTCATATCATGGTATAATAAATTTTAAAAAAAATGTGAGCACAAAATGAAAATTTGTGTAGCGCGAAGCGGTCCAGAATATTTACATTCCTCTCGTTCTATCGTCTGACAAGTTTTTAGCAGTCACATGAGAGTTGATCGCACACGGGAAAAAAAAGAGAATAAAGTGCTGCGGGCCAACAAAATATAACCACTTGTGCACTTGATCACATGCATTTTCAGGCATCATTAACTCCGTTCTCAAAAGCGTTATCTAAGGACTGTGCTGTTCGAAACATTATTATCACATTTTGAACGGTTAAATAATCTTTTATAGAAAGCTTAAACAAACGCAATGTGCAACAAGTTCTGATAGCTCTTGGAAGTTTGTTCCAAAGCTTTGAGCAGTGTGGTAAGAAGAAACGCTCCCTAATTCGCGTATTGAACTTTGGAATCATGACCGTTGTCTCCTTATTTCGTAGCTCGTATCTAGTGTTAACGGCCATATGGACTCAGTTAGCATAATTGTGCATGTGATGGTGAATTATTCTGTACAGGAAACACAAGTTCATCTTCATTATCCGTAGCCAAATTGGGTCAAGTCCAAGTTTTTCACTGCGCTCTCTGTAGGTCATCTTGGAGGAATATCCGCACAGCTTCTTTGTAAAGCGTCGCTGTACCCTCTCAAGAGCATGTTGGTCAGATTTCCGCAGATTCGACTGTATTAGTGAGCAGTATTCCATGCCAGATAACACATATGTTTTATAAAGCCAGATACGAGATTCTGTGAGTTGAAATTTATGACAGATATAGCCAATAGTCTTCATGGCTTTCGAAACTTAGTAGTCACAATGTTCCGGAAAGCTGAAGGTAGTGGAATACCGCACACCCAAGTCGCGAATCACTTTGCACTGTGATATAAACGTGCCTTGTAATAATAGACTATCTGGTGGAACTTCGCATCTGTACAACAGAATATTACATTTGTCCACGGAAAAGGACATCTGCCACAGTTTGCTCCAGGATTCAAGTGCCGATAGATCTTCCTGAATGTGGCACAAGGCTGCGCGGGTATCTGCACGTTCTTGTGAGTAGACGATTTTAATGTCATCAGCAAACAGAAAAGTAGCACCATGTCTTATTCTATGAAATACATCGTTGACGTAAAGGAGAAAAAGAAGTGGACTAAGTGCACTTCCCTGAATTACTCCACTGGTGACTGCTTTCGGTTTAGAGACACGGTCCCCAATACGCACCACCTGATGTCTGTCAGCTAGGTATGACGACAACCAAGAAAACATTGGTTCCCCAATACCTATTTCTTTCAGCTTGAGGAGTAGTCTTCGATGCAGCACTCTGTCGAATGCTTTTTGCATGTCTAAGAACAGGACAGTAACACTGTTGCCTTTGTCTATGGCAGCCGTTGTGTGGTTTAAGAAGTCTGTCTGGCATGTCGCACAAGATCTGCCCTGCAAAAAACCGTGTTGTGAATTGTTGATGACGTTTTTCTTATTCAAGAAAATAAGTAATTCATCTTTCACTATCCTTTCCATAATTCTTGATATTACAGGTGTGTGGTTGATGGGGCGATAGTTTTTAATTTCGTGAACGTTTCCATTCTTATGCCGCGGGATAACAACGGAAATCTTCCAGTGCTTAGGATATACTGCACTGTTAAAAGAGAGCGTAAAAATGTTGAGCAATAGAAGAGACAAGTCGCTCCCACCGCTTTTTAACAAACAAGGGGGAATTCCATTAGGTCCTGGGTAAGTCGAGGAAGACAAGCGGGAGACTTGACCGGAGATTTTTGCAATAGTGAATTCCACTGTGCATAAACTTTCAGCAATGTGTGGTGTGACAAGCGCTGGTGTGGCTAACGGTTCATCAACCATTGATTCGGCAAAATAGGCGCTGAAAGCCTCACAAATTTCACCCGGAGCATCAAGGTATGTGCCATCCGGCATAATGATAAAATTGATGGAATTACTGCGACGCAAACCTCTGGCACGAAACAGTTTGGGCAGTTCCGTTGTTTTATTCTGGCCATTCAAAGCTTTGTATTCTTCTAATATGAGATTGCGAACATTTAGATGCCCGAGTTCCTCGATGATCTTTGCCTGCTGCAGTATTAGCGCAAAGTCTGCTGTTAATCTAAATTTCCGCCGGATCTTATGAAGCTTGTGTGTGATACCTAACACTTTGCGATCGGGTTTTTGTTTTCTTAGGCGGGCACACTTTATAGGCACTAATGAATCAATGCAAAGACCGATGATATCATAGAACACGTCTGCTGCTTTTTGAGGGCATGGAGAGAGGAAGAAATCATCCCAGTTCATCGAACGAACCATATCCTTAAACGTGTTCCAGTTGACGGAGTTGAATAAACGATAGTGCAGTGGGTGTGGTTCATTAGCCATGCGTAATCTTAAACAGCATTTGACCACCCGATGGTCGCTCCCAGGGAATTCATTAAGGACCGTTACATTAATAGCAGGTATGCCCAGTGAGAAAATGAGATCAAGGATGCTGTTTCTTCTGGTAGGTTTGGAGACATGTTGTTGCCAACCATTCATATGAATACAAAAGATTATGAAATTTCAGAGGAGCAGTTCCTGCAGGCCATGCAATCGATGGCAGATTGAAATCATCACCGATAATCTTGTGTTTAAACGGAAGGCTTGCGGCACATTCAAATGCAGACGTCAAAACTACTAAGTCCTCTTGGCTACAGTTTGGCGTGCTGTATATACAACCAACAAGCAGTTGCTGGTGTCTGATCGTTATCGTAAGCCAAAATGACTCTTGCACATTATTCAGCACTGGATTCTCGAATGTCGTTTCTGCCAACGATTGTTTCGCGTAAAGTATGCATCCTCCTCCTCGACGACACTGCCGATTTCTCATAAACATATCATATCCGAAAATGGTTAGCTGGGTGTTAGACATGTCGTCATGGCACCACGACTCAGTTATAAATATTATGTCGTTCTTATTTTCAAAAATGGCCTACGTATATATATATATATATATATATATATATATATATATATA
This sequence comes from Dicrocoelium dendriticum, assembly GCA_944474145.2. Lineage (NCBI taxonomy): Eukaryota > Metazoa > Platyhelminthes > Trematoda > Plagiorchiida > Dicrocoeliidae > Dicrocoelium > Dicrocoelium dendriticum. The sequence goes on along the minus strand of OX104067.1, from coordinate 72,881,293 downwards.
TATATATATATATATCCCAATGGTCGCGGGTTCGAGGCGTATTATCCACCTGATGAGATGAAATGACATGGAAATTCTTCTTGGTTGTGCAATACATGTCCCAGCCACCGCAGTTGATGCAGTGAGAAGAGCTCCTCGAGCGAGTAGCTTGCTCGTCCCAAGACATGCTTTTTAACTTCCACATTAATTATGTGATGCCGCCACAACACACGGGCAATGGACCGCAGACAGCGGTGCTCGAAGACGAATAGTGTGCATAAGTCACCTTTACGAATGGGTAAGGTCTCTCATCCGTACAACAGCGCAGCACGAACAGTTGCCAAACAGACCCGCCATTTGATGGAGAGACGAATGTCGTGGCGACGCCACAAGTGCCTCAGCCTAGAAAAAGCGAGACGTGCTTCTGAGAAGCGCATCGAAATCTCGTCTCCAACAGCCCCGCCAGCAGCGATGCAACCTCCCAAGTAGACAAAGCTCTCTCCAGTGTCTTACCACCAAGAGTGAGTGCAGGCAGAGGCACCTGCCATTCTTGGAAGAGAGCCTTGCATTTGGATGGTGAGAAGTACATACCATACTTCGATGATTCAATCGCCAAATGGTTTAGTTCAAGTTGGACGGCGTGTGGGTCGTCACCCAGCATGACGATATCATCAGCATACTCCAAATCAGCTACTCGACTACCTGGGAGGGGCTCAGCTCCAGCGTTCAACAAATCGTCCAGAGCGTTCTTTAGGACATCCTCAATGTCAAAGTTGAATAGGAACGGAGAGATAGGGCATTCTTGTCGAACTCCACTGGGGACCACAAGGGGAGGTGAAAGTTTGCCATAAGCCCTAACTCTGCTCGAGGTCAGACCATAGAGAGCGCACAGTATGGAGACGAACTTCTCAGGGACCCCATTCCTCAGCAGGCAGTTCCACAGTACAGTCCGATCGACAGAATCGGCGGCTGCACGGATATTCTAAAACAGCAATCTTTGCCCTCTGTTACACTTGGCGGAGCTCGAGAATCTACCGCAGTGTGAAGATTTGATCGATGCAGTCGCGACCAGGGCGAAGCCCAGCTTGTTCTTCTCGTTGCAACGATTCGCACGTTGCGGATAGGCTCCGAAGTATGATGGACACCAGCAGGTTGCAAATGACGCGCAGTAAGCAGATTGTACATAGGCCATTTTTGAAAATAAGAACGACAATCGATTAGCCCCAAGATGATGGAACTTCTTCTTTCGACCAAACTTTCGAGAACAAGGTAGTGAGTTCCCGAATCAGCGAAGTGCCAGCATCTTTCAATAGAGCTAGAGTGAGACCATCAGGGCCGGGGGCTTTATAACGCTTCATGTGGCGGAGGTCCTGCTTGATTTCCTGGTAAGTGCGAGGATCTGTGGGAGTAGACCACTCGGCCCCCGTGCGAGCGCCAGATGTAGCAGATGATGCTGGGGGCCAACAAAACTGCGAGCCAAAATGTTCGGCCCATCCCTCCAACCGTCGATAAACCATTGGTGATTAAGGTGCCATCCTCTTCGCATATTGTTTCACTTATACCAGATCGAACACCTTCGATGACTCGAAATGGGTGGAAAAGTTTTCTGGCATTACCAGAGAGACTAGGAGGCTCCATCTCCATAGCCTGTTTACACCACCAAGGTTCGCGGTACATTTGCAAACTCCTGCGCAACTCTCAACCCAGGGATTGGCGTTCTTCATTGTGGCTGGAATCCGACGGGATCAAACGGCGTTTGTCCATCAGCGACAAGAAGACGACAGAAATCCAATGCTTCGGTGGATGACCGGCAACTCCATAAGTGTCAATACTGGCGGGAACTAAGGCATTTTTGATCTGCGCCCACTGCGAATCGACGTCACCATCAACAGTTGAGCCAAGCAATGTTGACAGTGTGGCTTTGTATCTGGTTACACTCGTTGGGTTTTGTAGATTTACGACCTCCGGTCGGTAGTGAGCGCGCTTGGTTGATCCTCCGAAAAATCCATGCAAACCTTGCACGAACCTATACGTCATTGGTCTAAATAATTTGACCAGTACGATCGGCAGTCCGTTACGCTTCTGTGCCGTCTGTAGCTGATTGCTATGTGGTCAAGCTGGGAGCACTCTTGCGTTTGTGATGGTGGGCGCCAGGTAGCAGTGTGTCTCCTCGAGTGCCGAAAACTGTTGCTCGAAAGGGAAAAGCGATGATCAGAGCAAAGAGCAAGCAGTCTGTCTCCATTGTCTGATCGACTGCCACCGAGGCCAAAACTCCCCCCAAGGTGGTGCTCGCTTTGTGGAAGGTGGCCGATCCGTGCGTTAAAGTCCCCGGCAAGAATGACGATATCAATTCTTTTGAAGGAACGCAGTAGTTCATGTAACTGCTGGTAAAAGCTATCCTTGACTGCATCTGGGTTGCAGTCTGTATGGGCGTAGGCGGAGACGGCAAGCAAGGCACGCTTAACGTTCCGACGCCTGCTTACATTACATGAACCTCTTAATCGGACTGCACATAGCCGTCTGTTCACTGGGATCAAGTCAAGCAGAGCTGATTCAGCCCTGGCACTCAGTGCAACTGCAACACCAGCTTGGCCAGGGGCGGCAGCTTCTGGGTCTCCGGAAAGCCGCAAGTGGTATTTGGCGTCAGGGTTTACCGGAGAGGCCATTCTAATGATGTCGCTGGAGTCTTGTAATCTGGTCTCTGAAAGGCAACAGAAGTCTACCGAAAGCGTTTTAAGAGTGCGGACCAGACATGCTTGTTGTCCGATCTGCAGCAACGTTCGAACATTAAACGTTGTGAGGATGAATGGCGAACCAGGTCGAAGAAGAGCTGGAGCTTCGGTGGAGTGAGAGATGGTTGCGAGCGAAAAACATTGAAAACCGGGAGTTTGGCTGTTACTTCCATCGTTTGCGAGACGTGGGTCGTTTGTGACAGTGATCGCAGAAGACATAAGAGTATATATAGGTGAAGGACGGGAGGTGTGGTGATCTGTGAGTGGAGGTTGAGCCCTTGAGTTAGTAAAGATGATAGGCAAAGCAAGAGCAGTATTAAGCAGTGTGGTCCATGATTCGTCGGTGGGAATGATACTACCCGGTTGTCCAGGCCGAAGTAGAAGGTTGTCTTAGGTGGCCCTACCCCGAGCCTTTGCTCAAAAATCTGACCTGCAAGGCAGCAGGGCGATGAGAGGGCCTCGCAACCCTTTGGGGGCAGGTGACCAAGTAGATCGTTCATGCGTCTTTCTGTCCGTGAAGGACCTGGGGCCCTACGCACCCTTAAAGTACAGTCTCTCAGGGACTGACAAGGGACAGTGCCTTTACTTAGTGGCAAGTCACATCCACCACGTCGCAGTGTTGTTAAACAGTCATCTACTGGTTTTTATAGGGAGAACGCTTGCGAGGCGAAAACCCACCACATCCTGGAACAGTGCCGCCGAACTATTTGCTGGAACAGGTTCAACCCGAACCACCCAGGTGGCATCACGAGGAGGTAGGTCAGCAATCCAGGCTCTGCGGCAGGTGCTATAGCAGCGCTACAAGTACGGCAGACCGGCAATAGCTGCGTTCCTCAACCTCAATAGTGCGTTCGACTCACTCGACCGATGCATTCTGTTCGAAATACTTGTGTGGAAAGGTTTTCCCATGTAACCTCTTGCGTGCTTTATACTCGAACACTACAGGCCACGTGGTTTTTTCGGATGCCTTTCCGTCAGCTGGTGAGTGGCATTCCTCAGGGTTGTCCATTTCCCCGTTTTAGTTCAACTTCATTGTGAACTTGCGAATCCCCACGACGCAGGCGTTGTGGTGCTGCCTGGTGAAAGGCCAGCTGATCTTGATTATGCGGACGACATTGTCCTGCTTTTTAACAATCTTGTGGCTGCGCAATCAACGCTGAATATCATCTCTAGAGTTGTCGCATTATTTTGCATAAGCTTCGCATCCTCAAAGTTCAAAGTGCTGTTACAGAACCACGAGCCACTCGATGACCCCTTGACTCTTGATAGCGAGGAACTCGATGTAGTTGATCTCCTCACCTATCTTTGCAGTTGCATCAGCAACGATGGACGGATGGCAACTGAAATCAGTCCACGCATTTCAAAATCCCGAACTGCCTTATTGAATCTGCTAAATATGTGGCTAAAAAAGGAGTTTCTTTCAGTCTGAAAGGCCGTGTTTACAAGGCCACAGTGAGGGCCGTTCTACCCATTGTAAGCGAAACTTGACCCCTCCTATCTGAGGACCTGAGGCGTCTTCAAGGATTTGATAATTGTTGTCTACGAACCATTGCTGATGCCGGATGTTTCCGGCATGTCCGCAACGATGATGTGCGTAGGCGAGTACTGGGCAGTAATTACCAAGCTAGTTTCTTAGAATAACTGACAGCACTGAATAAGTTGCATTGGCTTGGACATGTACTGGGTATGCCTGGTCACCACTTGACGAAGAGCGTCTTGTTTTGTTTGCCAGATATAGGTTAACGCAAGGCTTGAGGTGGACAAAGGTTCACTTGGTAGCGGGGAAATGAAGTCACTGACATTGAAACTCGGTGCCGTTGGTCAGTCTCGCCTCCCGGGCTGGCGTCCACATGACGCGGTTTGTGCTTCGCTTGAGACCTTACATGACATGGTTCGCAGTCGACACCATTGGTGCGTCTACTGTTGCCTCTTAATCGGATTGCCTGTTTAACGTGTGTTTAGTGCTGAGTTGTCTGCAAGCTGATGGTGGATTATGCTGCGCGACAGTAAAATCCGCAAGGAAGCTGTCTCGCCGATGCCTTCTAATCTTTGCAAAGTAGCCAGCTGATGTAATGCTATGTTGTATGCCTAATGTGTAGGTGCCTTGGCCTTGTTCTTCCTTCGGTAGGTTACTATGGTTGTACGGCAGCGAAGCACCTGATGTACTGCTGTTTGCTGGTGATAGGGTCTTCGTCCACAATCCCTCTGTTGTTTTACTGCAGTTGTTACATGTGTATCCCGTCCATATCGTTTTGCGAATTTTTTCCCTGTATGGTTTTTAGTTTTTCCTCTGCGGCATGCTAACTTTAGTTGGCGCTGTCAAATCTTGCTGAGGCTTAACAGGTCTCTTTACAAATCATTCCAGCTATTAAATTTACAGTTGGCGTTTAGCACTGCATTTCTTATCGTTTTATTTCACTCAATGACTGCACTTAATAGATCGGCTTGCTTTACCTCAGCAATTCTTCACACTCCGAATCCCACATCGCCTCTCTCGGCTTCAAAGTTCTGAGTCGTGTAGCTGGATTTGAGGTACAATGCCGAGGTGTGTGCTGTTGTACTGCGCGATTAACTTTTAAACCTGCTCAAACTCTATGGACTTCATACATTTCAAATATTTTTGTGCACTGTGGAGCTTTTTTAACCCCATGACTCTAGCTTTTGCGGTTTATTCGCTTTGCTGCGCAGCATCGACCGACAAGTTGACAGTGCGAGGCCCAAATTCCTTTTGTGATCGATTTGAGCGACTCAGTTTCAACTGTTCGACGCAACTCACTTCACCGCTATGGTCACATGATTGTGCTGCTGTTGTGTGCATCACCTTAGTTGTCGCTTATGCTATGTGTGCAGTAGACACTGATCACAGTCTGTTCCTTTGGGTACAAGCTAGCTGAGGTTGGCCTCGCGATGCTATACGACAAATTTGTTACGTTAGTAGTTTCCGTTATCGTAGGTGGTCTATCTGGCACATGCTCGTATTGGCCTAATCATCCGATGTGAGGCACATTCAGCACTTAGCTTAAACGCGTTTACCCATGTTGTGTCCTCGGTTGTTCACTAATTGATTCCATCCCCAATGTGCCGTTGGATTAACACAATCAATTGCTTAGTTGATCAGTCTGCCCTAAATCTATCACTACGAGTTTTGTATACCTGCAACGCATAACTTATTCTATCCCGGATGGTTCCGAATGCGACTTGAGCGTACACAGCGAGTTGGATACAGGTCAATTTAAGTGCCGTTTTCCCAATCCGACTAAGTATCAGAGAATTCGTGCTACAGCATACTGCCACATAACCTTCCGTGCCCGCTTACGACGAATCGTTTTAGCTGATAGGTGCATGTGAATTCGCACACGCGGCACACGTGTCGCAATATCTCGTCGTGTCGTAGCATGGCTCTTTTTCATCCACTTGATACTCCAACGTATTCATCCTCGCTAGATTTGATTTGATTTGATTTTTCATTTCCCACTACTTATAGGGCTGTCCGTAACCAAATTGAAACGTCCATGAATAACTAGATCGAGCCCCCCCACAAGGTCTTCTCTTGGCACTCATGTGGACTTTAATGGGCACTGTTTCGACACTTATCGTGGCGTCACTGGGAGAGTGCTTTACTCCGTTTCTGTTCGTTAGTTCGCCCAATATGGTCACGCTACCGTTTTGTACCCATTCGCGTTTACTTCGGTTCGATTGAAAGCGATTCTGTTGACCTCCATTAACTGAGTCTTTGAATCATTAGGGAAACTTGCGCTGATTGTTACTGACTAGCAAGACTACTCGTCCTCCCGAGTGTAATATTCAACTGGTTCGCATCATTCATCTACTCAGACCGTCTTCAGTCCTATCTGTTCTTTGGGCCCTCCATGCAGTCACTGCTATTTCTCTTACACTATGCTTCAATTTAACATCTTCATTGGTAACTTATTTGTGCGATAATCGACAGAACCCGAATCCAAGCCGCATAACGTTTGCAATATTAGAGGTCAATGACATGCCGCTATATAGCATCCTCGAATTCACATTTCCTGTAACTCGTGCTGCACTCCGAATTCCACACCTAATTAGTTTTGGGACCAGTTATCACACTTTCTACATTTTTGCAGGTAGATACGCCCATGTTGACAACCACGGCTTGCGAAGATATCAGCCAGACGTTTGTCGTGCAAACCAAGGGCTGTGTCACCGCGGCCTCCGAATCAAGTGATCACATCCGTCTCACAAGCAGTGCTCAGCTTCATTTGGAGGCTCTTTCTCTCGGAATGAGCAAGGTATCACCGTTTTACACATTAACGCTGCAACACCGTCCTCTGTACTAAACCTTGCAATGTATGCTCTTCTGACAGCTTCCTGCTCTACTAGTTATTCTATATAAATCTGTAGGCCGTAAGCATTGGTAACTTCTCTTAGCCATGTGTTCCCACTACTGCCCAAGTCTTGCTGACCTCCACATCCCCTATACTCTGAAAGCATAAGTGTTCAGTTCAGTTAAACTACTATATTTCGAGCACAGAAGTGCGGTGGATCCAGTTGCCAGGACTCACGCCGTAAGAATAACAATGAATAATAACGACAGGACAGTGGGTTTGGTTATGAATAGAATGTAGAGAAAATAAAGCAAGACTAATCAGAATGGAGCGAAAATTAACAACCAGATGAAAAAAGCCGAATGCAGGAATGCTACTGACTTCGTGACTGCGCCGTGTCTGACACGATCTCCAAATCTTGGTGTAGACCGTCCCGTAGTCCCCATCCAGGAAGACGACGCACCAGCCTGACCAATTCTCTCATGCCATGTCATGGACTGGCCGTCTCGAGATTTCACCCATCTTTCCACTAACCGTTCCGCTAATCCATCTTTCCGAAGTCTGGAAGTTTCGTACACACACCAAGTCGCCAATCGTGAACGTGTGAAGCCTGTTATCCTGCCCCCTTCTCGGTTGTCCGTTGCGTTTGTCAACATTTCTGGGAATCAGACAATTCAATGTCGTTCTAACTTTTCGTCCAAATAGACATTCAGAAGGAGATTTACCCTCCGGTGTGTTTGGATTCGCAGTGTTTCTATACATTCTCAGAAACGGCTGAATTGCATCTCGTGACACCCTCGTTCCTTCAGTTTTGAGAAGAGCACGTTTAAAAACGTTCGGCTTGCCCATTCGATTGTGGATGGTACGGCGGCGAAAACTTGTGCTGGATTCCGTTTTGCCTGCAAAATTCTCTGAACAGCGTTGAGGTGAACCGGGCTCCGTTGTCTGTAACCAGCATCTCCGGGGTGCCATAATACTGGAACAGTTTGTTCAGCTCATTGATAGTGTGCTGGGCGGTTGGATTTTGCATCGGAATCACGTCGGGCCATTTTGTGTAGGAATCAACAAAAATCAAATAAGATTGACCGTTGATTGGTCCCGCATAATCCAAGTGGATTCTCTGTCAGGGCTCTTCCGACTCGGGCCAAAGGTGCCACGAACATCTTAGAGGTGCCTTTGCCGCTTGTTGACAAGATTCACAACTTTGGCAGAACTGCTCGATTTCTGCATCCATCTGAGGCCAATACACAAAACTTCGCGCCAGTGCCTTCATTCGGCTGGTTCCCGGATGTCCTGAATGAAACTGCTGTAGTATTCGCTTCCGCAACTTCCTTGGTACCACGACTCGGTCTCCAAACATTAGACAATTGTCAGCAACTGAAGGGGATCCGCGTCGATTAAAGAAAGGTTGTAACTCATTCGAATTTCTGACATTAGGCCAACTGGACTGCACAAACCCTATCACTTTCAGCAGGATATTGTCTCGAGCCGTCTCTGCACGAATTGTGTCCGACGTTAATGGCAACTCCCTTACACTGTCAACCAGGATGCGCTAAACTTCCGACTCGAATTTGACAGATGCAATCACGCAGTCATCGTTTTCCATCAAGTGGGAACTTAGGAGGCGAGGTAGAGTGCCAGCTTGGCCGAGTTGTTGTGTAGATCGATGTTGTATACTGAAATCGTAAGCTAGCAGTACGGTTGCCCATCTCTGTAAGCGACTTGTTGTGAAAACAGGAATACCTTTCTTTGATCCAAATATCGAGAGTAGAGGTTTGTGGTCCGTGATCAGTTTGAAATGTCCTTGCCGTTCCGCCATGAGCAAAATTTCCAAGGATCTGCTATTGCGTAGTTGTGCTGACCTTCTTGACTACAGCAATAATGTTAAAAAGCGGAAGTTCGTCGAGACCGTCGAACTGCAGATTATGCAGATTACGGACATGAGCAATACTTCGCAAGCAACGGTGGTCAAACACTGCCAGGCGTTTACCGTCTTCACTGCGAACTGTCCAGGTCCGTGAATTTTACAATAAGACAGGCCACACTGCAGCATTATACACTCTGCCCTTCACTGACACGCTGATATCCCGCCGTCTCCATAGATGGTTGAGTCTGGAAAACCGTACGGGCCTTGCTGATACGCGAAGTAATCTCCTCAGTGATGTGACCACCAGAGGTGACACAACTACCAAGGTAAGTGAGCTGATCCAACACTTCCAGTAGCTGTTCGATGATATCTAGAACCGAGGGTGTGTCGGCCCAGTCCTGAAACAGTACTTTGCACTTCGATTGTGCAAAGCACATACTGAGGCGTGCAGCACTACGTGTTAGTCTATCCACTGATGTTTGTATAGCCACTGCGTTAAACCCAAGGAGAGCTACGTCGTCTGCATACTCAAGGTTTGTCACCCTGGATGCCTGGCAGAACTTCCACTCCGGTAGAGTCTGAGAGAATTGAGTCGTTCATGATCATTTCGACCACGAAGTTGAAGAGGAAAGGAGATGCAAGACAACACTGGCGAACCCCGCTTGTAGTTGGGAACTCAGGAGAGAGTTTCCATTAGACCCTTACACGGTCTCGGGATTCACGATAGGGAGACGTCATACTGGAAATGAATTTAGACGACACGCCTTTCGTAGATAGGCAATGCCACAAGCTGGCGCGACCAAAAAATCGATGGCGGCTTTCTAGTCAGAGAAAATCACCACAGTCAGTCGTCTGTATGTGTGTCTGCTCTAGAAATTGGCGATGAGTAAATCTGTGGTCGATGCAACCATGACCAGGTCGGAACCCAGCCTGGATTTCAGTGAATCGGCTCTCACGAGGACCAGTAAGTCGTCGGAGAGTGATACATGTAAGAGTTTTGAATGCAGCGGAAACATGGCTAACGTCTCGATGATTTCCACACCAAGTATGCTGGTCCTATTTGACGATGGGCACGACAGTTGATAGCCACCAGCCTGAAGTCACTTCTTCAGGCTGTTAAATAGAGAAGCGAGCCCAGTCAACAAAGATTCACCACCATCTCTCAGCAAATATGGAGGAAAGTCGTCGGGACCAGGAGCCTTGTTTCGTTTCGACACGGAAAGTTTTTGTCGAATCTCTCCCAAACGGGAGGTGTGACATCTGCTTCCCACGTCCGCTCAGGTGATTCGGCAAGCTGCAGTGTTGCAGCTGGCCTACTGAACTTCTTTTCAAAGTGCTCCGCTCAACAGCCTAATCGACGAGGTTGAGAATGAATCAGCAGTCTGATTTCTTGGCTAATATCTCGCCAGATGTTGGTTTTCTCGGACTGATGTTCCGGATGAGGTGGAATAGCACTCGGCTGTTCTTAAGAGAACAGGATATTTTCATCTCACGGACCTTGCCACTCACCCATCTTCCTGGTCAATTCGAAGACTCCTTATCAGACGTCGTTTTAGGGAGCTGTGGACACGCTGAAATTCAGTGCCCATCGGAACCTGTTTCCGTGCTTCGATCAAGCTAATCGATGCCTCAGAGCTCCATTCGCAGTTTCATCTCAGCCACGCAGCCTGCGTCAAAGGCATACTTCCTGGCACATTTGGGACGATCTCAGTTGGCGTTCGTTCCGCCAACCTCATTCATCACTAACATCTGGTGGGCCAGTTCGTCATGATATTATTGAACTGGAGGCCGCAAGTTCAACTTACAGGTATGAAGGTTAGAAGATAGGCGCTTCTTTGAAGTTGGAAGATTGGGCTTCAAACGTGCGCACACTAGAGCATGGTCGGAATCCAGGCCTATGCGCGAAATTGACCGACAAGCGTTCATGCTGAAAGATCTTTGATTAAATGATTACACAATCGGCTGAGCTTTAATTACACTAGCCTTGTATCGGGATGAGGCCTGTGCATTTTGTCTCACCGGTGGCACCTGTTCCAATCCGCACAGGTGCGAGTGACTTCGCCATACGCCTAGCAGCAATTGCGCAAATGGTGGTGCTCGCGTGGCGACGACGCGTCGTTACGGAGCACCCCCTTATTGCTGAGGCATATATATATATATATATATATATATATATATATATATATATATATATATATATCTGCGCCCACCTGTGAATGACTTGTTTTTGCCACGAGTCACTAATGATGTAGTGGTCGTTTGTATTTTCCCTTATTTTCTATCTCAATTCAACGATTTTTATACTTACCAGCTCTTGTTGCTTAAATGTTTGTCAAGGATACTGGTACTGTGAATGTTGTATTCTCGCCACTAGGCATCACATACTCTTCATTGAGTCCATTTGTCGCATCTCCTGGAACTGATTTCGGATTTGCTATGCTTTGTCTCATGAGGGCCTTTACCTGGTCCTGACTGACGTTAACGGGGATGTGGGTTTGCTCGGTCGTGTTTAATGTTTTGTCGATTCTTCTTCGGCTTCATCATTATAGTGTGCACTTCGCCTGCATTGCAACAGATAATGGCCATCATGCAGCAGTATGTGTTCCGTGATAGTTTCAGCCCTTCTGCAGCTGGTGACGTCGAGATGGCGGATGCGCGAACGAGTAGGTTTAGTTAGTTGAATGGTTACTCTCTTTTTAATAAGTAGTACAGTTGACAATGCCGTTACTGGAGCGGCGGTTATACCTACTTCTGTGATAAGGAAATTGGTGCCTGAAACAACTGCCACTTTGTCCTGCTTATGGTTATTGTTAAAAGGTCTTCCGATAGCTATTTTTTGTAAGGCCGGAACTAGGACTTTGCGTTTGACACAAATGCGTGCTTGAGATAATTAAAACCAGTTATCGAGGGAACCTTTGGCAGATTACAGGGAAGCGAATGTTCTTAGTAATCGATGAATCACTGATCATAGTCTACTGTCTTAACGATCATATTAACTCACTTGCGTCTCCCATGTGTCACAATTGAGCTTCTGTCATGTGTGTGTGTGGTGGTAGCTGGCGAGCAAGCAGCCATGACTCTAAGCCGACATGTTGTTTATTCGCGTCGATAGGTCCAAATCGGTGACACCGAGTAGATTATTGGTCTGAAATAGCGAGAACGGAGCTCAAGTGGATGGTACTGAGGAAACCATCGGATGGAATTTGCCAATTTGGTGGTGGATCTGATTGTTACCATTTATAAAATGAGCATGTGTTTGTTTGGACAACAGAATCTTGCTCTAGACCCAGACTTAGTTTTTGATTCACGGAGGGACATTACAACAACGTGGTTGAACTTTTGCGTTTCGCCTGTAAAGAGTCGTAGCACGGCAAATAAAGGTGTTTTATATGCAATTTACCGGTCTTACGGCAACCTCTAAGGATAACAACTAGCGGATTTATACGAATCCCATTGATCTTGAATACCAGCTTCGTATCTGCAGCTGTGAACAAAGGTCACACCTCGGACTAGACACTTAGAAACACTAAAACACTTCAGATCGGAAGGAAAAGTTGTTATCCTTCACCCGGATGAGACATCGGATGTTGTAGTTTGTGACGGTACTGCGCGATCGAAACATGTTGAAACACGCCTAACAACGTAATACAGTTGGTGAAAGGGATAAATGCGGGGCTGTAGACTTTCTTTTGGGGGAAATTTCATAACTGCTATAACCACACACAGACATCGGAGCTTTGTGGATTGCTAGCATTTCGCGAGGTGGCTGTTCTGCTGAGGCTGATCCTGCCTGTAACTAGCGCTATTGGAGCCTGTTAAGCAGTCGATGGTTAAACGCAGCCTGAAAGATAACTCCGGCTTAGTAGAACTTCTGGGCGTTACCTAGCTGCATGAAAAATTTATGGTTAGCATCGCTGTTATCTCGATATTACTAACATACCGCTAAAGAGGGACCACGGGAATCACGGAGTAGAGAACCGGCTAGAAATGGACTTACAGTTTCGGAGTTAGAACAACTTATTTTGCTTTGAACACCAAATATCGTGATCAAGGCTATCACTAAGTGAATAGTGTTGCAATAAGCAGTCCACTCGGAAAGGCGCTAGCAATAAGTTCCATCGCCCATTTTGAGTATCAAGCCATGGTCCAGGTTGGGTATACAGTGCTGTTCCGTGTTCACGGAGACAATCTCTTGATAATTTGTGACAATAAAGCTAAATTGACTCGGTTGGTTAGCAATCTACGGTACCTATATCCAGACATCAGAGTGGCAAGGGAATGCTAGCAGCATTATAGCTTGCTGTTCCTTGACACCCTTATAACGCACAGGAATGACGATACAGCACGCAGGTCAGTTTACCGCAAATCAACATGGAAGCGACAGTATGATTTTGTCCCTACGAGTTACAGACAAGGCTTTGTGCAGACTCAGTTCATCGGGGCCAGAAAAATATGTACTGCTGACACACTTGAACACGAGGTGGGTCTGATGACTAGCACCCTAACGGGAAATAAGTACCCACCTTCCTTTCATCTTTCAATTTAATACTAGACACGTAGGAGCAAGAGTACCCACGGTACCGATTAGGAAAGTACATTTGCAACTGACATTCAAAAGAGACGTTGTATGCCATGTAGTTCAGCGGCGCTTGAACTCTGCGTTGACTCGGGCATACTCCATAGCAGAACCAATGCTCCTCTGCCCCATAAAGTTACACCGGCCTTATCGCAGCCTTATATATCATACATTTCACTGACAGACTGATGTCCCGCCATGGCTGTAAATGGTTTTGTTTCTAAAGCCACACGGGCCTTGCTGATGCACGAAGCAATCTCCTCAGTGATGTGAGCACTAGAGGTGACCTGCTACCGCCACTTCCAGTAGCTGTTCAGTGTTAGCTGGTACCAGTGGCGTACCGGTCCGGTCCTGGAACCACACTCTGCACTTTGAAGGTGCGAAGCACATACCGTCGCGTACAGCGCTACGCACTCGGGTATTCAGTAATGCTTGCATAGCCACCACATCAAACCCAAGGAGAACTACATCGTCCGCATACTTAGGGTATGTCAGTTAGTCACGTTGCAAAACTCTTGAAGATCATAAAAGAACGGAGTTATTAATGATCATGTTGATCACAAGGTTGAGATGGAACGTGGATATAGGACAACGCTGGCGAACTGCAGGTGTCGTGGGAAACTCAGGAGACAGCTTCTCGTAGGCCCTCATCCTGCCTTGGGAGTCACAGTAAAAAGAATTCAGAATACATTGAATTGTGGAAAGCAAATTGGATTACTGTTGTCAGCCTCATCACTTCCCGATCGGTGAGGACAATGCGTGTTATGGAGAAACGGTGTTCCACAGTGAGTCCTTACAGTCGCAAGTATAACAGCACGACCCCAGCATATTAAATAAGTGTAAATCCAAAAGCTTCTTACAACATTCCTCGGTAGAAGTGTTGACCACCGCCTCCGCTAATTCCTTCCATTCGTTCACTACCCGGGTGGATAAAGGGACCTCTGAATGGACTTGAAGTCTCCTTGGTCTTAAGAGTTTCCAACTATGCCCACGCGTATCCCAATAGGGCAGTGGGCGGAAAACTTACGACAAACAATTGTTTTCAATTAGTTCGTCATCTGCTCGTTACCATAACAGACGCTAAGTTGGAAAAGGTTAGATTACTATACAGCAGAACAATTGATTAGACGATTCAAAGTGGTTTACCGACATTGGTCAGGTGACTAGGTCATGGATGTCATATGAGTGCTGGGATGTGACCCCCTCCTTTCGTAATCGGCTGGCCAAGACAATTGTAGCGATTAAACCATCTTTTGAATTCATCAGTCTTATGCATACCGTCTTTACGGTAGCAAGCAAACGATTCTTTATTCTGTGATTCGGATATGATTTTACTTCGTACACGGTCAAAAGCGGTTTGCTTGTCAACGTGGTGTCCGTTGTATATCAGATGGTTTGCTATTGACCTGCAGCTGGTTATGCTTGTTTGGTTGGTGAGCCAATTCGGGATATGTTCTTTTATTCTCTGAACTAAGTGTCTGGTCGTTCGTCCAATATACCTAGACCCACAGGGACAAATGAACCGATAAAGTATCATTGACTGGAGACGATCACGCACCTGGTCTTTGAATCTCGGAACAAATAAGGGTTGGCTCGTATGAATCACATTTAGATCCGCTGCGTTAAAAGTCTTTCTGCATCTTTGTATCAGCCTGTGTACAGATCTCTGCTACGTTGTCTCCCTTGAAAAGGAGAGTCAAAAACGATTGTTTCTTTTTGACCGTTTGTGTCTTTGGTTTGGTACTATTATGCTTCATATGAGTGTCAATGAAGCGTTCAGGATATTCATTCTCGAGAAACCCTTGTTTGATCCGCCGCAGATTGTCCTCAGTAGTGTCCTCGCTACAGATCTTATATGCGCGATTCGTTAGGGTGTGTTCTAGTGTTCTTTTGCGGCCGAGTATGATAAAGCTGTGAAAATTCGTGTATTGACCGATCCTGTATGGTTTTCTGTACACACTTCTCTGCATTGATCCATCATCTCTTCTATTTAGTTTTGCATCAAGGAATTTCATCTGCTTGTTACTTTCTTCAATTGTAAATGCTGCGTTTGGATGCGCTTTGTTGAAACATTCGTTGGTCGTTTGGTCACAGAATGTATGTCGTTCCCATAACGCTGGTAGAACTTCAAATCTGTAATGACAGCTTTTAGTAGACCACGTCCGAGTATTCCCAGATAGATGTCCGCCAACAATGGTCCTAGTGGGATCCAACTGCAGCACCATCGGTCTGTCCATACAGCTCATTATTAAGTTGTAACGACCTGATGATGAACTAATCGAAAACAATTGTCAAAAGTTTTCCGCCCATTTCCCTTTTTGGAATTCACAGAAATGGGCATCTTACATGAATATGCCAACGTGTCTAGCTGTATTTGTTGGTCTGAAAGAACTGCGGTAACTCATTACTCAGTTCACTTGTGAGAATACATCTTGTGTAGATCGATTCTCCGCAACGTCGACGGTAGTCTAAAGAGAATACGTTCTTTCGCTAGAGTTGACCGGAATACGGCAGATCCCTAAGCAGTGGGACTAATTTGGAGCCTCGCCTCTGCAATTTCTCAATCAGGTTGCACTCGAACTTAGTTCATAGGTAGCTCGATGGTAAATCATACTCTAGAATGTAGCGCACATGTGATACGAACAGGAGTCTGAAGATTTTAGAAGCCATCCGGGGGTATGGTCTTATAACCCAGAACATCCTGTTCGCTGCGTTGACTTTGTTTAACGTATCCTGCGTTATCCATAGATCGGGAACACAATGATGCCAAGATGCTCTGCTTGGGCTTCATTCGCGAGAAGATACCCACCGATGTGGTAGGTGCTGAGTGGTTCAGGAGTGCCAATTGAGAGGACGAAGCACTTGACCCTGTTTATATGCAACTCCCAGACGGCTGACCGGTCGTCTAGCGTGTTAAGTGTCGCCTGCAGCCTCAGCGTCATCGAGGCTGTTGAGCTCCAAGAACAGCGTCAGATCGTCGGCATAGATTAAGCAATCCGTTTGAGGCCATGTTGGAAGACCATTGATGAAAACGGTGGATAGTTCCGGGCCTAAGACTGAACCTTGGGAAACTCCAATCATCATAGGGACGGTTGAAGAAAGGACCTCGATCACCTGCATCCGCATAGTACGATATCTCAAGAAATCATAAATCCAAGAAGGAGCGTTCCCTGAGACATCAATCCCAGGGAGTTTGAAGAGGAGCTGTTCGTGAGGGACTATGTCAGACGCCTTGCTTAAGTCCACGTAGACAACATCCAGATGTACGTCGGCACCTAACGATCTTGCCCGTTTCTGTATAGCAACGAGAAGATTAGAAATACACGAGCATGCTCTCCTAAACCCATGCTGGGCGGACGAGATTGCGTTCAAGCATCCCTGGATGGCATTGAAGAGACCGTTTTAGAATCCTCTCCACAATCTTACCTAGATCTGATTTTAAGCAGATAGGCCGATAGTTAACAGGATCTTGCCGAACACCACATATGTATATGGACTTCACGATGTCCATTTTCCAATCTGGAGGCAGGCGGCCAGCTACAAGCTATGGCCAAATGCCTGACAGAGAGGCGCAGCGATGTACTCGTCCACAGTTTTGAGGAAAATGGGATGCAAACCATCGGGACCTGGCGAAGAATTAACATCCAATTCAAGAAACAACTTTAAAACCATATCTGTATTGATTTCAATGGACACAAAGAAAGGGGGAAGGGAGCGCAAGCACAAGCAAGCTCGAAATCCATCGAATAGACCGCGGAATACTGAGAAGCAAGCAATTCGGCTTTAGCCTCATCACTATGCAGTACAGTGTCATCCCGACAAGAGAAAAAAGCGAGAATACCTTTGCCGACTTTAGTGCTTCGCTTCGCATACGAGAGGGGCTTCTTGGGGTCACTTATGGACTGATTAGCCTAGCTGCCACTTCTCACGCTTTTTCCAGTGTATAAGTTCCTAACTGCTTTGTAATCAGAATAGGCTGTGGCAGTTTATTTAAGCTTGAATCGGTTCTACTGTTTTCTTCGTTCATTCTTCAGCGCCCTTAGTTCTATATCACTCTTGGAAAAGGATGTTCTTCTGGAAATTGGGACGATATGATCAATAAATGATGTCATTTTAGAGCACAAGTGATCTAAAGCATCCCCTAGTTCTGTGTTGGGGAACGTTGCAGTCGTTTTAAAAAATGAGTGATCGACGCGCCAGAAATTCCGCTATTACACTACCTTGTTATTAACATCGAGATATCTTGCCCACTGAAATGAGGCAGCACAGTGGTCGCTTTTACCAAATGGCTGCAGAACAGTTAGGCCAGAGACATCAGAGGGCGCTGGCGTAAGCACTAACTCGAGGATGTTTGGCAATTTGCCTGACAGTATGCGAGTAGCCATCCGGACGTGTTGAATTAAGTTGGCGTCTGGAATGGTTTCTAGTAAAACAGCGCCAAAAGACTCGGCCTGTTTCCAGTCGACACTTGGGGCATTGAAATCTCCCATCATCAGACAGTCCATACTTTCTCACCGAGTACGAAAGACCGGATCCTGATCTTAATTGGGCTCTGTAGACAACGCCGACAGTGAGCGACGTGCATCCATCGTTGCCTCGGCTCCAAAGGACTTCGCAGCCGCCGTTAAGGTTAGTGGTAGTTTTCACAATATGTACTTTGAGGTCTGCTTTTCCGTCAAGAATAACGCCACCCCTAGATCTACCCACAATACCGTCTGCTCGAGCAAGCTAATATCCCGGAATACTCACCTGGACTGAGATATTCGAAGGCAACCTGGTCTTAGTGAAATCCATCAAATCTGGTTGGTGCTCCGAAATGGATCTCATCTAGCTTGTTTTTCAATCTACGCACTTTTGCACAAATCAAGCGTAATCCATCCTTTGACTTTACTGTCCCGGAACAATGAGAATCGGTCTTCAGCGATCCCTGGGGACCTTGCGAACTTCCCAAATATGCACCATACGAAGGTTGCTTTCTCCGTTCGCTATGCGACTACGCATTTCCTCGATCGCTTTCCTCATTCTAATTCAGTCTTCCGGAGAGGTCTCTTAAAACGTTTCAACTTTAAGACGAAAAGTTCGTCTGAGAATCCGATGACATTCATTTTCACTTTGACAGACAATTTTCAAGGGGCGGAGCTTAGAGGTGTCATCCTGGTTCTCACGAAGGCGAAAGGATTCCGGTGCATTCATGATGATCAGATATCGATCACGAGGAACGGACCCACTTCTATCGGGGAGCTGCGGTTTTGCATGATGTGAAGTTCCATCAACCACTTTTGAGCTAGCTGACACTGTCGAGAACCAGTTTCTGCTTGGAATTGGACGAGTTAAGTCCAGACTTAGGCTTTGATGTTTTCTTTGTCCTCACCGCTTACTCACTAGTACTCGTGGTAGTAGACGATTGTGGTGGGTTTTCGCTAACTACAGAGTTCGGATTAGACTTTGATGTTGCAGCTTTCTTCACATTATTTAGCGGAATACTGGGATTCACGGATACTGGAGTTACATTGCTGCCCGTTACTACTGCAGAAATCCTTTTCTTGCGTTCGTTCCGCAAATGAAATTGAAGAAACGAGATTTTGCGAAGAATTTTCTTTTTGATAATTCACTTCAGGCATCTACAACTGTAAAGAAAATTATGGCATGAATAAGCTTGGGAAAATAGGACAAATGAATGTAAAGGAAACCACACTTCCGTCCAATTGGTTAGGTAAACTTTGAAATATACATCAATGGTTTGCTCAATCAGAGTAGGCGGTACCCGCAAAGGCATGTGACCAACGCTGGGCAATTAATGCTGTCGCGGGTTTATGGTCAAAGCAACGTCAAAGATCGGATGAATGAGTCAAAATGCTCAAGAAACATCTATCAATCATCGCCGAGGCCATCGCGATCAGAGTTTTGAAAGCAGAATTGTGCAAACAGCGAAGTTTGGTCCAAGCTTTGACGTTGCCCCGGCCATAAACGCGCTCCGGCATTAATTGTCCATTGTTGGTCACGTGCGTTTGCGTGTACCGTCTAGCCTGATTGGGCCAGCCATTGATATGGATTTCATAATGTTTAGGTAACCAGTTGGGCAGATATGTGGTTTTCTCTACATTCATTTGTCCTGTTTTATCAAGGCTTTTACAAGCTTACTCAAGTCATAATTTTCTTTGTTATTGTAGATGCCTGCAGTGATTTATCGAAAGTAATATTCTTCTCAAACTGCTAATTCCTTATCCCATGGGAATAATTTATGAAACGTGATTGTGCTTTCCAGGGGGAGTATCCGGGCCAGAGGCAGATAAAGGCAAGACAAGGAGCCGCGGAGCATCACTACTGCGCCACAGTTTGCATGCATGACTGACGTAAGCTGAATGAAGGTATTCCATTCGAAACACGCCTGACACTCAATACACCCGACGTGGGTCACAAATGATGACGACAACTGTGCTAATGGTCCTCTACAAGGGATCTTACAGATCCGCACTGATGCCACAACATGCGGTGTGCAGCCACCCTTCGCAGAATGAACATTGAACAACCCCCGAACGAGAAGTGATACTATTACAACAATCTCAACATTTGGAAATCCTTTATTCAGGAACTTCATGATCTATCTTCAAGAAAAATTTAGCAACTTTACCAAGGTATCAGAACACGCGGTGTTCCAAAGTCACGTTCCACGAACTTTGTTCCCGGACAGGTAGTGTCACAAGTTTGCTCGATAAACAGAGTTGAAGGCGGCTTTCAGTTCAGCGCTGCCTATCTATATCAGTATGAATGCATTTGCGATGTTGGCTATGTTGGCATGACCGAACTACAGTTGCCAGTGAAGATCAAAGACACATCCCGGCCAGGGTTGGTAAACCGATTTCGCTGATGACTGTGTCCTGTACCCCAAATGCTCACCTGATGGAGTGAAATGATTTTCCATACAAACAATCAGTCTCATCACTCGCCTACCACTTGCTAGTTAATCGACATTGTGTGTCCCCTACTGTGCTTTCCTTGTTATATACATTTCAACCAATCTCCAGGTTTTACCACATGCAGAAAGTCTGGCCGTCGAAAAACTTGGCCCAACCTATTGTGTGCAGGAGGGCACACTTGTCACCCTTGCTCTGCCATTGTAATTCGTCCCTAACTGATGGCAAAATGACTTGTACTTTTGTGTTTACGATCTAGTCAATTTACTCCTTCGACTTCACTACTTAATGGTGCCATATATACACACCGTTTGTAATACGTACTCGAAAATACGCGAAGAAAATTTTTTTGGAATTCAATCTTTTTTCTCTCGTGTCAACTCTTCTACCAGATTTTATGTGCACTATCTATTCGTGAAACATGTTATATCAGTATCGGGAATTTCTCCTCGGAGAGTTCGTATGCCTGGCGAAAACAAAGTGCTCCTTGTCTCTCATCAGCTACTCTACTCCGTTTGTTATCTGCTGCACTCCGTATTTGGTTGTATGCATAACAAGCTGTGACCTCTCTCACAGGGTATGTGAGTCTTCCCGTGTTTCTGCATCCCTCCAGTCAACTTTTTATTTTGTGTGCCATTCGTGTCCGATTTAATCAGGTCCTTATTTTTGCGAACAGTTGCCCATCCTATGTTATTCCGATAGGAACTTCCGTCAAAGCGATTAACGCTTTGACAGGACTACTGTTTGCATTGACCTGTCGATTGTTTATTCGAATCTGTTCAGGTGAAATTGGGCCGTTTGCTAGGAGTACCGACTGTAGGCATCTTGTGAATGCAACCGTTGCTAGCTGTCTGTCCTTGAATACACTGTTCTTCCATGACATTGTACGGTTTTTTCTGCTCTTAGTTGTGAACAATACGAATGACGAATGTGACTTTATCTACTTCTGTCTGTGTTCTGACTCAAACCCGCTGAGTATCTCTTGCCTTGGGTCCATCATCCGTAGCGTTATAAGTGCCCACTTCCTTAATCCCGTATATGCAGATTACACCTTAGGTCCTTAAGTCACCGGAAGTCTCTTACCACCTTTTTCGCTGGCATTGCCACGACGTCCCAATTTTTCCGCTGACTATTGTTGATTGTGATTCGTTTAACACATACGTTACTTGACGAAAATGTAATTTTTCAACGTGAGGCTGTTAAAATTTGACATTCAGTTCTTTAGCACGACTTAGTTGCTTAGGATCTCATCCTCTGTCTTCTTTTTGGTTGCAGCCTTTTGGTGGCTCACTAAATGTACGATTCCCATATGACGGTTGAGTGAGTATCCGTCACAGATTAGTCGTTCTATCTAGTTTTATCTCCCAATGTAAGTTTTCAACAAAATGTCTATGAGAACAAGGAGAACGTTTGGTGTGCAATTGCCTTCATTCATACATCATCAGACCAGTACAATCATATATAGGGCTCTCTGACCTGTCTATCTCCATACTCGGCCAACACTGAGTGGGAAAATTAGTCGCTTCACTTTTTTCGCGCTTGGTATGGCCAATAGAAAAATCGCTTATTTTTTCCAGTTGTCGCGATGTTCATCAAGCTAGTCAATTTGATTGCAAATGTTTCATCGGCATTCGAAGTGACATCAAAACTGCAGCTTTGTAACAGAAGCTGGTAGACAGCAAACTCATTGCTTATTTTCTATCTCTGATTCTTGTCGCCAACTTGAATTCGGGACTATCATCGACTAGGCCCAGTCACACCACACATTGGTGACTACATATGTTCATATTATTTTGCCCGTTGCTTGACCGCCTAGACAGCGCGCTCATTCCCATCCAAGTTCAAATGCACTTTTTTGTCTTAGGCATCATACTTCCTTCTGTGCGCACTTGTGCTGCGGTCATTTCTGTAACTAAACCAACCGGATTTTATTTGTTGTTTATCCTGCCTGATACTCCGTCCACAAACTCGATTGTCGTATTTGAAAGGCTGTGGTTCATATGTGGTAATGGAGAGATTCAGCCGAAGTCGTTATTTTTTAGAAGAGCAATTCATACTCATGGCCGTATACCTTGTGTAGCTTTAAGTATCTCTTTGTTATAAGGGAAATCCCAACAAACACAAATATTCCTTGACACGAAACAATCTTGCCTCATTTTTGTACAGTTACCACCCTTGTGGTTAAAGTCAAGCTTAGATAATGACCATGTTAGTATTGGCCTTTCTTCTTTCCTTCATGTTTATGTTGATCTCTTTCATCGTCCTTCATAAATCCCGTTGCGATTGACAATTATCATCGTACCTGAGTTTCCGCTGTGTGATAGCATTCGTCTCGTTGAACTGAGTGTGTTCGTATGGTGCTCGAGAGCTCTTCATCAGTATGGATGACTAGCACTCAGACACCGTATTTTGACACGGACCTATAAAATCCGATGCTTTCATTGATTGTTTGTACTGATATTCCATGCGACGAATCCAGACCCCCCATCCCTTGTTAACCGTTTTCCATTTCTGCATATACAGCGGTTTTATCTAGTTTCATTCATTTCAATCTGGGCTCTCTATTTCATTCAGACCGAAACTCCCTGAAAGGTGCACTCTTTCACTCTTTTCTATCTACCACGACCGAATTGCCGAATCACCGACCTGGTTCCTCTCTCCTTCCTGCTAACTAATGCATTTTGTTTTTTGAGAGGTTTTGTCTCTGCTAGACTCAGACAGACAGTCATTACACATACAGGAAAGCGCTAGACGGTGGTTTCCTCTTGTTGGAACTCGTCAGTGGCGCGCACTCGCCGAATCCTGATGGATTCGAGCCCATGGCCTTACTCTTACGAGTCAGCGACTTGTGCCACTACGCCATGGGCGACGGCAGCGGACCGCCATGACTGATATCTAACTGCGATATAGCGCGACTCATCCTCCACTGTCACGCAGGTTATGAACGTGACAGAGCTGGTCCCTAGAGCAACGACTTCCTTTGCAAGTTGCCACCAATCGAGGTGGCATTTAAGCTGCTAAGGGGGTTGCTGATTTTTAGTGGATAGTAGTGGGGTTGTTTTTTGTCACAGCTAGACTCCGACAGACAGCCACCACGCTTCCAGTGAAGCACTAGACGGTTGCTTCGTCCTGTTTGGACTCGTCAGTGGCGCGCACTCGCCGTGTACTTCCCGTGCCGTTCTTGCTCCGGTAAAATTGACCTCAATGAATAGTATACTTGCGAAATGTAGTTTATTCGTCCGTTTTCAATTGATTTCCACTTGCACACTCTCGGTGAATACCTCCAAGTGGAGCTAAATGAATAGAACCATGTCCGATTCACCCTTCCGTATAACTGTTATTTGTAGCCCGTGGCCCGATAGACGAAACAGAACGCTTCCTACTTTGCAGTGGCGAAAGGCCGGAACGAAAAATTAGTATTATAAGAAGGGTAAGGCAAGGCAAATGTCAATCATGTAATTGACTGTGCTTACGATCGAGACTCCAATGCGTTCGTGACACTGACCACTGCTAACTGCACTCTGGGTCATCCCAATTGGATTGACAGCAAATAATTGGCCTATTCCCAACCACTGGGCGTTGAGCTAACGTAATTTCGGTGATTTGAATTCTTGTGCTTGTAAACTGTTGTCTAGCTATATATTCTGAACGCAATCCTCTTCCTATTTTCGCAAGGTTGATCTCTCTCATGACATAACAAGTGCTTCATTTTGCATGGAAATACGGCTTGAACGGGGTCCTTCATCACACTTATCCTCACTA
This sequence comes from Dicrocoelium dendriticum, assembly GCA_944474145.2. Taxonomy (NCBI): domain Eukaryota; kingdom Metazoa; phylum Platyhelminthes; class Trematoda; order Plagiorchiida; family Dicrocoeliidae; genus Dicrocoelium; species Dicrocoelium dendriticum. The sequence continues at coordinate 72,857,153 of OX104067.1, read as the reverse complement.
GTTACCTAATTTCAGCCCTTCCAGCGTAGTTTATGCGTCCGCCCGCCGTTCCAACTTACTCGTCATCGGCCTTCCTCATATCACCTCAGGTATATACCCTGGGCCCCGCTTTTCGTGCCGAGGCGTCTCACACGCGACATCATCTGGCCGAGTTCTACATGCTGGAGGCCGAATCCATCCATTTGGACACCGTGGATCGCTTGTGCACGGAAATTGAAGCAATGGTTCGTTCGTTTTTAAGAGAATTTTGCCTTTCTATACAGTCACCTCCTGTGCTGTCGGATGGCGATTCGACACAAAACGACGCAGTCCCTTCCGATCAACAGGTGAGTCAGGCTGCATTATCGTCTTATTCTACTGTTACTGCAACATATTTTCGCTTGATCATCACAATCGATGCCGGCTGATTTTTCACATCCTCACCTCGGCCAGTTCCATCCCCAATTACCGTTCTTGTCCGTCGCTGCCTGAATGCTCGGAAAACAGTTGCTTCCAATTATGGATGCACTTCTGTGCACCTGGAAAGGATGTGTTTTCATTTGTACTGCACACGCCCTTCATGTGGTGTAAAATTGTTTTATTACATGGATTGGCGATAAAACAATATCAAAAACAAAGTGTCATGTGTAGCACAACCTCAGTGGTAAAATTTGCGTTATTTTTGGATGATAACATTCGATCTAAGCAAAAATCCAGCTACATATGGGATGACCCGACGAATTGTAACTTTTATGGGGCCATATATTGCTTCGTGCTTTCTTGTGGTCAAGTAAATATGCGCTTATTCAGATAGTGCACACTAAAGAGGTTGGCCGACATCGGTTAGTATTTTCGAAGCAAGCTTCGTACAGTGACTAACATGAGCATCTACGATAGTTTTAGCTAACTTCCGGTTTGAAATGACACTACAGCGAGTCAAGCCAAAGAGATCTGTCAGGTAGTTTGAGATGTTTACCTAATATGCTAGGAAAAGTCGCAGGAGTACGGTAAGTCCATTGTGGCAGAATAGCCGCAGTGATGGCGAAGGATGATGGTATACGATAGCTACAAAGCGAGGAAGTGACCACGATAAATCATGACTTAGTATGACTCCTAGATGCCTCATTGACATAGGGAAGCACAGCCTGCCACCGTCTATGTGAAGTTAAGAAAAGTTCGTGATAAATTTGTGGTATCAAGCTGTTGTATGCAGTGCGAACAATGCGTCATTACAGTTGGATGCATTCACAACATCTTTACAATCTCTCGCTATTCGACTCCCAGGTATTTTACTACCGTACTGTCTGTCTTCTCTGGTGATCCAACATCATCTGAAGAAACTCTCACCTCACGCTCCTTGATGTCTTGTTTGTTCCACACATTTTCTTCATACCCTTTTGTCCCGAATCGGGATTTGTCCGATCTCCATGAGTTTTCATTCATCCCATCAACTTGTTTTTAGCTTGACCTGGCACTAGTGCTCTCCACCCTGTGTGAAGGCAACCATTGGACAAAACGAAGACTCTCTGAACTCCCGATTTCATCGCTCATCACACAACTGTGCTCCAAGGTCGATGCTGTTGCCGCAAAACCATTTCCACGGATAACCTATTACGACGCTGTAAATCATTTGACCACGAAATTCGGATCCAGGAATTCTCTTTACGACTTTAGCAAAGATGAAGAACGCCATATTGTTCAATGGTTCGGGGGTGGATTGCTCCCCGTATTTGTCACACACTTTCCGACTGCTTTGAAACCTTTTTACTGCCGTTCACTGGATGGAACCGTTTCCGAGTCGGTAGACTTGCTATTTCCCGACGTCGGCGAATTGGTTGGTGGTAGTGTGCGTGAATGCGATGCTGAAGCTTTACGCAATCGCTTATCGTCGCAGACTGGCAATTCTTCTGCTCTACAATGGTATATTAACCTCCGTGGCTCAGGTAGCGCACCTCATGGGGGTTTCGGATTAGGTTTTGAACGGTTTATGCAATACGTGCTGAGTGTGCCAAATATTCGGGATGTTATCCCATTTCCACGTGACATAAATAGGATTGATTTATAAACTTATGCCTGTTTGGGTCTTGGACAGTTTTGTCATTTCGGCTATTAGCGCATTATTCTTTACACATTTTCCATTTGGGAATATTCATCGTGGAACGACTGAGCCTTGAAGATCGCTCGCGTACCTCGCTTTTTCGCTGAACTTCGCCGAGTTGCAGTTTCATTCTACTTCGGAGCCTCTTCTACCATCATCATCATTATACATGTTTGCTACAGGTAGAAAACACCTCAGTTACTGTGCCGTAATACATAAAAGAAAGTAGCATACAACGAATGCATGCCAGCTGAGCTACCAGTAACGGATGGGCATCGTTGCGGAAAGCTACCACCCGGCTAATATGCAGCAAAAACTTTTTGTGCAAAATTCTATTATGCTAAGAAATGTCATGGTGACTGGAGGGGAGGCTAAGAAGGATGGGAAGGGACAGCTAAACTCACAACACAAATGCCATTGTGATCGGCTGCTAGTCATGTCACCAAGTATATCCAGCCAAACGTGTTCCTCCCATGCATGTCGTTTTTTGTATGCCAGTAAGACTCAGTCTAAGCTTCTGTACCCGAGTTTGTGAAATGATTAGGACTCTGTCTCAAACTGTTATAACAGAAAATAGCTTGTGTATCAGTAGCGAACCGCTTACATTGGCTAAGTCCTTGTTCCCGTTGCTCACCTTCGACGTCTATTATACGCCGTCCCTGCACCAAATTAGACGAAGGCAGGAAATGACCAGCTGATAGCGTGGTGTGTAAAGGTTGACCGAGTGACTTGATCAGACTGATGGTGGACTTGGCGTGGTCCACATCGTACCATTTGCAGACTCTGTGAGATGTGACGCAATCGCGTAGCCAGTGGTACTTCTTCGTTCGGGTCCATTGCACTTCGATGCACGGATGGTAGATGATCTAAGTAGCTGAGATGGCTACGAAACGTAAACTAAATTATACGAAATGTTTTCTTCTATGTTCATAACCAATTTTGTAAGTTGATTTTTCATATTCTGCGACATCTTTTTCATCTCCATTCTTCATCTCTGTCTTTCAGTTCCAAACAGGTCATGTAATGCATATACCGACGAATCCTGTTGACGCGGATACTTTAGACATCTTTCTTCCTCTGGTCATTGTTCGACAGTCACGCCTTACAGGACTTTGCTGATAAGATGCCCTCATCCATACTGTCACTTAACTAACTCGGAGGTTATGACCCTCTCGGATACAGTTTTGTTAGATCCTCTTCCCTATCTGCGAATCCGGTTGAACTGATCTCCTCCTTTGTAAACTGCCAGTCCGAGACAATGTCTTGAGTCAAAGGCGTGATGTAAGAGCAGTGACCGAAGAAGTTACAAAGTGTGAAACCTAACGGATATTTATATGCCAAACAGGTATTGTTCCTAATAACAGTACGGCTAGGTCACCTACCCTGATTTGCAGTTCGGTTCCGTTAGACCAATCGTAATGTAGGCGGAAATAGTTGCGAACAACTGTAGCTCAAGATGTGGATGACAGTATTGTTCTGTTCTCCGAGGTGCGCATTTTTGTGGCAGCCGTTTCGTTATCAAGCTTGGCAACATTCTCAGCGTAGCTATTAGGCCCTGATTCGCGCAATTTCACAAGCCACTGCCAGATCCGAATGACTATTGATCGTTTCCGATATTGGAGCAAAGGTTGGTAGCTCAGGTTGTTCACTTGGTGGTCTCAGTGTTCGCTGAGCTCGGCAGGTTGACTGCAAACGTTCCGTCACCACTCGAGGTAACATCGTCAGTGCGCGTGTAATTCGCAAAGTGGCCCGTACGAAGTGTCAGTGCGTGTGAGTGATCGATCTCCTAGCCGCTAGTCTGAGTTTGGGTTGTTCGACAAGCACATGACCATCGAATTCGATCTCTGATTCTCACCTTGTAGTGTACGCGCGCGTGTCTCTTCGGTTCTCGTAGTTTGATGCAGTAGTCTGGTGTTCCTACTTCGAATGTCTATCTTCGATTGGTTCACGTGAGCCGACCCAGTGATCACATCTTCTCCTTGTCCATCTGGTGCCTATTGTTGACTTAACCTGCAGAACTCCTAGACACCCTCCAGGTGTTTGGTGATTGAGTTTCGGCCCGAATGTCAATCCTCGAGGAACTCACGCGCCCTGCGGTTTCTTGCATTTCCAATTATCTCAACATTCTCCAGATCAAACTGATGATCCTCGGCATCCATATATAATGACATTACGGATTTGTTATCGTGGCGGCGTATGACCAGACAATGTTCGTGCAATATTATGCCAGGTTTTCTCCCAGTCTGGCTTACATATTACTTGTCAAAATTATTGCAGGAAAATATTATTGATTAGCTCTTGTGTTCTTTTATTCCGGAACGTTTAAGAATCACAGTAGTATCGTCTACTTAAATTACCCAAAGTTTGGGCTCCACCATCGCCAATGCCTTTTTTCCAGTGCTTACATCACTGCCTCGGCTACCAACCCAGGGATTGGCAATCTCCTTGGCCTACCCGTTATCTGTTTGAAAGTGAAAGGTGTGGTGTTAAAGAAGTGAAGCAACTCCATCATTTGTGTGACTTCAATTCTGTTGCTTGTATTTATCGCTCCGTCTTGTTCAAGCAGAGTCCTTATTGTTTGCGTCGTGTCAGTTGATGGGAACAAATCTGTAGCATCAAAAAGGACCATTATCTCGTCTCGCTCTATTGTTATTTTCTTAAGTTTTTCAAGTTATTCTGCCGACTGGATTGTGTGAGTCTGTGATTAGGTGTTTCAGCCGTTTCCAGAGTTCCATAGGCAGCTTATAATTCTGTGCCTCGTGTAGGGACGAGAGAGGGCGAAGCGGTACCCCGTTTTTGTATGCTTTACGTAAGCCGTAGAACCCTGGTAGCACTGATTCGTTGGGTTTCATCTTGCTTTGTTCTTACTTCATTATCTGTCCCCTCTGTTCCAGTCTCCGAAAAGTTTTTTGATCTTGCTTTCCAGACGTTTTGTAGGGTCTTTGCTTATCGGCTTGTTTTTGTTCACATCGAGCAATTCTTGTGCTTTCTTCATGTAATCAGTTCTGTCCATTATGATATCTTTTGTCGGCCGGTAATATACCAGTAGTTTTGTCTTTTCTGAGGTTTGTCAGTGCCTTTCGTCCTTTTACGCTACATTTGTTGGTTTCCAAATTGTCACTCAGAGCGGTATGATGCTGTGTGCAGTTGCATGTTGGGCTCCAGCTGCGATGTTTGATGTGATCAGCGTTGATTCAAGTGCAGCAATAAAATCAATGGGATTGCAGTGTTTATAATTGACTTGCAGAGTTACTCGTGAGAGAAGGAATACCAACTGACAAAGGTATCTGATCGGGGAGCTGATTTTATCGCATCGTACCCGAATTGTTTGGAAAGTGAACAACACGGAGCGGTAACTACAAGCAACAGGATTGAAGTCACACAAATGATGGAGTTGCTTGACTTTTTATCACCACACCTCTCACTTTCAATGGCCAAATGCACAAACAGATAACGGGTTCGCCAATGGGGTCGCCAATCTTTGGACTGGTAACAGTGACAGTGATGCAAGCATTGGTACAAAAGACACTGCCAGTCGTGGAGCCCAAACTTTGAGTGTGTTACTTGTACGATACTTCTTTTTATCCTCAAACGCTCCGGATTACAAGAAACCCATCAGCTACTCAATAACATTTTCCCCGGCATCCATTCCACGAAAGAGTAAGATAACAATGACCAGTTGCCATTCTTGGACGTACTCGTGACAAGACATGCTTCTGGGTCACTGGAAACAACACTTTATCGAAAAGCGACACACATCGATCAGAGTTTGAACTATCGCAGTAACCATCCAAACATCTGCAAGCGCAGTTGCGTGAGGACGCTTTCCAAACCTGCCCAGACACGCGCGCCCACGTGCAACAGACAGATGAACGATTATCCTACATTACATCCATGGAATTTCTGAAATGGCAGCAAGGCTTCTAATGCCTCACGAGGTAAATGTTGCACATGATGCAACAGAAACTATTCGAAGCTAACTTTTCAAGGTAAAGGACAAACAGGGTAATGAAAAAACGGTGTAGTTTACAATATTTCCTGCAATAATTGTGACAAGTAATATGTAAGCCAGACTGGGAGAAAACCTGGCACAAGACTGCACGAACATTGTCTGGTCATCCGCCGCCACGATAACAAATCCGTAATGTCATTATATATGGATGCCGAGGATCATCAGTTTGATCTGGAGAATGTTGAGATAATTGGAAATGCAAGAAACCTCAGGGCGCGTGAGTTCCTCGAGGATTGACATTCGGGCCGAAACTCAATCACCAAACACCTGGAGGGTGTCTAGGAGTTCTGCAGGTTAAGTCAACAATAGGCACCAGATGGACAAGGAGAAGATGTGATCACTGGGTCGGCTCACGTGAACCAATCGAAGACTGACATTCGAAGTAGGAAACGATCAATAGTCATTCGGATCTGGCAGTGGCTTGTGAAACTGCGCGAATCAGGGCCTAATAGCCACACTGCAAATGTTGCATAGTTTGATAACGAAACGGCTGCAACAGAAATGCGCGGCTCGGAGAACTGGACAACCCTCTATTACTGTAATTACGCACATTATATAAAGTATGTGATTGTTCCTGAAACCACTTTTTCTTGATCTGCACATTTTTGTTTCATTTTATTTTACGATTAAAATTATAAGCTCTGGCGGAAGGTTTACCTCCATGTGGACAAGTTCAAACGTCTTGCGCACTACCGTTTGTCCGCAAATTCCGCTTAGCTCTTCTCTAGAGTACTATGTATGGTGGACGCATGCCATCATCACTACACCTGTTAACTAGAGGTGTAAAAACCTCAGCTACTGTGTCTCAGTACATAAAAGAAAAAGCATGCTACATGTGCAAGCTACCTGAGCTACCAGCAAAAGATGGGCATGATTCCGGTAAACTACCTGTCGGCTATGATTCTGCAAGTAAAATTCATTATGTAAACTTATATTATGCTATGAAATAAGCTCGTGGTTAGAGTGGGAGGCTACGATGGATGGGGAAAGGACAAGGAAACGCACAGCACGAACGCCATTGAGGTCGGTTCATAGACAAGTCATCAAGTTTATGCAGCCAATCGTGTTCTTCGTCCTTCGGCCCTCATACAGGGAGCTGGTACGCTTCAAGCGAAGCCAGCTTCGATGTGATGGCCCTCATTCCTCTCGACTAATTCTTTGCCTTGCCACCTCTCCTCTTCTTTCATCCACCCATCCCGCGCGCAAACAACACACGTCGCGGGAGCTGTTGGACTAGCATGCGTAACACGTGGCCGAGCCATGGAAGCCTGGTGTGTGAAGTGACGGTGCCAAGCGGTTCATTTACTTTTCTTGTGCCCTAAACAAGGCGTCGAACACGCTCGTTGCTCACGCGTTGTTCTCATCAAATGTGAGTCAAACTGGGAAGGCACCGGTGGTCGAACGTTGCTAGTCTCTTTATGTCGTCTTATGTAAGGGTCCAGCTTTCACAACAGTACAGTAGGGTCGAACCTACCGCTGCATTGTACATTCTACTCTTCAGAACGAGAGTGATGTCGCGCTGGCGCCATAGGTGGCGATGGTCAGCAAAATCATATCGAGTTTTCACCATGCGATTCGTGATCTCATGTTCCATCCCAGTGGCGGTGATTCAATTTCCCAGGTAGTTGGATTTTTGAACGTTTTCTATCTGATCCCCACCAAGAGTCAGTCCGAGTGGTGGTCCTTGTCAATCTTGGAGGTAAGTGTTAGGAAGGAATACTCGAGTTGAACAAGCCAGGACCCCATCGCCGTGGACGGCGATCCAAGCTCATCCGCCTTGATTGGGGCGAACAGAAAGTCAACCAGGAGAAGCGGCCAATGAACGCTAGATCGAAGTTCTTTTATTGGTTGTAAGTTAACCTTTCCAGAACTTTCCACGGTCGCTTTATGTATTATTCACGAACTTTCCATTTTACCTTTATATTGAACGGTGTGATTTGCTAATTCATTCCATTTGCTCTGCTCGTCCGATCTGGTCTTCTTTCTTGTCCTGTGGGGGGCCAGCAAATTCTGGTTTGATTGGGAATCAAGCGTCCATTCAGGCGAGGGACGAACACTTCAGTAAGCTTTGAACTTCGATAAAACAAAGCAAATCCCAAAACGGCTGACAACCAGCGCTTATCTGTCCGGTGCAGCTTGACACCTCTGGGAGCTGTCATAGATGAAGGCAATATCGTCAGCATACTCCAAGTCAAGAAGTCGTTCTCCTGTGAGTAACTCCACACCTAAGTCGTGTCCTGTGAACGCGATATCCATGAATTAGTCAGTAGCGTGGTTGAAGCGGATTGATGGATGCGGTCATCCTTGTCTCACACCGCTGGAGATACTGAAGGGGGCGACAGCTTCCCGTAAGCCTTCACTCTACCCGTGCTACGCGCGTATGGTACTTGCATAATAATTACATATTTCCCGGGAATCTTACCTGAATATACAGTCCCAAAGGCCACATCGATCAATCGAATCGAAAGCACCTTTGATGTCAATGTACACAACAACGATTGGCCGCCAATATGTGTGACTGTGCTCCAACAGTTGACGCAAAGTTTAGATGTGATCGATGGAGCCACGACTTCGGTGCAACCCGGCTTGCTCCTCACGAATCTGGCTTTCACGAGTGCCAGTCAGTCTGTGAAGGATGACAGAGACAAGTAATTTGGTGGCGATTGGGATCAGACTGATTCCGCTATGGTTATCGCATTCCGATCGTTAGCCTCCCTTGAAAGTTGTGACTTTAACGGAGCGGCCCTAGTCGGTTTGGACAGTTTCCTGCTCCCACAGTTTTCTTAGTAACTCGTAGAAATCATCCACAAGAGCAGGTCCCCCGAATTCGAAGAGGGCTGGATGAAGATCATCTGGTACCGCGGGTTTATTCAATTTCAACAGTCTTATCTGACGTTCGACTTCTTAACGAGAAAGCAGATCCAAAGGGACAACTCAGAGAGCATGGCAGTCTGTGATCGGCGAGAAATCTCACAATTCCGATGTGTTCAGCCCAATTCACCAAGCGTTTTGACAAGTTGTGAATAGACTTTCCACACTATCGGCACATATAGTTTCACAAACACCAGTTCTCCTTCTACACGTTCCTCATATCAAACGGAATAACATCCGAGCGGGCAGCGGTCACTTCCATCTCTGACGCACGAAAAGACTACCAGGATGCGCGGTCTCTCTTCAGGCTACCACGGCGCTTCGCCGGGAAGATTTTTCGAGCTCCGTTGCGTTCGCTTCCAGCCGGAATGTGCAAACGAGCATCGATAAGTTCCAGAGACTGCGAAGGGACCCAAACTCCATGTTGGCTATTATACTTATCACAAGAGGATTTGCCTGCTGCTATTAAGGTCTAGTGAACATGAGATTAGTGACCTCCAGTTATATCCAGTGAGCGCTTACTCAACCCGCATGTTAGCCTACTTCGGTACGCATTCAGAAAAGCTGACTTCACCGGTTGGCTTGTGTCAATGCGCTCACAGCGTCGTCATAGGTACCCGGCAAAATGCACCCACAGGGCAGCACACAACTGCATGGTCGGTGTCCACAGATGTGCTGCAAATCGAGCGACAGTTCTGGACGCAGCCTCTCCAGTGGTAACTGATCAGAATCTGATCGATTTGCCTCCAAGGCTGGCGGGTGCTCTGTCACCTTCCCACGGGTGCTGTGCCGGAAGTTGGTGCTTGCAAGAAATATGCGGCGTCTTCACACAAATGAAGTAACCGCTCACCGTTAGCATTACAGGAGCTTACAACATGCTGGCCGCGCAGATGCACTTTATCAGTGGATAATTTTTTAACTTGAGCGTTTAGGTCCCCAGCCAGCACAACAGTGTCGGTACTTCTGCGGCGAAGGAGCTCGTTCATTTGGCGATAGAAGTCGTCTTTCACCGAGTCAATGTTACAGTTTGTGGGCGCGTAAGCAGCGATGACGAACGCACACCTGTTAGTCCTGCGCAACTTCGAAGATTTAAACGAGCTGGCCAATGGGACCTCACACATCCAGCTACTAATTGGAATCCAATCAACCATAGCAGCTTCAGCCCGGGTACTCAAGGCAATACCAACGCCGGATTGGCCGGTGCTCGAAGCTGCATCGTCACCGGATGGATGCAATGAGAAACTACTGCTGATATCACCTGAAGGCGATCGCAAAGTGAGCACAGAGCTCGAATCCTGCTTGGGGTCTCCAATAAGCAGCTGATATCGATGAGGGGATCTCTTATTTTCAGGCAAGTGCTGTCTGTTGACCGATCTGTAGCAGTAAGTGTACATTGAGGCATGCCAATCTGAAGGAAGATTAACGTTTCCAAATCGAAGCCGATGAACTTGGGTGGACCTTTAAGTTTGCCGTGCGATCGTCCACATTGCAGTAGTGACGCTCCGAGTTTGCATCTGAATTGGAACTACAACTTTAACGCCTATCAAAGTAAGAGGAGGGCCATGAATCGGGGGGATAAAATTCAAGATGGAACGGGACGATAAGGGTGAAGGAGCGTAATTCGGGAAATTATAAAGCGGTAAGGCTTGAGCAGTAGCATCCAACCGCCATCCGCCCTGCTCGGTGCGGCAGATAAGGCACCGTTTATTACCCTCTGCGACGGCAAGATCGTCAAGAAATGCTTTTATGAAGGTTTCATTATATTGCCTGGGCAGGACGCTGTCAAGTTGCTCAGGCCTAGACAGAAGAACGATTAGGCTTCTCAACCAAAGCCTTTGGTTCAAAAACCTTACCGCAAGGCAGCGGGTTTGGCGTTGGGCTACAAGCAGTTTGCTTTAAGGAATAAGGAGCCACCCTTATTCCAATCCCCGTCTTGGAGCAACAGCAGGCTGCGCTTGTCTGGTCTCTAATTATTGACCAATCCGGTGTGGGTGGCTCTGAAGCTGCGAAAAAGACCACCCAGCATAGCTCAATGGATCTCTGTGGCAAGCATACCATCGCACCACGTTAATGTCCAGCCTCATTGCAATGGGTAAAAATATACCGGATCTACTTTTTGCTTCAGTCATGCCCCCGATAGCCACTGATGTAATAGGCGGTCTCCCCGGATGTGTTCACATATAGTTAGGTGTAGGCTAATAGCTGACTCGTTGCACGTGGGATCAGCGATGGTTCCTGCGAAATGTCAACTGGATAACTTTCGCCGTTGTGCTTAGGGTCCAAAATTGGGATCATTTCTTTCGTCTGATAAATGACAGTGTGCTTAAGCCTGCTTGCCTTCGCTGATAGTACGAGAGTCTCTTCTAAATACGTTAATTAGGCAAAGTATAAGCGGAAAATACGAATGCTTATTCGAACTCATGAATTCGGCGTATTACTAAGACTACAACTCATAGCAATTGAGGCGGACATGATACACCAATCCCGTCAAATGCAGCAAGGACAACGAGCGATGAATAGTAGTAATACAAGTCAACAGTTGATTGCATTATTACGAAAAAAGAGGAGGCGACGTTGACAGAAGGCGAATGTATTGATTCACTGATCGCCACAGCAGGAGACTTCAGCTCATGTTTTGCTGAATCCGTTGATGTTGAGAAGGAACCGCTTTAATTATTAACTTCTCTGATCAAGTCTCAGCGCTCGATGTTAGTGTCGCTAAGATAAAACGCATGATTGCCTATTTACGACCATCCTATAGACCCGGCCCAAATGGAATCTCTTCTGCTTTAATCAAACACGGTGGAGATGATATCTCTTCTGTTATTGCATGTCTTCTCTTTGTCCCTTCAGTCTGAGCAATATCCCGCACGCTGGAAGATGTCATCGGTCATCCCGAGACATAGGTCCGGATCGAAAACTGATATCTAGAACTACTGCCCCATTAGCCACTGCCTTTCTCTCACGCATGTTAGGGAGAATTGTCAAGGAACATTTGGTTTTCCTATTATCGCATCACCTTCACAGCATGGCTCTCTGAAATCCCGCTCGTGTGTTACCTGTCAGGTTGTCTTTCTTAATCATCTAACTGAAGCAATTGATTCAGGTCTTCGGTGCATTATCATCTTCCTTGACATGCAAATAACGTTTAATAGCGTTCCACACAAGAGGCTGCTGCATAAATTAAGTATGTACGGTGGAACAAATGCGCCACTCTTTTGGCTCCAATCGTACTTAATAGGACGATTGCAAATTGTGTATATAAATGATGACATCTCTTCACCACGCCTGATCACCAGTGGAGTGGTACAGGGCAGTGTTTTAGGTCCATTGCTCTTCCGACATACTTGGCCATGTCACTGTTACATACTTTGTCCAACCTTGTTTGTTTACTGATAATCTAAAGGTTGTTTACACGTTCTCAAGTTTGTAGCGGGCCGCTGGAATTGTCTATCTAATGCGACTTGAAATCCATTGCAAGATGGGCTGATATGTGGCAGATGGGGTTTGCAACATCGAAATGTAGTATGGCGTATGGATGCCAAGTAGAAGCAAAATTGTCCAGGCTTCATGATGAAGTCATTCCTATTAGCCAGTTTGTCCGCGACTTACGTTTAAGATACTCTAGCTTGTTAAACTTTAACGAACATATGAATCATATCTTGAAAAAGGCTAAGCAATCGGTCGGGCTCAGATGCCACCTGCTAACCTTGGAATAAACCAGTTTAATTGCTTTGAAAATCAGTATCAGACCTTTGTTTGCATATTGCTGCATTCTGTTTTAGCAACCTGCGAAAGTGTGATTTGAGAGCAATTGCAAACGTTCAGCGCGCCTTCACGACGCGTGTATTTGGTTATTCAACCACTCTTTCCTACAGAGATAGGTGCAACAAGTTGAATCTTGAGCCGCTGTAGTTACGAACAATGCATTTAAATCTGATAAGGCTTTCATCCTATTTAAATCTGCGCTTTTTCCACAAACTCGCGTGTCGGGACGCATATGTTGGAACGTATACACCGCGCTTTCGGGATAAAAACGGTTATGAATTGCAAGACAGCGAATGTATAGTCTCTCTACCTATATTCAGAACCAGCCTAAGGAAAAATATCTGGCCTCTTTGGTCTAGCTCCACATGGAATAAGCTGCCAAAAGCGATTAGATGTATTGAACGTTTTTGAATGTTCAAGAAATGATAACGTTTCATCTGTCAACTTACAGAGTGAAACACAATTTAAACATTCAAACAATGGCCGGATCATGTATGATATCGGCGAACGTCGACCGGAAACTTGTTACGACGATTGCACCGGCGCATTCTTGATCTTGTATGTTGAGCTTTTACAAACGCCACACGTGCTATTCTTTAACGCAACCTCTTATGCAGTTTTACCCCATTCAAACTTAATTTCTGCCAGCTGTATTGTGATCTAAGTTCGAGAAAAGTTACTTACTGGACAGGAACTATCTACATATGGTTGGCGGCATCCGGTTCCCGATTTGCCTGTCACTGTGGCCTCTACAGGGACACTGTTTCCTACTTCTCTTGCTAGACCTATCATCTTTACTAAATGTTGAATACTGTCCCTTGAATACGTCAGGTTCTAACAATGTAATACCAACTCTCCTAGCCGGATGAACGAACGAGACTCAGAATTATTTTCTCGCACAGCACGGTAACTGACAATCTCGAAGTCTGTGGGTTCTCGGAACTTAGCCGCGAAAGATTAATTCACGCGAGTCGAACAGGTTCCTGGACCGAAGGCAAAGTTCTACGCACGATTTCCCAACCCAAGACTGAATCAAGAACAAAACAGGCTTTTTGCCACAGGCGCTTTTACTGGCCAAAGCTAAGGCGATTCTAGCGTTGTCCATCCTCATTTTTATATCACGAAACGGTGATGAAGGTGAGGTTTTCTCTTGGAAGGGTTTGCTTACGCAAACCCTGAAACAAGAAACATGGTTTTATGTAAATATGCAAAGTCCGTAAACTAAGCAGAAATGTTGGAAGTTTGGCGAGAGTTGTCCGGAAAATAAATGTTGCTTGGATACAACAATGCGTGTTTGGTTGGAAACAAGACTGTTTCTTGGTGCAAAGTCTAAACAATGTGAATGTTTCACGAGTTGGAAAGCTGATTGAACGTGTGCGTTTTGTCTGATCCGAGTACATGTGCACTTGTGTGAATCGGATTTTCATCCTTCCGTAATTTAAGCCCGTAATAATTATAGGGACGTTGGGTGCCCATAGCACTAACTCAACCTCCACCCACAAATGACCACACCTCCCGTCGTTCACCTATATGTACTCTTTTGTCTTCTTCGGTCGCCGTTCCATGCGACCTACATCTGGCAACTAATGGAAGAATCAGCCAAACTCCCGGCTTTCAATGTTTTCGCTCGCAACCATCTCTCACTTCACCGAAGCTCCAGCTCTTCTTCGACCTGGTGCTCCATTCATCCTCCCAGCTTTTAATGTTCGAACTTTGCTGCAAATCGGGTGACAAGCATGTCTGGTCCGTACTCTTAAAATGCTTTCGTTAGACTTCTGTTGCCTTTCAGAGATCAGATTACAAGACTCCAGCGCCGTCATTGGAATGGCCTCTCCCATAAACACTGACACCATTCATTCATTCATTATACACGTTGGCTGCAGGTGGAAAACACGTCAGCTATTGTGCCGCAATACAAAAGACAAGAAAAGGAAAACAAACAGTGACACGCCGACTGAGTCCACAATAACGGATGGACATCGTTCCGGAGAGCTAACTGCCGGCTGTTGTGCCGTATGAGGAGTTATATTATGCCTAGCGAATGACATCGTGGTTAGAGAGGGAGGCTAAGCAGGAGGTGATTGACAACGGAATTCACAACACAAACGCCATTGGGGCCGCCTCCTAGCCAAATCAGCAAGTGTGTCCAACCAAACGTGTTCACCGTCCTTAGGACCCCAGCCAGGCAGTCGGGATGCACCAACAGACGCCAACTTCGAAGTAAGGGTCTTCGTTACTTTCGACCAAGTCATCACTTGGCCTTCTCCCCCGACGCGCAAATAATGCACGTCGCGTGAGTCGGTGTGCTGGCATGCGCAACACGTGGTCCAACCATCGGAGCCTGATGCGTAATATAATGATGCTGAGCGGTTCACTCACTCATCCTGCACTAAATACGCGACACTGAACACGCACATTGCTCACGCGGTGCTCCCACCAGACATGAGTTAAGCTGTGAAGGCAGTGATGATCGAATGTGGCGAGCCTCCTTATGTCTATCGACCTGATGGGCTAGGTTTCACAGCCATATAGGAGAGTTGAACGGACGGCTGCGTTATTAACTCTGCCCTTGAGGGCGAGAGTAATGTCGCGTCTGCGCCACAGGTGGCGGAGATTGTCAAAGGCACCCCGAGCTTTTGCTGTACAGTTCGTAACCTCATCTTCGATCCCAAGGCGCTAATATAGCTGTCCAGGTACTTGAATTCCTGAACGACTTCTAGCAGATCACCACAAAGCGTTAACGCAGCGGTGGATCCTTGCCAATCTTGGAGAAGTACTTTTCATTTCGATTGGGCAAATCATAGCCCAAAATGATAGACAGCCAGTGCTAATCGGTCCAGTGCGGTTTGGCGTGTTTGGGAGCTGTCACAGATTAGGGCATTATCGTCCGCGTACTCCAAGTCAAGAAGTCGCTCACCAGGAAGTAGCTTCACCCCTTCTAGGTCGTGTCCAGCGAACGCTGTTTCCATGACTATCAATAGCGAAGTTGAAGAGGAAAGGTGACAGCGGGCAACCTTGTCTCACACTGCAGGTGGCGACAGTCCTCCATGAAACCTGACTCTGCCGGAACTATTCGCGTACAACGCTTTGATAATATTTACGTATTTATCAGGTACATCTTTCCTCAGCAGACAGTCCCAAAGGGCACATCGATCGACTGAGTCGAAGGCACTTTTTATGTCAACAAACAAGACAACCGTGGGTCGCCAATAACCATGGCGGTGCTCCAACAATTGATGCAGTGTGAAGATGTGGTCAATGCAGTCCCGACCTCGACGAAACCCGGCTTGCTTTTCACGAATCTGGCTTTTAGGAGTGCCAGTCAGTCTGTGGAGAATGACAGACGCAAGCAATTTAGAGGCAATTGAGATCAAACTGATCCCTCTATAGTTCCTGCATTCCGAACGGGAGCTTCTCTTGAAAATTGGCTCAACGACGGAGCTGCTGCATTCTGTCGGGACAGTCTCGTTCTCCCAAGGTTTCATTAGCAACTCGTGTAAATCATCTACTAGAACAGGTCTTCCGAATTTGAAGAGGGCTGGAGGAATTCTATCTGACCCTGCGGCCTTATGCCATTTCAACAACCTGATGTCACGTTCGAATTCTGCGCAAGAGGGCGGATCCAGTGAGACTTCCCAGGGAGAAGGTCGCTCAATGCCCGAAGAAGAAAGCGATAACTCAGATTGGTTAAATTGCCTTGCAACGTATTCAGCCCAACACTCCAAGCGTTTTGACAGGCTGTGGATCGGCTGCCCACACTCGTCGCGTATGGTATCGCTAACAGCAGTTCTCCTGCTGCCTGTTTCCCGTATCAGACGGAATAACTTATGATGATTGCCAACGGTAGCGGCTGTTTCCATCTCAGAGGCACGATGGGACCACCAGGTTTCGCGGCCTTTTTTCAGGCTAGCACATAGCTTTGCCCTGAGATTTTCGACAGTCTCATTGTATTCGCTTCCAGCCGTAATACGTCCGCGAACATCCATAAGTTCCAGAGACTGTGTAGAGACCCAGTGTCCGGTTTGGCAGTTTGCTTTACCACATGAAGACATGCTTGCTGGTAGTAACGTTTGACGAATATGCGACCATTGATCTTCGACGGTGTTTAGTGGGCGCTTACTCAGCCCAGATGTCAGCGCACTTTGATACACATTCAGAACAGCTGGCTTTGCCAGCTGGCTGGTGTCAATCCGTTCATCTCGACGTTGCGGACGTCCACCGAAACGCATCGGGCGGTCGGCACAGACAAGTGCGTGGTCACAGTCCACGCTTTTGCTCCAAATCCAGCGACAGTTTTGGACACAGCCCCTCCAGCGGTAACTGATCGGTTTGCGTTCAGGGCTAGCCCGAGGCTGGTGGACACCAAGTCACGCTTCTGCGGGTGCTGCGTCGAAAGTTAGTGCTCGCGAGAAAGAGGCGAGCATCTTCACACATCTGTAGAAACCGCTCACCATTATCATTACGGGAGCCTACACCATGTTCGCCACGCAGCTGAAGCTCATCAGAGGACAATTTTCCGACCTGGGCGTTTAGATCACCAGCCAACACCACAGTATCCGTGCTTCTTCTGTAAGGAAGGAGCTTGTGAAGTTGCTGATAGGAATCATCTTTTGAAGAATCAGTGCTACAGTTTGCAGGGGTGTAGGCCGCAATGACAAACAGACACCGTTTATCCCCGCGCGACTTCGTAGCACGGAACGAATCAGCTAATCTAACGGTGCACATCCTACTGTTTACTGGGATCCAATTGATCAGCGCAGCTTCAGCCCGGGGACTCAAAACTATGCCGATGCCAGTTTGACCGGCATTTGAAGCTGCATCATCGTCAGACAGGCGCAATGTGAATGTGCCGTCAGTGTCGCATGTGGAGGATCGCAGGGTAACCACGGAGCTCGAACCTTGCAGGCGGGTTTCTGATAAACAGCAAATATCCAATCTGTAGCAAAGTGCGTACGTTGAGGCATGCCAGTCTTAGCGAGGCGCGAGGACTCCAAAGGGAAACGGGTGAACTGATGTTGTCCGCTTGGTTGAACATGGACTTGTCGACTGGATTTGAGCGACGCTTTGCGACTGTTTGTGATTTGAAACTAGAAGACAAGCGACTATTGAAACAAGTTGGGGGAAGGCCAAGAATTGGAGGATTGAAATTGGGGGTATAAAAGTAAAGTTGGAGCGGGACAATAAGGATGCAGAAGCGCAAGAAGGGGTATAAGAAGACGGGAAGGCCTGAGCAGTAGCATCCATACCCCTATCCACCCTGCTCGATGCAGCAGATAGGGCGCCGTTGATTATCCTCTGCGACGGCCAGAGCATCAAGAAATTGTTGGAGGAAAGGTTCATTGTATTACGTGGGCAGAATACTGTCAGGTTGGCGAGGCCTAGACAGAAGAACGATTAGGGTTCTCAACCAAAGCCTTTGGTTCAAAAACCTTACCGCAAGGCAGCGGGTTTTGGCACTTTACTACAGAGAGTCCGTTTTATGAAATAAGGAGCCACCCTCATTCCAACCCCCAACCTGGAGGACCAGGAGGCTGAGTTTGTCTGGCCTCTAACCATTGACCAATCTGGTATGAGTGACTCTGAAGGTGCAAAAGCGCACCACCCAGCATAGCTCAATGGATCTCTGAGGCACGCAAACCATCGCACAACTTAAGGTCCAGCCTCACTGCGATGGAACCCTGACGCCAGATACCACTTGCGACTTTCCGGAGACTCAGAAGCTTCGGCCTCTGGCCAAGCTGATGTTGGGGTTGCACTGAGTGCCAGGGCTGAATCAGCTCTGATGACTTGATCCCATTGAACAGACGGCTATGTGTAGTCCGATTAAGATGTTC
The DNA here is from genome assembly GCA_944474145.2 of Dicrocoelium dendriticum. Lineage (NCBI taxonomy): Eukaryota > Metazoa > Platyhelminthes > Trematoda > Plagiorchiida > Dicrocoeliidae > Dicrocoelium > Dicrocoelium dendriticum. The sequence goes on along the minus strand of OX104067.1, from coordinate 72,838,591 downwards.
ATGTACTGTAAGCAGGTGTCGGAACTTTAAGCGTACCTTGTTTGTCGTCTCCGTCTACGCCCATACAGACTGCAACCCAGATGCAGTCAAAGATAGCTTTTACCAGCAGTTACATGAACTACTGTGTTCCTTCAAAAGGATTGATATCGTCATTCTTACCGGGGACTTTAACGCACGGATCGGCCGCCTTCCACAAAGCGAGCACCACCTGGGGGGTCGTTTTGGCCTCGGTGGCAGTCGATCAGACAATGGAGACAGACTGCTTGCTCTTTGCTCTGATCATCGCTTTTCCCTTTCGTGCGCTAATTTTCGGCAGTCGAGGAGACACTGCTACCTGTCGCCCACCCTCACAAACGCAAGAGTGCTCCCAGCTTGACCACATAGCAATCAGCTGCAGATGGCGCGGAAGCGTAACGGACTGCCGATTGTACTGGTCAACTTATCGAGACCAATCACGTATAGGTTCGTGCAAGGTTTGCATGGATTTTTCGGAGGATCAACCAAGCGCACTCACTACCGACCGAACGTCGCAAATCCACAAAACCCTGCGAGTGTAACCAGATACAAAGCCACACTGTCAACATTGCTTGGCTCAATTGCTGACGGTGACGTCGATTCGCAGTGGGCGCAGATCAAAAATGCCTTAGTTCCCGCCAGTATTGACACTTATGGAGTTGCCGGTCATCCACCGAAACATTGGATTTCTGCCGTCTTCTTGTCGCTGATGGACAAACGCCGTTTGATCCCGTCGGATTCCAGCCACAGTGAAGAAGGCCAATCCCTGGGTCGAGAGTTGCGCAGGAGTTTACAAATGTACCGCGAAGCTTGGTGGTGTAAACGGGCTATGGAGATGGAGCTTGCTAGTCTCTCTGGTAATGCCAGAAAACTTTTCTACCCATTTCGAGTCACCGAAGGTGTTCGATCTGGTATAAGTGAAACAATATGCGAAGAGGATGGCACCTTAATCACCAATGGTTTAACGACGGTTGGAGCGATAGGCCAAACATTTTGGCTCACAGTTTTGTTGGCCCCCAGCTTCATCTGTTACATCTAGCGCTCGCACTGGGGCCGTGTGGTCTACTCCCACAGATCTTCGCACTTACCAGGAAATCAAGCAGGACCTCCGCCACATGAAGCGTTATAAAGCCCCCAGCCCTGATGGTCTTACTCTAGCTCTATTTAAAGATGTTGGCACTTCGCTGGTTCGAGAACTCACGGCATTGTTCTCGAAAGTTTGGTCGAAACAGGAAGTTCCATCATCTTGGGGCTAATCGGTTATCGTTCTTATTTTCAAAATGGCCCGCGTACATTCTACTTACTGCGCGTCGTTTGCAATCTGCTGGTGTCCATCATACTTCGGAGCCTATCCGCAACGTGCGAATCGTTGCAGCGAGAAGAACAAGCTGGGTTTCGCCCTGGTCGCGACTGCATCGATCAAATCTTCACACTGCTCTAGATCCTCGAGCCCCGTCATGAGTATCAGAGACCAACGATTGCTGTGTTCTTCGGTATCCGTGCAGCCGCCGATTCTGTCGATCAGACTGTGCTTTGGCACTGCCTGCTGAGGAATGGAGTCCGCGAGAAGTTCGTCTCCATGCTGTGCGCTCTCTATGGTCGGACGTCGGGCTGGGTTAACGTTTATGACAAACTTTCGCCTCCCTTTGTGGTCTTCAGTGGAGTTCGACAAGTATGCCCTATTTTTTGGCGACTGTTCGTGCTGCGCTGTTGTACGGATGAGAGATCTGACCCATTCGTAAAGGGGACTTGTGCAAACTATTCGTCATCGAGCACAGCTGTCTGCAGTCCATCGCCCGTGTGTGGTGGCGGCATCACATAAGCAATGTGGAAGTTAAACAGCATGTCTTGGGACGAGCAAGCCACTCGCTCGAGGAGCTCTTCTCACTGCATCAACTGCGGTGGCTGGGACATGTATTGCGCATGCCTGTTCAGCGTTAACCGCGTCGTGCGTTGTTTGCGGTTGCTGGACAGGGCTGGAACAGACGGTCTGGTGGACAGGCTGCAACTTGAAGAAGCCGCATGAAAAAGCTGACGAAACAGTTAGCGTCGGCCGGTTGATGTCGACTACCTGGTTGGAGTCCGAGAGATGCAGATACTTGGTGGTTGAAGACTTTGGAAGCCATGGCTCAAGATCCATGTCAGTGGTGGACGTGTGCATAGGTGTGATGCGATGTCCCTCATTCCTCCCTGTAAAAAAGCAAACTGAAAAAATTTTAAAAACTGAATGGCAAAATGGATAAAAAACCTTTTGTTGTTGTTGTTTTCTCATTATTCATACTGTTTTCCTATTCAGCCATGATTCCGATAGCGAAATGTCTGTACGCATGTTGTGGAGTATATATATATATATATATATATATATATATATATATATATATATATAGGCTGCGTATCACGGTCGTCAAGCAGATCCCAATGTGTCTGTGCAATCACATTCCAGAGCTGGATCTGCTCCCCACTGCCTTGTGGGTAAGGCTGTTGAGCCAAAGGCTCCGGCGGAGTCCCTCAAGCAAGCCTCCAAACCACCCACTGCCTTGTGGGTATGGCTATTGCGCCGAAAGCTCCGGGTGGAGTCCCTCAAACAAACCTCCGAAGCTCAACGACCACCTCGCGTGCGATTGCCCATTAATGCAATCGTATGCCTTCGCGCATCGGGTGCTGGAACGTGCGCACACTACTGGACCGGAACTCCGGTGAGCACCCCGAGTGACGCATTGCACTAGTCGCGATGGAGCTGGCGCGCTACCACATCGATATTGCGGCGCAGTGAAATTATGCTCGCTAAGCAAGGTAAATTGCATGCAGCGGGTGCTGGTTACCCTTTTTATTGGGTGCGCAACGCCGCCTCAGCACCACGTGATCATGGGGTCGTATATGCAATATCCGATCGCCTCCATGGCCAACGCGTGGCTGAATCAACAGGCATCAGCGCGCGACTGATGAATGTTCGATTACGACTGGGAAGAGGTAAGTTTGCTACTTTTATTAGCACGTACGCTTCGACCACGTGTTATCCTGATGACAAGCGTGATCATTTCTACACTCAGCTATCCTCTGTGATATGGTCTGTGCCGAGGAGCGGCCGACTATTTGTGCTGGGTGATTTCAACGCGCGCATTGGGCGTGATGCATCAGTGTGGGCAGATGTTCTCGGTGCGCATGGCGTTGGTTCAGCGAAGGCGAACGGTGATAGGCTGCTCACTGTGTGCCACTCCCGGCCAGACGATCAGGAACACTCGGTTTGCCCTGAATGCTAGTGATATAGCAACTTGGACCCACCCACGGAATGGTCACGCTCACCTGCTCGACGATGTCATCGTGCGTCAGCGTGATATGCGTGAAGTGCGCATGACACGTGTACTGCGTGGAGCTGAGTGTGGCACTGGTCACATATTGGTGAGGATCAAACTGCACATATATTTTCTAAATCTGTATTGCACTCCCGCCGTGAATCGGCGTTAGTTTAACATTCTCTTTCTGAGTACTGGGGCGAAACGTACTGAGCTGGAGAAGGCGATGGCTGCACGCCTGTGTGATGTGGACTGCATAGCCACAGTGGACGACCTGTGGCACCACATTCGCGACCAGGTGACAGCTGCTGCCGAGGAGACCATCGGGCGCACAAACTGTAAGCGACCTGATTGGTTTGATGAGAACAATGCGACGACTGGCGCATTGGTGTCGAAGAAGAATGCAGCATTTGCTGCACATGTGGCAGACCCCAGTGACTTGGGAAAGAACAATCAGTTTCACAAACTTCGACGGCGACTGATTCGTGAGCTGCGTCGTATAAAAATGCATGGTGGACGGAGAAGGCGAAGCAGATGGAGTGCTACGCCGAACGCCGCCAACACAAGGAATTCTTTGACTCCTTGAAGGCGGTGTATGGACCGAGATTGGAGCCGCTGAGGACACTGATCGATGGTAGCTCAGGCGCTACCTGCACACAGACTGTAGACATAATGCAGGTCTGGCGAAAACACTTTGACTGTCTCTTGAACAACCGTTCGGAGATCGACTGGCCTACATTGAAGTGCCCAAAAGCAGCACGATGTGAAGTCGAGTCTGACGGATACGCCGACACTGGATGAGACGCAGAGAGCACTTGCTCAGTTGCGAAACGGCAAATGTGCCGGAGCCTACGGGATCCAGCCTGACGTATTGAAACACGGCGGACCCGCGTTGTTGACTGCGCTGCACCACTTGGTGCAACGCGTGTGGATTGAGGAGGAGGTGCCTCCTGAGCTGTAGGATGCCGTTGTGCTAACACTGTACAAGAGTAAAGGGAGCAAGCAATGTTGCACGAATTATCGTGGCATCAACTTGCTGAGTTGTGTGGGCAAGATGATTGCCCGAATCCTGCTCAACCGCCTCGTGAGTCAGGTTGTGGAACCTAACGTGGCGGAAGAGCAGTATGGATTCCGCTCGGGTCGCAGCACTATGGATATGGTGTTTGCGGCGCGTCAGTTGCAGGAGAAGTTCAGATAACGACACCAGTTGTTTTACTCGGCTTTTGTTGATTTCACCAAGGCATTTGATACGGTGAACCGCGAGGCATTGTGGCTGGTGTTGTGTAAGTTTGGTAGCCCGCATAAGTTTGTAAGTTTACTTGGATGTCTGCATAGTGGCATGCGAGCGAGGGTGCAGCTGAGTGGAGAGACCCCGGATGACTTTGGTGTTGTCTCTGGTGTGAAGCAAGGCTGTGTCTTAGCTCCTGCCCTGTTTAATATCTATCTTCACACAATGATGTCTTGTGCTTTTGATGCCGCTTGTGCTTACGGTGTTCGTGTGGAGCACCGTAATGATGGTGAATTGTTGAATATCCGTCGTTTTGGTGCGAGAACTCTAGTCTGTGAGACAACTATCCGCATGTTGCTGTTTGCTGACGACTGTGCGTTGTTTTCACACAGCGCGGATGAGTTGCAGCACATGACTAATGCTCTGACTTCGACAGCGGCCAAATTCGGGCTCACCATCAACACAAGCAAAACTGTCTGTCTCTTTCAGCCTTCACCGGAGGTGCAATCTGCAATGGGGCCGCGAATCAGCATTGGTGCTGAAGTATTGGAAACCACCTTCCGCTTCTGCTACCTTGGGAGTGTGATGTCGACAGACCAGCAGTTTCACAGTGAGCCGCGTGTCGAAGGCACGAAGCTGATGGTGTACAAATCTATGGTGCTGTCCATTCTTCTACACGGCAGCGAAGCGTGAAAGATGTACCGTCGGGATGTGCGATATCTCGAGCGGTTCCATCAGCAGTGTCTGCGACGAATTTTGCGCATCACTTGGGGCGACAGAGTTGCTGACACGGAAGTGTTGCGACAAAGTGGGATGTATGCAGTGGACTGCATACTTTTGCTGAGACACCTGAGGTGGCTCGGTCTTGTGAGCCGTATGGATTCAACGCGGATACCGAAACAACTCTTATACGGTCAGCTGAGCATTGGGAAGCGGCATGTGTGGAAACCGAAGCTTCGTTACCAGGACATGATCATAGTGAGCCTCTCACGTTCTAATCTTGATTGCAGATCATGGGAATCGAAGGCGGTTGATCGGCGTGCATGGCGCGATCTAATCACGAAGGCAGTTGCCGAAGTGCGGGAGAAAGCCCTCATGCATGCAGAGAAGAAGCGGCAAGCACCGATGGGTTGTACTCCGTCGACATCGAGCGCATGGTGCTGTAGCACATGCGGTCGCGAGTGCCTGAGTCAGGCCGGCCTAGTGAGCCATGAGCGAGGCCACTCGGGACCACTACCGAAGCGACGATGGGTCCTGCAGAGAACGTAGGCAGAACCGGCGCAGCGTTTGTAGGTACGCTGCATTCGATTTACTAACCGCGTGCTTGCATGCTAAGGCTATTTATTTCAGGTTGTGTGTTTTCAATTTTGTCCTAATGCTTTTCTTTCTCAAGTAAATGTCCACCTGTACGCTCTTCTATAAACCTGCAGAACTGGCATAAGCCAATTGTAGTTAATTTCGATAACATTTTCGTGTTTGTGGCATTTCCGTAAAATATACTTTCCGACCTCGTGAACTTATCTCGGATTCGTTTGCAAACAACTTATTTCATATGCTCATTAATTTAAGATTTATGTCACCGTTTCCTTATGCATTACTCGATTTATTTTATTTATTATCCTTCTTTCAAGTGGTTGGCTGTTGCTTGATATCCCCGTTGTGGCTGCGCTTGATGTGCATGTTGACGAGGTGCGTACCTGTCTATTACCCACCACCTCGTCCATCTGGCTCGAGGAGACAGTTGGTCGTTACTGGTGTGAACGGGGTGCACGGTCATTGTGGCCGTGTTAGGATCAAAGAGTGGTTCCATGCAGTCAGTGTGGAGCGGACTACGGTCCAGCCAACGCCTTGTGTGCGCTTGATTCCCAAATACAGTGTGCTTGTGTTTGCCTGTGAAGGAGTGTGGGCCGGCTCCATTGATGAAACGTGGCTCCCATCTACATGCCTCCCGGTCTTTATCCTTCTGGTTTACATTGGATATGGGGTATGTGGTTGGAGCTGTGGGTGGTGCAGCGCAAGCCACCCATGGTCCCTCTGTAGGCGCAGGCGTTCTGTGGCTGACCAGAGTGGCAGGCAAATCCGAAACCGGATGCCGCCAACCATACATACTACGGTGATAGCCAAAGTACACCTGCGCCTACACATGGACGGTAGGTGACTTGAGTTGCGGCACCCCCAGCTCCATCTCACGCCCGGTATCCGGTGTAAACCTTAAGGAATAAGACCGGGAGGCATGTGGCTGGGAGCCAGATTTCTTCGACGGCATTGGCCCACACTCCTTCACAGTTAAGCACAAGCACGATATGTTTGGGGTTCCAGCGCGCATAATGCATTGGTTAGGCTTTAGCCCGCTCCACACTCAAATCACATGCACACAACCATTCTTTGAGCCAAGGACCTTGCACCCCGTGCCCTCCAGCAACGACCAACTGTATCATGGTTCTAGTATGGACAAGGTGATGAATGTTAGGCAGTTTGACACGTTTCAACATACACACGATGCGCCGCCACCCTGTTGATATTAAACAACAGCCGATCACTTGAAATAATAATAAATGATATATATCGCTAAATGAGCATATGGTTCTACTTGTCAGAAAATATTATTTTTAAAAATGGCACAAGCGCGAAAAGCTTAAGTAAGTTAACCACCATTACTTTAATAGGCATGTGCAATTATTAGAGGATTAATTAGGTAGACATTCAAATGAAATTATAGCAAACCAACCACCTGGAATTAAGAGACTCGGCACGCAAACACGCGGCTAGTAAATCGAATGGATGTGCATTCTGCTTACCTACCAACTCTGCGCAGGTTCGGCTTGCGTTCACTGCAGCACCCGTCGTCGTTTTGATCCTGGTATCGAGAGGCCTCGCTCGTGGCTAGCTAGACCTGCCTGACTCCACGTCTAACGATCACATGTGCTACAACACCATGCGCTCGACGTCGATGGAGTACACTCCATCTGCGCCGGCCGCTTTTCCGTATGCACGAGGGTTTTCTCCTGCACCTCGGCAACTGGCTTTGTGATCAGATCGCACCATGCACGTCGATCAACCACGTTCGTTGCCCAAGTCTTGAAACCAATATTATTTCGCGTTAAACTCACCTTGATCATGTCCAGGTAAGGTTACTTCGGTTTTCCAACCTGCCGCTTCCCTGCTCACAATTGGCCATAAAGCAGCTGTTTCGGCATCCGAGTCGAATCCTTGCGGCGAATATGTCCGAGCCACTTCACGTGCATCTGCAGATGGATGCAGTCCACTGCATCGGAGCATTGACGTATCTGCAACTCGGTCACTCTAGCCGATGCACGTGATACGACGCAGACACTGTGGATGGAAGCGCTCCAAATAACGAACACACTTCCGCTAAGACCAGCTTTCGATGCCGTTAGAAGAACGGATAACATTATAGACTTGTATGCCAACTCTTGGTCCGGACAGTGAGATGGTAGTTCTTCCATACACGACATTCTAGTTTCTCAAACGCAGCAGCCGCCTTCGATACGCTGCTACGCAGCTCGCTCCTCATCTGCAGGTCGGTTGTTATTACGCTTCCAAGGTAGGAAAACCTCGGAGTGATTTCCCAACATTTCGCTGGCAACCTGAATTTGAGGCAGCCCCACGGACTGCATTACGGGTGAAGGCTGGAAAAGACAAACACTCTTGCTTGTGTTGATGCTGAGCCCAAATTTGGCCGCTGTCAAAGCAATGTGCTGCAAATCACCCGCTCTCTGTGCAAACAACACAGTCGTGAGCAAACAGCAACCTACGAATAGTTGTCCCACCCAATCGGTTTCTCACCCCGAAACGACGGATATTCAGCAATCCACCACCAATACAGTGTTCCACAAGAACACCATAGTCACAAGTGGTCTGAAAAGTAGATCATTGCATGAAGGTACAAATAAACAGGGCAGGATCTAAGACACAGCCTTGCTTTACACCAGAGACAACACCAAAGGTACATGAGGTTTGCGCACTCAGCTGCACCCTCGCCCGCATACCACTGTGCAGACATTCAATTAAACTTACTGATTTACTCGGAGAACCAAACTTACCCAACACCAGTCATATTGCCTCTTGGTTCACCGTACTAAGTGCCTTGGTGCGGCCAACAAACAGCGGGTGCAAAGGCTGGTGTCGTTCTTTGCATTTCTCCTGTGGCTGACGAGCCGTGAACACTGCGACGCGAGTGGAATCCATACTGCTCTTCCGCGACGTTAGGTTCAACAACCTGAGTTACGAAGCGGTTGGGCAGGATTCGCGAAATCACCTTGCTCACACAGCTCAGCAAGTTGATACCATTAACATATTTGCATGCTTGCCTCGAGGTATGAGCTCTACAGCAATATGCCAAGAGGGAACAAATGTCCCGGCATAATAGGAAACACTGATTGAAATGAAAGCTTCAAACCGTGGTCGGAATGGCATCAGTTGGCACCGTGTGTCATTGGGTACATGTTATGCAAGGCGTGATGAAGCGCGTCGTATGTAGTTGTCATACACCTTTAGAGTAAGACGAAGCGTCGAAACACTGAGGTCAGAGGTATCAAGTGATGTCACTCGGAGTGCAGTAAGATGTTTGCCTGCCGTGGCGTATATCATCCCTTGATTATTGATAATGCCAAGGTGGTGAATAATATTCATCATCTCAGGAAATTATTCGGCTATGTATCGCGATGTGGCTGTTGTATTCCCCCTGATCCATATTTATCTACTGTCAATTTGTAAGTACATTCCATTCCGTGCGCTTCACAAATGGCTACATCCACAATGTGAACCGTAAAATTTTAGCCGCAAGCATGTCTGGTTCGATGAAAAAGGTGGCGGACGGATTCCTCGGCTCCATAACAAGGTCAGTGCTTCGGCCCCGCATTCGCCTCGCAATCTGTTGCACATTTTCGATATGATGTTTACAGCGGATATCATGCGGGATGGGACACGACTGATGCATAGAGACAGTCTCCGCAGCTCCCGCGGCAGTTGTGGGAAGCAGTGTCATTTGTAGGTCTGTCCCTGCTCTGTCGTGTTTTGATAAAAAGAGTACCCGAATGCAAAAAAACGTGGAAAAATCCTGGTGGGGTCCCTTAGCTAATGGTGCACAAAATATGTCGCGACTACATTTTGTAAGGGAGGGCCATCCACTGAAGCGAGGAAAGTATTTTTCCGGGTTTCCGCATCTGGAGTTTTATCCATGACGACACGATTACCAATGGTAACATTAGAACGCGCTAGACGATGGATGGCACCGACTACATAGTCCTGAATTTCTCAACTGGTAACTGGATGTCAGTTGGCAAGATGCCGTTTCAGCCTGTCTTTCCGCAGTAGGGGAATATTCGTGAACAGACAGGGAATACCCAGACCAAAATTCCCAATGGGAGCGTGAAGATGTGCACTTGTGGTGTCTGACGGCAAACGTAGCCACTCTGACTTGCAAACTGACAATGCGATCTAATAGCTTCAATGTATTCCGATGAACTACTGCGAGAGCTAACCGATGGACATCTTTGGGCAGCAGATAAGTTCTCAGAATCTCCAGTCGTTGCTGTGGTTTAAGCTGTGCCCTGGTGACTTCATCGTGTTGCGCAGTAATGTCGTCAATTACTGTTGGAGAGAGTTTATCCTTCCAGTTTAATGACAGGCCTGGTATCTTGAACTTTCCATCTGGCTGAATAGAGGGAATAAAAAGGGATCACATTCTAAGGCATACGTATGGTCCGTTTGCGAGCCTGTCAACAACTATATTTACAAGAAACACTAGGGGGTTGATGCTGAGGCTGATACACTGTAGTCGCTGATGGAATCGTTTAAGGTGATCCCAGAATGGAATGCGATCTTGCGCAAAAATTATCACATTGTCCGCATAAAGAGTACTCAATTGAGCCAGCCGGTGATATCCAAGACGAGGTGGCGACTCCGTGTAAAACTTCATCGATGGACATTATGAAAATCAAAGGGAAAGTGGATGTCCTTGCCGGACCCCTCTATCGGGATGAAGCTTAACGTCACTAAAGATTGAGGACGCGGAGCTGTAATACTATCCTAGGTACTCCAACAGTAACGGTGGAGCTCCGAAAGCAGCTGCTGCTCGAAGTAAGAGGTGAGAAATGTAATCCCACGCTTTCGTGATATTCACTGCCGCAAATGAAAGGGAGTACGAGTGAAGTGAGAATAGCGAAGAGCAACCTGATGTATGCATCTGACTTCGAAAAATTCATCTTTACGAAAAAGCCACACTAAAAGCTGTCAGTAGGGAAAACCGGGATGCAACGATCAAAGAAGATACGATGAGGGGCGCTTGTGAAGACAGACGAAAATGAAATTGGGCGGAATTGATCAGGGGAGGTTGCAGCGTCGGTGGGCTTGATGCGTTCTACACCGGGAACCAAACCCCGCATCTTTTTGAGAACACTTTGCATCTCCACCAAAATATTCGGTTTCACTAATTCGTCATCAGCTGGAAGGAATTGACGCGGTGCGCGGTTATCATTAACAGGAGGTCTGGTGAGGACATATTTCCAGAATTTCGTGAAGCCTGGAATGTTCTCGTCCTCATTAAGAAGGCGGTGTACCATCTTCCGTCAGTCACTGTACTTGCGACAATTTTCTGGCGGGTATGATATCGAAGTTGCATATGGCCATATTGAGGGCGTCGCCGGTGTCCATTGTTCCGAATCATAACAGCACGTATGCGTTTTTTCGAGGACCTCCATCTGTGTGGAAAGAGGGTAACAAACATATCGTTTAAGGTCTCACTAAATATGATCCTCGATCCATCCGTAGCCAAGAAATTCACCAGAATCAAAAGCATGGAATGCTTTTACTTGGGAAGAGAGGCATAGTTGGAAAGAAGCTGTTGGGCCACCAGTAGCAGAGTACGGAATACTATTGTTGGCGCGGACGCGAGGGAAGCTTCACAAGTAGAAATCGAAACGGCTGGTTGATCCTGTTCCGCAATGGTCGTGGGTGTGTAACGGTTGAGCATGTGGATGTCAATCTTCAGGAAGCGGACGGAGGGACCGGAGGTCCAGCTGAAGAATCGCTAGTGAAACCGATCGTAGGCAAGTGCACCTGGGGCGTATTGTTGCCACTGGAACCAATGCTGCAGATGAGTGAGGCGAGGTTGCAAAATCGATGAAGGTAGTGGGAGAAGGTACGAGAAAATGCCGATCAGTGTCGGAGGAGGGGATGGTCACCGCAGGATTTGCTTCGTAAGGTTCTCGAGGGGCTTGTGTAGACATATCCATGTTAGTAGTTAATGTGGGCTGAGATCGATGGGATTCATCAGACGTTACGTTTGGGGAAGGCGACGCTCTTACGGTTCCTTGCGGAGGCGTGATTAGAAATTAGGTTCCGACTGGTAATTGCGGAGAAGCATGAAAACTAGACATTGTGTGATGTTGATGAAAGAACCATCTAAGTCGTTGTAAGCGTTTCCTGATACTATCCCTGCTGCGAAAGGAGAAGATACGCCGCAGTTGCTCCAGAAGTATATTTAACAAAGGAGACGTAGCCACAAAACTTAAGGCCACTGTAAGTAGGGACTGGTCATCCCTGGCTGACCGGTTGTAAGATTGCCTCGGTAGTCGCGCTAGACAGTCGGCTCTGTAATTGGCAGGATTCTGATGTCTCCAATGCTGTAGGAGAGATTTTTATTCTACAAACTACGGCGGAATGTTGGTTATTCGAAACTGGAAATATTCCTAGCAGCAGCCGTGGCAAGTGGACTTGTAAGGTTCCTAAGGTGGGACGCCAAATGGCGCCGCAGGCCGCTCCTAGATCGAAACGTCCTCGGGCAAGGCGAACATGAGGGAGGCTGGGAGGTGCCAGAGATCGTCACCGGATCGGAGGCGGAAGATGTAGATGTTGATAAAGTAGCTTCAGCAGGAGGAACTGTTCGTGGTAGTGTCGACGGCTACCGAGGAAGGCGGTCAATTAATTCGTATGATCGTCGTGACTCCGAAGGTAATAAAGGCTAGTGTCATAAAGTAACCCAGAGTGGCGAACTGTCCAGGAAGTGTAACTTGGCCGGTGCCAGGAGAACTGCTTGGTTTTTTATAACTGTGCCCAAAAACGGAACATGCAGTTGTTCAGAAAGCGTGTGCTATTTTACAAGCCAAAACCATGTTTTGTGTCGGAACAATTCTGTCCGGGAGAAAGTAAGAATTGCCTTGGAAATTCACTATTTTAGCGATTAATCGATGTTCCCTTGAATCAGATCTGCAACCGAGTTCGAGCACGTCCAGACCCATCATCAAAGTCCGTCGAAGATATGACACGTACCCTGAAGCGCAAATTTGCCTCTGTCTTTCAGGGTGGCTTGGGCCATTGTACAAAATTCAAAGCGACACTGAACTTGCGACCAGGTGCTAAACCAGTGTTCAAGACCAAAAGCCCGGTACCATATGCAGCCATGTCAACCGTTGAGCAAGAGCTCGATCGACTGGAACGTGCCGGTCATCACAGCCGTCAACTACTCATCATGGGCCGCACCTATTGTCGCAGTGATGAAAGCAAATGGCAAGGTACGCGTTTGCGCTGACTTTTCAACAGGCCTCAACGCCGCGCTGGACGACCACCAGTACCGGAGGATATCTTTGCGAAGTTGAATGGTGGTAAGTACTTTGTTAAGCTTGATCTATCCGATGCTTATCTGCAAGTGGATGTTGACAATGTCTTGAGGGAGTTGTTGACGATCAACACTCATCGTGGGCTATTCCAATACAACCGCTTGCCATTTGGTGTGAAAACGGCGCCAGCCATCTTCCAACAGTTGATGGACACCATGCTAACGGGCGTTTCTGGAACCGCTGCATATCTGGATGATATCATAGTGATGGGCCGAACACCGGAAGAACTGTTTAACCGACTGGATGAAGTGCTTGGTTGCATACAGTCGTACGGTTTCTGGATCCGTGAGGATAAATGCACATTTTTCACGCCGATTATCAAATACCTCGGATTTATCCTCGAAAATGACGGACGTCGACCAGATCCGGAAAACATAGAAGCCATTAGAAACATGCCTTTACCAACAGATCTACAGTCCTTGCGTTCCTTTTGTGGGCTCATCAGCCACTACAGCGCATTCTTGCCTGAGATGCACCGCCTGCGTGCCCCGTTAAACAAGCTATTAGCCAAAGGCCAAACATGGAACTGGACATCCGAATGCCAGAATGCTGTCGAACGCCTCAAGTCATTGCTGTCCTCAAACTTGCTTTTGACTCATTTTGATCCCTCCAAAGAGGTTGTCTTAGCCACAAATGCATCAAGCCATGGGATTGGTGCAATAATATTACACACCTACGCCGATGGATTTCAGAAGGCAATCGCCCATGCCGCCAGAACACTTACGAAGGCCGAGAAGAATTACAGCCAGATTGAGAAAGAAGCATTGGCTATAGTGTACGCAGTCAAGAAATTCCACAAAATGCTGTATGGCCGCCGCTTCATGCTCCTGACGGATCACAAGCCCTTGCTGGCTATCTTTGGTTCGAAAAAGGGCATACCGGCCTACACAGCCTACCGGCTACAACGTTGGGCTCTTACCTTAACGGGGTATGATTTTGAGATCCATTGGCCAAGCGGATGCACTGTCACGCCTAATTGATGCCCGCCAGCATGAACATGAGGACACAATCATCGCCTCGGTCGAGATTGAACCTGACGTCAACTTCCTGGTAACTGATACATTGCACGCTCTACCAGTTACCGCAGAAGCTGTACCAACCGAAACGCTTCGGGACCCAATACTCAAAAAGGTTACACGATTTCACAAAACAACTTGGCCACGTTCATGTCCATCTGCCGAGTTGCGACAGTACTTCCAGAGGAGACACGCGCTCTCTATTGTAAACGACTGCATACTATTTTCGGAAAGAGTGGTCATCCCCAAGGCACTTCAGGAGCGTCTTATTCGACAGTTTCACGCCGGACATCCTGGAATCAACCGGATGAAGGCGCTTGCTCGCAGTTATATATACTGGCCGTTCATGGACAAACAGCTAGAAGAAAAAGCCAAACGCTGCCAAAAGTGTGCCAATGTCTTAAAGGCGCCACAAAAATCAGTACTCTATTCATGGCCAAAAGTTACTAAGCCATGATGCCGCGTCCACGTCTACTTTGCGGGACCGATCAACGGCCAAAGTTCCCTCATTGTAGTCGATTCATACAGCAAGTGGCCTGAAGTATTTATTATGGAGAACACAATCACCAATGCCACCATATCGATACTGCGTCAAACCTTTAGCAGATTCGGATGTCCTGAGATAATTTTCACCGACAATGGCTCACAATTTACTTCAGCAACCTTTACGGAGTTTTGCAAGCAATGCGCCGTACAGCACGTTCGCTCGCCGCCGTTTCATCCACAGTCGAATGGCCAGGCGGAAAATATTGTTGACACATTCAATCGAGCTCTCCACAAATCAGAAGGGGAGGGACGTATAGAGGTGGTTGACCGGTTCCTTTTCCTCTACCGATCAACACCGAATCCACAAGCGCCAGACGGAATCTCTCCAGCACAGGTCATGATGAACCGGAAGCTCTGCGTGCCTTTCGACGCCATGTGACCGGGCTCGGAGTCCTCTGTTGGTGAAAGGAACCGCAGCATGGAACAAGAGTTTAATCGGAGGCATGGCGCAAAGAAGCGATCTTTCACGCTTGGGCAGAAGGTGCTAGTACGTGACTACCGGGAAGGCCATGCGAGATGGACGCCAGGGACGGTCAAACGCAAGCGCGGAAACGTCATGTATGACGTGTTGGTGGGCGCACAGGTCTGGCCACGGCATGCAAACCAGTTACGGCTCACATCATGCCAACCAGAACAAGCAAGGCCTACTGACCTCCCGTTCGATTTACTGGTGGAAAGTTTCAACTTGCCGAAGGAAGCAGTGGACGACTGCACACAGTCAAGCAAGAAATCCAGCACAAGAACATCGGAACAAAGTGCTCGGGCGCTTCTGCCAAGGAGGTGGACCGACAGGCAGAGAACACCGTCCCGAAGACTGCAACTTAATCCTAGGTTTTCGTCTTATACTTTGGAAGATATCTCAGAAAGGGAGGTGTCCGGGAGAAAGTAAGAATTGCCTTGGAAATTCACTATTTTAGCGATTAATCGATTATTAACGATTATCGCATCGATTTCGAACGTTCTGGAATGTTCTTCTTCTGCACGTGATTAAAATCCACCTGACCCCTCGGCAAAAGATATGGGGAACCACTAACCTTGGCAGTTGACCTTCCAATTCTAGAAGTCGAAGGTCAGTGGAGACCTATATATACAATCAAGGTCCGCAGTCGTTGTGCAGTGTTCGTTGGCGGCGATTAATAAGTTATTTTGGCAAGGTCATTGGCGTTTTGTTTTTTTTCCTTCGGTTGGGCTAGAAGTTTTATGGCGCAGTGAATTGTTATTTTTGGTGTTGCGTCTAGTGAGAAGATTATAACAAATTCATACCCACAATCCGAAAACTGTTTTTGTTTGTGGTTCGTTTGTTCCTGTCGCCTGTTTCACACAAACCGCACACCACTTGCGACTCCGGGGTCATATTTACCCAAATGTGTATTCGACTGTAAAACAACTGGTTCTGGTGTGTTTCCTTTCGCTTTTCGCCCCGTCTTGTGTTCGTTGTATCAATACACCTTGTGCTGTGGCCTTCGCTTTCCGTGTTTTCAAGGTGGAGTCAAGCAGGTGCTCAATCTTACTCCGTGTCATAACGGATTTTGGTGACGTAGATACTGTTAATCAACATGGTCTCCCCACGCAACCACGTGACAAGCATTTCGTCCAAGCGGTAGCAATTTGAAGCCTGTCAATCACGCCTTATCGAGACACTCACTCGCTATTTATCTCTCCAGCCGGTAGTCTCCAATGATGTCTACAAATCTTCTGTTGATACACCAATCAACAGCATCACTGAGTTCAGTTTTGCTCCTGATTCTGGGTTGACATTTGACACATGGTTCTGCCGCTACGAGTACATTTTCAAAACGGAGCTCTCAAACTTTGATGATGCGTCAAAGGTCCGCTTATTTCTAAGGAAACTCAGGGCAGTTGAACACGACAGGTACGTCAATTTCATCTAATCCAGAAGTACATGCGATCTTAGTTTTGACAACACAATTACGCACCTTACCGAAATATTCGGTGATCAGTCATCACTTTTTAACAACCGATATAATTGTTTTCAGCTGTGTAAATGAGATGGTGACAGCCTCATTGCCCACACGGCCACAGTGAAACGACAATGCCAAAAGTTCAAACAAACCGCTTACTGAAGGTCAGTTTGAGTGCTTGATACTGGTCTGCTGCCTTCAGTCTCCAAATTATGCTGAAATCCGAACCAGAATACTTGGGGTGCTGGAGCATGGCCCGCAAATAAGGCTGCAAGCCCTCATTGCAGAAACTCAACGACTTATCATTTTAAAACAGGAAACAGCCTTAGTCGAGCATTAGAAAGCATCCTCTTCCATTACGGCAGTACGAAGAATTCGGCGAACCCAGACTGCGGCAGCCGATCATAAGGGATTCCATCAATGCAAACCCCCTTCTGCTTGTTAGTAGTACGGTGAATTTTATCCACATTAAAAAGACCTAGTTTAAGTGTAAGTTGGTTTAGCCCAACTGCGGTGAAGAAGCATCATGAATGCGGAGGCTGATGTCACATTCATGATGCTTCTTCACCGCAGTTGGGCTAAACCAACTTACACTTAAACTAGGTCTTTTTAAGCTGGATTAATTTCATTCCGCTTTATTTGGTTTGTTCTGCCTCCCTGAATAATGTTCTATTAACTGGCCACGTTGCATACACAAATTGTGCTTATCTTCGGTAATTTTGTTGCGTTTTGTAACATTTTAAGTAACTTGTGGACATTTCTTACTTATCACGGATTTGTTGCTGACCAACTTACTTCATATGGTAATTTAGCGAAGAGTTATGCCACCGTATCTGTATGCATTATTGGATTTATTTTATTTCAGCTTGTCGTTTAAAGTGAATGGGTGTTGTTTGACATCCCAGGTGTGGCTGCGCTTGATGTGCATGTTGACAAGGTGCCTACCTGTCTATTACCCACCACCTCGTCCATCTGGCTCGAGGAGACAGTTGGTCGTTACTGGTGTGAACGGGGTGCACGGTCATTGTGGCCGTGTTAGGATCAAAGAGTGGTTCCATGCAGTCAGTGTGGAGCGGACTACGGTCCAGCCACCGCCTTGTGTGCGCTTGATTCCCAAATACAGTGTGCTTGTGTTTGCCTGTGAAGGAGTGTGGGCCGGCTCCATTGATGAAACGTGGTTCCCATCCACATGCCTCCCGGTCTTATTCCTTCTGGTTTACACTGGATATGGGGTATGTGGTTGGAGCTGTGGGTGGTGCAGCGTAAGCCACCCATGGTCCCTCTGTAGGCGCAGGCGTCCTGTGGCTTGCCACAGTGACAGGCAAATCCGAAACCGGATGCCGCCAACCATGTTGGCGACAAGCTTGTCGTTTAAAGTGAATGGCTGTTGTTTGATATCCCTGGTATGGTTGCGCTTGATGTGTATGTTGGCAAGGTGCCTACCTGTCTATTACCCACTACATCGTTCATACTGGCTCCAGGAGACAGTTGGTCGTTGCTGGAGGGGACGGGGTGCAAGGTTCTTGTGGCCGTGCTAGGCTCAAAGAGCGGTTCCATGCACTTAGTGTGGAGCGGACTACGGTCCAGCCACCGCCTTGTGTGCGCTTGATTCCCCAAATACAGCGTGTTTGTGTTTGCCTGTGAAGGAGTGTGGGCCGGCTCCATTGATGAAACGTGGTTCCCATTCACATGCCTCCCGGTCTTATTCCTTCTGGTTTACACTGGATATGGGGTATGTGGTTGGAGCTGTGGGTGGTGCAGCGCAAGCCATCCATGGTCCCTCTGTAGGCGCAGGCGTCCTGTGGCTTGCCACAGTGACAGGCAAATCCGAAACCGGATGCCGCCAACCATGTATTTCTGTGGTGCCCCATGCTGAGGCTGATGTTGCATTCTTGATGCTTCTTCACCGCAGCTGGGCTAAATCACCTTACACTTAAATTAGGTCTCTCTAAGCTGCATAAATTTCATTCCAGTTTATTTGGTTAGTTTTGCCTATCTGAATATTGTTCTATTAGCTGACCCCGTCGCTTACGGTAATTGCGCTTATCTTCGGTAATTTTGTTGCGTTTGTGGCATTTTTGAGTAACTTGTAGACATTTATACCTTATCGCGGATTCATTGCTAGCCAACTTGCTTCATATGTTAATTTAGCGAAGAGTTATGCCACCGTATTTGTATGCATTATTGGATTTATTTTATTTCATTTTGTCGTTTCAAGTGATTGGCTGTTGCGTGATATCCCCGGTGTGGCTGCGCTTGATGTGCATGTTGACAAGGTGCCTACCTGTCTTTTACCCACTACCTCGTCCATACTGGCTCCAGGAGACAGTTGGTCGTTGCTGGAGGGGACGGGGTGCACGGTCGTTGTGGCCGTGCTAGGATCAAAGAGTGGTTCCATGCAGTCAGTGTGGAGCGGACTACGGTCCAGCCACCGCCTTGTGTGCGCTTGATTCCCAAATACAGTGTGCTTGTGTTTGCCTGTGAAGGAGTGTGGGCCGGCTCCATTGATGAAACGTGGTTCCCATCCACATGCCTCCCGGTCTTATTCCTTCTGGTTTACACTGGATATGGGGTATGTGGTTGGAGCTGTGGGTGGTGCAGCGCAAGCCACCCATGGTCCCTCTGTAGGCGCAGGCGTCCTGTGGCTTGCCACAGTGACAGGCAAATCCGAAACCGGATGCCGCCAACCATGGGTGGCATTTTTTGATATTGTGCCTGTACAGTATGCGTGTCTGTCAGAAATGCCGCAAGTTTGGACAAAAGGAAACGCACTGCCGATGCAGACCTCCGCTCACACCAGTTCGTAATGATCGTAATAACACCTACGGTTCCTTCCCAAAAAGAGTAAATATCAACTTTTCAAAACATATTAGGGGTAGCCGAAAACACATCACTGTCGACATCAACGGGAGACAAGCGAGTTTGCAAATTGACACGGCCTCTTACATCGGTCATTTCGGAGATGCTCTGGAGAAGTGTCGGATCACTCGACATTGAACCAACCACATAACAAGCGAGAAGCTCATCAGGTTCGGAATGGAATCTCCTTTATCAAATTGAATGTTGTCGTTTTGCAGACTTTACTGCAAGGGGAACAATTTTGGTCACAAGCCACAACAATTTGAACCTCTTGGGGGTGGATTGGATTGAACGTTTCAACCTCCTTGACATTCTAATAAATCAGATCTGTGCAAGCGTCAAACTACACAAGTCAAAATTCCCGAGAACAATGGCTATTGAACGCCTTAAGAAATACCGAGCTGTCTTTTGTGAAGGACTCCTTAAGTGCACAAAAGTTCATGCTCCTTAGTCTCTAAAACCTAATACTGTCCCGATATTTCGTACTGGACGCCCAGTGCCCTGTGTCGTAATTCCAATTGTTGGTCAAGAGCTGGATCGCTTAGAGAGAACTGGCGTTATTCCTGCAGTTAATTACTCCCCGTGGGCAGCCCCGATCGTGGTGGTTAAGAAGCCTAATTGGCAAATTAGGATATGCACGGACTTCTTGATACTTTGAATGACTCACTGAACAGCCACCAGTATCCCTTACCAATTCCCGATGACATATTTGCTTAACTGAACCGCAGTAAATCTTTTGCAAAGCTAGATCTATCCGATGCATATTTTCAACTCGAATTGCTGAAGCCTCTAGATAGTTGCTTACAATAAACACGCATAGAGGTCTGTATCAATGTCATCAGTTTCCATTCGGTGTCAAAACCGCGCCAGCCATAATTTAACAAATCATGGACACAATATTAACCGATATCGATGACGCTGCCGCATACTTGGACGACATTATTTTGTTGGAATGAGCGTAGATGGCTTTTTCAAAAAGCTGGGTCGAGTCCTTGGTCGTATTCAGGAGTATGGTTTTAGACTTCACTCGGAAGAATGCACATTTTCATTATACATAAACACGGTAGACGTCCTGATCCAGCGAACATCATTGTCATTAAAAAATGCCCCCTCCTAAAGACGTTTCGACACAGATCATTCTTAAATCTCATTAGCCATTATACTCAATTTCTCTCGCAGATGCACCGTATGCGTAGTCTACTTAACGAAATTTTAGACAGAGATAAACTTTGGTACTGGTCTGCAAACTGGCAGAAATCATTTAGAGGCTAAAAAAAGATGTTGTATTATGGTCTATTACTAACACACTACGACCCAACCCAGGAAATTGTACTAGCTGCAGATGCTTCGAACTATGATTTTGGAGCAGTTATTTCTCACATGTTCGCAGAAGACTCAGAGAAAGCTATTGCACACGCAGCCAGGTTGTTAACCCCAGCAGAAAGAAATTACGGTCAGATAGAAAAGGAGGACCTGGCGATAGTCTTTGCAGTAAAGAAATTCCGTAAAACCCTTTACTGCGGGAAGTTCATCCTTGTCACTGATCACAAACCATTCCTGGCAATCTTTGGATCAACATCCGGCTTTCCCGTCTACACAGCGAACAAGCTACAACGTCGGGTTTCCACTTTACTCGGTTGTGACTTTGAGGTGAAGCACATTTCCACAAAGAACATAAGTCAAGCTAGTGCACTTTCTCGTTTCTTTGAAAATTAGCAATCTCAGAAGAAACACTCCATGATTGCAACGTTATTCTTAGAGTAAGAAGTGAACCAAGTGCTGATAGAGACCCTCAGAAAACTTCCGATTACTTTCTAAATGGTACGTGCCACATCATTCGACCATAATCATACAACAAGCGATGAAATACTGTACTACACGGTGGTCGAAAGTTAACCTTACGGGTGAGCACAAGTTATTCCTAAGGAAAGATGAAGTATCAGTGGTTAATAGATGTTTGCTTCTAGTCGATCGACTTGTCATTTCGGGGGAACTTCGCCCGGGAATTGTACGTCAATTCCATCGAGGTAATTCTGATATTAGCAGGATGAAAAGGACAGTCCGAAGTTTTGTTTATTGATTAAACATCAACACGGAGCTCGAGCACTTGGTAAAGACATGTTCAAGATGTGCGCTTGTCAGTAAGTCACCGCGAAAAACGATTATCTTCTTGGCCATCAGCGGCAAAACCCTGGGAACGCATGCATGCTGATTTCTTTCGTCTTCTCAATGGACAACAATTTCTTATCGTTGTGCACTCTTACACTAAATCGTCTGAGGTTTTCCGAATAGAGCATGCAACAAGTGGTGCGACCATCAAAGTATTGCGAACACTTTCCAGTCAGCACGGAATACCAGAGACTCTGGCCACCGACAATGTTTCGCAGTTTACTTGCTACCAGTTTGCCGAATACCGCTCGCAGGTTGGTTTTGCACATTTACGGCTGGCTTGCGGAACAACCTCCTCGTGGTGCCAGCTGGGTGGTTCGGGATTATCCCGTTCCAGCGAATTGTTCGGCGGCAGTGTTCCAGGACGCGGTGGGTTTTGGCCTGGCAAGCGTTCTGCCTATAAAAAGCCACAAATGTTCGTTTAACAACACTGTGACGTGGCGGATGTGACACGCCACTAAATAAAGTCACTGACCCTTGCCTCTCTCTGAGTGACATTGTAATTCAAGGGTGTATTGTCCCCCTGGTGCTATGCGGTCCTAAAGGCGTATGAACCACTTGTTTGGTCACTAGCTCCCAACGGGTTGCGATACACTCATATTGCCCAGCTGCCTTGTAGGTTAAATCCCTGATCAAAGACTGGGGGTGGGGTCCCCTAAGACAACCCTCTACTTCGGCCTGGGAAACCGGGTAGTATCTCGCCCACTGACGAACCATGGACTTACAACCACAACCATTCACTCGTGCCCTTGCTGCTAAGATGCTATGCATTCATGTTACTATGCCAACTTCACAAGCATACGCCACTATTTTACCTACCCTTCCCTTTTACCATTCACACCCATTTTACCTGATTCCTCTTTGGCGCTCAACCCCACCTACACCGATGAACCTGTACCCGTGACATCTTCCAACTCAACCACACAGTGTTCAACAGAGAGCTGCCAGTCCCAAAGTCTCCCATCTTCGCTCCTGCAAGCCGGAACGCAGTTCAAACTTGCAGCCTTCAACGTACGCACATTACTGCAGCTCGGTCAGCAACCTGAACTTGCACTCACGCTAGAGACCCTTGGAATTGATATCTGCTGTCTGAATGAAACACGACTCTAGGACTCTAACTCGGTCTACCAGCTGGTGTCACCGCTCCACCCACGCACCCGGTTCCATCTCCGCCTCTCTGGTGACGCCGAGTCTGCCGCATCTGGGCAAGCTGGTGTTGGAATCGCCCTCAGTGCTAGAGCCGAGACTGCTTTGATTGATTGGATTCCGATCAATAGTCGCCTTTGTGCGATGCGGCTCCATGGCTCTTGTAAAGTTAGCAGACGTCGAGTCGAAAAGCGTGCTCTCTTCGTGATCTCTGCCTACGCGCTCACTGACTAGCTCGGCCCCCGTCAAAGACCAGTTCTACCAGAACCTACATGAGCTGTTCCTAAGGGCTCCTAAAACAGACATCATTGTTTTAGCAAGAGACTTCAACGCGCGTGTCGGTCCTCTGCTGCCACGTGAGTGCCACCTCAGGGGACCGCATGGATATGATGATGTTCGCTCAGGCAATGGAGAGAGATTGCTCAGTCTTTGTGCTGATCATCAACTATTCCTCACCAGCACCAGCTTTCGTCATCCTGGGCGCCAGTATGTTACTTGGCGCCCCCCATCATCAACCCAGCGCTGGTCACAGATTGACCATATAGGTATAAGTCGCAGGTGGCGCGGCGGTGTACGCGAATGCCAATCAATTTGCTCAACATGCGTTGATACCGATTATGCACTGGTGTGTGCGACCGTTTGCATGCGTTTCGGTAGTTCACCTAGGTCAAAACACACCCGCTTGAGCACCTACAATTTGGAGGACCCAATGGTGAAGAAGGAGTACCAACAAAGAGTTCGTGAAAATCGCTCACTCACACTCTGGATGTTGATCAACACTGGTCAAGTCTGCAACAACCCTTGCTGTCGGCCGGGTTGTCCAGCTGTGGCCTCGATCGCTCCACTAACAAAAGCTAGATCTCAGGAAGATCTTTAAAATTGCTGGATCGCCGACGGGCAGTGCCTGCTGGCGCAGAGTACAACGAACACCGCCGGTCTTGACACGTATCACGCAAGTATTCCTATTTCTTCCTTGGACCAGTAGTCCTGAACTCAGAGAGAGAAGATACAAAACCGGAAGACAAATGTGTTATTTGCCTAACGACGAATACATCGAATGCGGAAAGCGTAAACGGAAAACAAGCCAATCAGAGCAAAAATAAATGGCCAGTCAGTATCGACCAATGTGAACCTTGTCCGATCGATCACGTGGGTGTGTGGGTGTGGTAGTCCGAGTAACATTAGCACGTGCCGCTGTAACAGCCCTTCACGTGCTAGATGAAATCACATTTACAAAAAGTAACGTTCTATCGGTTTGGGTGAACGACGTGGTTTCCGAACAGCAATCTGCTGATCAGTTTCTTCCTTCTGGGTTTTGTCCATCTCTTCACGCTCTTCCGTAACAACTCCTTCCTTCTCAGCACATGGTGTGACCAAGATACGGGAACGGATGAAATTATTGTATCTGCGTACTGTTTCTCCACTTTCTAGTTGTATATTGGCCTCAGTTTCTGAACTTGTGAGCACGGTTCCTAACTGCCATACTTGCTCATGCGGGAGTTTGGTGTACACCTCTCGTTTTGCTGCGAAATCTTGGGGTTTAGCTGGGGGTCGTCCACTCATGCATACGCTGTTGCTGGCAACGTCTGGCCTGACGGGGATCTGGGAATAGTAAGTCTAACCTCGTACGTTGTCGACGCCCAAACATAGCCTCACCTGGGCTTTGTCCGATGGATTCCGGTGGTGTGGTTCGATATTCGAATAAGAATCTGCCAAGTTTAGTGCGCAAAGAGCCATGACCTTGCTTCAGGAGACCGGATTTCACGGTTTGTACCGCTCTTTTCGCTAAGCCGTTTGACGCTTCGTTGTACGGCGCGGAAGTCATGTGTTGCAAGTATTGTTTGAACGCTGCACTGGTGAATTGCGGACCGTTATCTGTGACCAATGTTTTCTGCATACCGTGCATGGATAAACTAAAACGTAACGTCTTGAATGCAGTTTCCGTGGTAGCGTTAGCGACGACATGTACATCTATCCACTTGGAGTACGCATGCACCAGGAGTAGCAACATTTTCCCTTCAATCGGACCGAAATAGTCATCGTGGACACGTTCCCATGGACTGTCAGGCAACTCCCAAGGGTGAATGGGGGCGGTTGGTTTATCTTTTTGGTACTTCTGGCATGTAGCGCAAGTATTCAGCAGCGCTTCGATATCTCTACCGATGGCTGGCCACCAGTAATATGATCTGGCCAGAGCTTTCATGCGGACGATCCCAGGGTGAGCATCGTGTAACTCTCTCACTGCAGCTGATCTGAGTGCCTATGGAATAACGATGCGAGATCCCCGAAAGATACATCTTAAGTGTAAGCTTAACTCAAATTGACAGTTGTAACATGGACGCAGATCGTCAGAGGAACGCGGCTCCCAACCCCGTAGTAACATATGTTCCACTTTCGACAGGACCGGATCGCGTTCGGTACCTTTCCTAACCATATCACTGGATATTGGTGTGGTGTCTAGATGTTGAAACAATCGAACAAACTCGCATGGTGCTACACTTTTCATACTGTTGAGCAACCTGTAGCAGTCTACTGAGAGCGTCAGCGACAGCGATGTATCGGATTTGATAGTTGTAAGCAGAAAGCAAAAGTGCCCAACGTACCATTCGGGGTGCGTTCTATGCCTCGTCCCTCCCCGAGAAGCGAGGTTAACGGTTTATGATCAGTCTGTATCTCGAACGGATTCCCCACAAATACTGATGGAAGCGTTTGACCCCGAAAACCACTGCCAGTGCCTCATTGTCCCGTTGTGCATAATTCTTCTCAGCAGCCTGTAACGTGTGAGACGGGAAAGCAATAGGGCGAATGGCTCCGTCGTGAATCTTATGCCCTAGGATTGCTCCCACTCCAAAATGTGAGGCGTCACACTGTAAGACTTGTTTGGATCGTAATGTACTAACCCGGGTGAAGAAGCAAGTAGAAACTTCGATTTCTCAAATACTTGTTCCTCTCTTTCCATGACCACTTGGAGTCTCTCTTTAACTAATCGTGAAGTGGTGCTATAACGGGAGCAAGGTTTCGTAGGAACAGACCATAGTGCGATAACATCCCAACGAATGAACGCAGCTGTGCTTCGTTACGTGGAGGAAGTGCAGAATTAATGAGTTGTAATTTGTCTTTTCGTGCATGTAAACCATGTTTATGTAATCTCAACAGTCTAGTAACTAGACATAGAGCCAAGAAAAACCATGGAAATCAGTGTATAAGAGACAGTCATTGCGTCATAATCGTCATGGCATGCTAGCTGAAGGTGGGCAACACACTTCAACTAATATGCCGCAAGAAAATGGAATATTTTGACAAAAATACAGAACAAAACATTTTTAGTTTGTTTGTCACACGCCGGTTATTCTCTCTTTTTTTGTAATTTTCAATTTTTGTGGAATTAAACATGTGAATCAACACAACACTGTACACAATTCTTCCATTGATTCCGGTTGCGGGCCATGTCTTCAAGTGTCCTAAGCCATTGGCACTCCCCATCTTTGGGTCCCCATCCTGGAAGACGTACGGGTCCAACAGCGGCTAGACACGACGTCAGCGATTTCATGTGCTGCCGCCAAGTGGAAGGCTGACCACCACGCGGTCGCTTCCAGCCAGGTCCTTGACGAGCGAATAGAGCGCGACGCGGTAGACGCTCAGGTGCCATGCGTAGGACATGACCGAGCCATCTTAACTGGCGCAACAAAACCAGTTTGTTGAAGGAAATACTTGCATTCCCCAAGACGCGACGTCGAACGTCATTACTGGTAACTCGATGTTGCCACCGAACACGAGCGATCCTCCTTAAGCAACCGCTATCGAACGCAGAAAGACGACGCATGTCTTCCACGCGAATCGGCCAGGACTCGCACCCATACAACAATACTGAGCGAACTGACGCGCTGTAAACTCGGCCCTTTAGTGAGAATGAGACGTCGCGACGACGCCACAAGTGCCTCAGATTGACAAATGCTGATCGAGCTTTAGCGATACGAAGCGAAACTTCTTTGTTGATTGTGCCGTCAGCGGAAGCACAGCTCCCAAGGTAGACGAAACTATCTACCTGTTCAAGTTGTGCACCTTGGAGAGTGAGCACGGGTGCAGGTGAAAGCCAATCCTTGAGCAGTACTTTACACTTCGATGGGGCGAAGCTCATGCCATACTTAGATGCTTCAACCGCCAAACGATCCAGAATGTGTTGCATACCCTGAGGATCGTCACCAAGTAAGGCGATATCATCAGCATAATCTAAGTCGGTCGCGCGCTCACCCGGTAGAAGCTCTAAGGCAAAACGTTGGAAACCTTCTAGGGCATTCGACAGAACGTCTTCGATTGCGAAGTTGAAGAGGAATGGGGACATAGGGCAGCCCTGTCGCACACCGCTATTCACAGTGAATTGCGAGGAAAGCTTGCCATAGACCCTCACTCTGCCGGATGTGTGAAGGTAAAGTGCTCGTAAGATGGCGATATATTTCTCTGGCACCCCGTTCTTTAGTAAGCAACGCCATAAAGCAGGTCGATCAACGGAGTCAAAAGCGGCACGTATGTCTAGGAATGCAACGATAGTGGGCCTGTGATAAATGTGGCGATGTTCAAGGAGTTGGCGGAGCGTGAAGATTTGATCCACGCATCCGCGGCCAGGACGGAAACCAGCTTGTTCTTCACGGTAGTACGATTCACGTACTGGGGATAGTCTACGAAGTAGAATGGATGCCAACAGCTTAGAGGCAACCGAAATAAGACTAATCCCGCGATGATTTGCACATGAAGTGCGATCGCCTTTCTTGAAAATTGGGACAATAACTGATTCGCCCCAAGAGGGAGGCACTCTCTCTTCATGCCAAATTTTGGCGAACAGCGCGGTCAGCTGGTTAATGATCGCCACACCGCCGTACTTGAATAGCTCCGGAGGAAGTCCGTCTAAGCCGGCAGCCTTGAAGCGCTTCAAGCGTCGAATCTCGAGGCAGACTTCCGCTTCGCTGGGTGGATTCAATGGGACTAGCCAAGGTGGACCGCAAGGTGTACTGCATGTACTGATGGATGGTGGAGGCCAGTTGAACTGCGAGTGAAAGTGCTCGGCCCAGCGGTCCATACGCCTCTGTTGGTTGGTGATCGGAGACTCATCCACCTCACAAATGACCTCACTGACACCAGGCTTCCTGAGGCCAGTGGACCGAATGAGTTGGAAAAGCCTGCGAGTGTTACCAGAGAGGGCAGCAGTCTCCATCTCTAAAGCACGCTCAGACCACCATGTCTCGCGATCCTTGCGGAGGCTTTGCTTAAGCAGCCGGTTGGTAGAACGGCGCCGCTCGTTGCAATCTGATTCTGCCGGGCTATCTTTGCGGCGTTCGAAGAGCTCCAGAGAACGAGCAGAGATCCAAGACTTCAAGGGGCGTCGAGTTAGACCGCAGTATGACTGTTCGGAAATGGTCAGCGCTTTCCGTATACAAGTCCAGTGTTGTTCCACTTCTAGCGGTGGATTGCAACTGAGTGCATATGCCAGTGAAGACTGATAGCTCTCCTGGACAGAGGAATCAGTTAATCTGTTTACATCAATCTTGCGGTGCTTCGTGTTTCGGGATCCTCCAAAACACATACAGATTTTCGCGCAGACCAGAGCATGATCTGAATCAACGAAAGTGGACCAAAAGGACCTGCAGTCCAGTACGCTGCCGCGCCATCTGAAGCTAATCGCAATGTGATCAATTTGAGACCAAGGTTGTGTTGGCGAAGGGGGACGCCAAGTTGCGGAACGTTTCTTCGTACGCCTGAAGCTAGTGCTCGAAAAAACAGACGGTTGTCTTCGCACAATGTGAGAAGTCTCTCTCCGTCATCAGAGCGGTTCTCATCGAGCGCGTGATGACCACCAAGGTGGCGTTCGTATGGTAACAGGCGGCCAACCCGTGCATTAAAATCCCCAGCAAGGATAACGACATCCGACTTTTAGCATTAGTCAAGAGCTGTTGTAGATCTCGGTAGAAATCGTCCTTGACCGAGTCGCTACTGCAGTCAGTTGGAGCGTATACAGAGATCACAAACAAGTTGCGTCTCTCTTCGCGTTGCCTGTTGATTCTACATGAACCCCGAAGCCGAACTGCACATAGTCTGCTGTTAATAGGGAACCAGTCCAGTAGTGCCGCCTCTAAACCATGTTTATCCAACCGTTAATCAAGATAATCAACGGAATCAACCGTAAAAGCACGTTTGGAGCGTTTCAAACGTAAACCGTGTTCAGATAGTCTATGTAACACATGGTCCAACGTGCGCAGATGTTCCTCTTCTGTGCGACCCGTAATTAGTAGATTATCAAGGTATGCACAAGTGTTCGGTATATCATGGACGATGTTGTCAATTACTCTTTGGAAGATATCCGTGGTTACATTAATCCCGAAAGGAAGTCTGGTATCTTGAATTAAGCCTAAATGTGTACTGACCGTAGTAAGATGACGATAGGCCTCATCTAATTCCACTTGGAAGTAAGCATGGCTCAAATCCAGTTTAGTAACTTTGATCCCGCCCGATAACAGGTCTATTATACAACAGTTGAAAGCAAGCCTTCGCTCTGATCGTGAATCTTGGTGGTCAAAACAAGCTGATGAGATGGAAGCCGCTGCATCGGCTGGCAACTTCCGCCGTCTATTTTGCATCATCAGCGCCACCGGTTGTAATTCCCACGCTATCAGCCAGACGATTTGCGAATCAGATGGCGCGAAGATCACTAACCTTCACAGGCGACTGGGTCGCTGGGCACAGCATTTCGCTCTTCAATTCAACCACCCAACAGAGCCCCCTCTGACACCTCCAGCCCCAATGGATGATGCTTCGCCTGTCTCCACAGCCCCTCCAAATGAAGCAGAGATCCGAAATGCAATCCAATCTTTGAAACGCCACAACGCTCCGGGTTCCGACAACCTACCACCGGCTCTATTCAAAGATGGTGGGAGTGTACTTGTCAGCGAAATCCTATCGTTGTTCAAGAAAGTTTGGACTGAGGAGAAGGTTTCGAACTATTGGGGAGTATCGGTCGTTGTTCCGATTCACAAGAAAGGCTTTCGCGATAATTCCTGTAACTACCGCGGAATGTGGCTAATCTCCTTCGCATCCAAAATCTTCGTATCGGTCCTACTTCGCAGGCATTCACCGACTAGAGAGGTGTCAGCTTATACGCCGTAACGGCGCTTCGCTGCCGCGCGACCACCACTAGTCGCGCGCGGGCTGAGTATACCGCGAGGACGCCCACCCCTACGCGACTAGAGAGGAGTTTTCCCGAGGAGAACAAACCGGATTTCGTCCAGGCCGCGGCTGCATCGACCAAATCTTCACGCTTCGCCAACTTCTCGAACTTCCTCACATCCACCGGCGACCAAGAATCGTAGTGTTCTTGGACATCTGAGCGGCATTTGATTCAGTGGATAGATCTGCATTGTGGAACTGTTTACTGAAGAAAGGTGTGCGCGACAAGTTTGTAACCATCCTGAAAGAACTTTACAGTCATACTGTATCGGCAGAACAACGCGGAAATGAAGCACGATCTTTATTGGCGCGAACACACCACACCACTCACACAGGCGCAGATTAATGAGTCAGGTTTCTTTCCCACGTTGCACCATCCCTCCTGGCCTCCCCTCGTGGCACTTCTGTGCTCCTTTTGGGGGTACGGGAACGCATCTTCTATGTCCGTTTCGCCCGTGGATCTTCGCTTCCACGCCGCCGATTCTGACAAGCCCGGAGTCGTTCGATAGCTTGCGCTTTGCTTGACCGTGGGTGTATCACTCTCCCCGGGGTTGTTTCTTGAAGATGCGATACCGGCGGTTTTGTCCAATTTATTGTGTCTTCAACGAATTCTCAACCTGCTTTGCCTGCCTCGGGCTCATCCACGGATGCCGCTCCTGTCCCGTTTCCGTCCCGTTCTATTGGGCCTGGGTTTCTCCAGCGAATTTCCCCCATTGCATCGGTCTCCCTATTCGTCCGCCTCCGTTTAATGATCTTACCGTCCTTTGGGGCAAGTGCTGTCTTCCGCCTCCCTACACCCGCCCCTCCTCGAAGTTGGTGTTTTCTCCCATGCCACGGACGTAACATAGCGGCATTCATCCATCGTTGCGACGCCCCGTTGTTAACTTTGACATTCTCTCCTTTCCGGTCGAGTACCGTGTAAGGGCCTTTCCAGTATTCCCTGAACTTCCGTGCCTCCGGACCTCCAAATTCCGGACGTTCGTGATTTCGTATCCTTACTTTACCTGCACTGTATGGTTGCCACTTGTGGGTCGCGTACCTGGCATCGTAGTTGGGCTTATTCCTAACTTGCTGAAACTTTATTTCTCTTCTGACAGTTGCTTCCAGATGTTCGCGGTGTGTTGATGGGATATCCCATCCTTTTGTTTGCGTAATGCATGCACCGAGTGGAATTCTTGGCTGTATGTCAAACAGTGATTCGAACGGGGCAACTTTTGTGGTCGACTGCTTGCTGGTTCTATACGCGAGGAGGACACTGGGCAATGCTTGCTCCCACGATAACTTTGTGCAGTTTATCCATGTCTTCATTGTCCGATTAAAGCGTTCAGTCAACCCGTTGGTCTATGGATGATACGATGACGTGCGTCGTCTCTGGATGTTCCACTTCTGCAATACGGCCTGAAACGCTCTGGACTCGAAACATGGTCCTTGGTAGGTTACAACACTCTGAGGGACTCCATACCTTGCGGGTATATTGAACTCAGATATCTGTGCCACTGTTTCACCTGTTTGATCGTTGATCGGTATGGCTTCTATCCACCGAGTAAAATGGTCAATCATTACTATGATGTACATGTTTCCGGACCGGCTGACCGGTAAGGGACCAAAAACGTCCAAACCCCTCAAAATTGAAACGGTTGGTTGACTTCGATAGATCGCGTCGGAGGCCTCGTTGTATCCATATCGCGGTTTGTTTGAAAAGATGGGCATCCACGAATGTATGCCGCGACGTCTTTTCTCATGGTTGACCAAAATACCCTCCTCTGCAGCAGGTCGAGGACTCTCTCGAATCCTATAAGGGCGTCGTCCTGGGTCACTTGCATCACCCGCTCCCGTAGATTCTGGGGGATGAAGAGTACTTTCATTCCGTTTATTGTTCCAAGCAGATTGCCGTTCGCGACCTCTAGCTTATCCCAAATCCGGAGGAGCTCCCCGATTTCCCCTGACATCACCTCTGGCTTAGTCCCGGCTTGTAAATGAGTGCATACTAACCTCACCAATTCATCCACGCGTTGGCTTTCCAGTAGGTTTCAATCCCCCGCGGTGACTCCACCCACCGGTATGGCCGTATCTGGTAAGAACTCGTTCAGAGATGGGCGCGATAACATGTCGGGCATCACGTTCTTCGTCCCATCTATGTGCTCGATCGTAAAAGTGAATTCCTGGAGCCGGTACGCCCACCTTGCTAGTCGTCCCCGCGGATCCCTCGTCGTCATTAACCATGATAGTGGCTTATGGTCGGTAACAACATGAAATTCAGTTGCTAATAATATGTTCTCAATTTCTCCAATGACCACACAACGGCAAGACATTCTTTCTCCGTCGTGGAGTACTCTTGCTTTGCGCTGGTCAGGACTGTTGGCATATTCGACCACAACGGCTGGTTGGGACAGTACAGCTCCGATTGCAAAAGGCCAAAGGCCTTTGTAAACAACTTATTTCATATGCTCATTGATTTAAGATTTGTCATCGTTTCCTTATGAATTACGCGATTTATTTTATTTATTATCCTTCTTTCAAGTGATTGGCTGTTGCTTGATATCCCCGGTGTGGCTGCGCTTGATGTGCATATTGACGAGGTGCGTACCTGTCTATTACCCACTACCTCGTCCATCTGGCTCGAGGAGACAGTTGGTCGTTGCTGGTGTGAACGGGGTGCACGGTCATTGTGGCCGTGTTAGGATCAAAGAGTGGTTCCATGCAGTCAGTGTGGAGCGGACTACGGTCCAGCCACCGCCTTGTATGCGCTTGATTCACCAAAAACAGCTTGCTTGTGTTTGCCTGTGAAGGAGTGTGGCCCGGCTCCATTGATGAAACGTGGCTCCCATCTACATGCCTCCCGGTCTTTATCCTTCTGGTTTACATTGGATATGGGGTATGTGGTTGGAGCTGTGGGTGGTGCAGCGCAAGCCACCCATGGTCCCTCTGTAGGCGCAGGCGTTCTGTGGCTGACCAGAGTGGCAGGCAAATCCGAAACCGGATGCCGCCAACCATATATTTATTTATTTATTGCACATTTACGCACGCCCCATTCCAACCCATCCCACTGGACGAGCGGAACGGTTTGTTGCCACGTTCAAACCTACGCTACTAAAAGGCGGTCAGATGGAGCAGCACAGGAGATACCGGATATTGTTCTGCTTATGTACCGATCTGCCTTAAACCCCCAAGTGCCAAACAACGTGTCACCCGTAGATGCTCTCGTGGGGAGCATAATTTGCATGGTTGACTCGCTACTGCTGCCAGTGGAGAAATATGAAAATGGGGAGGTATTACAATCAGCGCAATGGAACCCAAGGACGTCATTTTTACGCAGCACTTGGTCAGAAATTATCGCACAGGTAATCAGCTAAGGACAACACGCTCGATTAAGAACCGAATAGGAAGAGTGATTTACAAAGTGAAGGTAGGTAATTTAAGCTGGACTAGACAAGCAAATCACTTGAGACCTACTAATATTCGATAGAGCACAGATAACCGATCTCTCTACCACTTGATCTTCTCTTAAACAGTTTGGATATATAACCTAAAGCCCCACGCGTACTTGACGAGGAGTGCGCAACATCTTTGGGCGAAACGAATTTGCAGCTGAGGCGTTGTATTGATCGGATCCGCAGGCTAACGACGCGTCTACAATTAAACGCACACAAACGTTCATACGATTAACACTTCTTTCTGCGGGAGGAAGTTGTAGTGTCATAAGGGAATCCAGAGTGGCGAACTGTCCAGGAAGTGTAACTTGGCTGGTGCCAGGAGAACTGCTTGGTTTTTTGTAACTGTGCACAAAATCGGAACGGAGTTATTCAGAAAACAAGTGTTATTTTACAAGACAAAGCCATTTTTTGTCGGAACAATTCATACCCACAATCCGAAAACCGTTTTTGGTTGTGGTACATTTGTTCCTGTCGCCTGTTTCACACAAACCCCACACCACTCGCGCTTCCGGGGTCATATTTAACCAAATGTGTATTCGACTGTAAAACAACTGGTTCTGGTGTGTTTCCTTCTACTATTCGCCCCGTCTTGTGTTCGTTGTATCAATACACCTTGTGCTGTGGCCTTTGCTTTCTGTGTTCTCAAGGCGGAGTCAAGCAGGTGCTTAGTCTTACGCTGTGAGTCGTAACATAAAGCCGAGTGTGCAGATGATCGCTAGACGCGATTCCGAGATCTGGCTGTGGAGTCGGTAGAGGCCGCTCCGTTTGATTATTTGAAAAGCAGCTATCCAATCCACTGCTCTGACTCTGCAGTGTAAGAGACGAAAGGTGGGAGCCTGCTCCGAGGGTCGTTCATTGGCCCTTTTCCGCGGCTGGGGTGAGGGAGGTGCATCGAGGTGGGCGTGTGCAACTTGAAATTCATGTACTTGGTAGGGTTTAAAGCTGGGGTGTTGATGATAAAGTGTTGGGCAATCCGGGATCACAACGGTGGTGCGAGAGAGCAAGCCGGCGGTAGTTAAACGATTTCTAATTAAAAGTGCATCTAATTCTTTGCCAGCCGCCGCTTCTAAGTAGGTGGGAAGATTTTTCGGGCTCCCTGCTGTCGTAAGGGAGGACGAAGGCTGCCGGTGGTAGATCCTTTAGCTCAAGGTGTG
The DNA here is from genome assembly GCA_944474145.2 of Dicrocoelium dendriticum. NCBI lineage: Eukaryota > Metazoa > Platyhelminthes > Trematoda > Plagiorchiida > Dicrocoeliidae > Dicrocoelium > Dicrocoelium dendriticum. The sequence goes on along the minus strand of OX104067.1, from coordinate 72,803,955 downwards.
CCGTAGATGAGGTATCAGAGATTGGTTGATTCAGGGATGTAGAGGCTGAGATCGGAGAAAGTTTGGGGAGCAGCGCGGGTGGGTGGATAAATAAATAAATGGTATATTCCTCGACGATGCGATGCGGATAAAAGTTCCCCTTGAGCAGTAAGCGATGCGGTCGTGATATCCGGCGTGTTATTAGATTGCGATGGGCGCATGTTGAGCATCGCCACTTTAGATATTGAAGTCGTCTTTTAATGGCCGCAATAGTCCGAAAGGGATACTGAGTTTCCAGTCTAGGCAGGAGTTGCTTTAGGAATGTACCTGTCGAACACAAGTCCGTTGTACGTTGTAAAAGTTGTCGATCTTCATCTGTCCAATTAGTGTGGGTAGTTGCAAACCGAGATGCCTTCATGGCGTCGTAGTCGGTAGGGTGTATCCGATGGCAGTGAATCATTAGAACACGAGCTGTGGTGAAACGACGAGCGCACTTTTGATGTGTTGTTAATTTATCATCCCGGAGACGCTGGTCATTGGGATGTCTCAGATGATATTCCCCATGACGAGAAAGACCAGCTGCATTGGGAAATTTTGCATAGCAAATGTTACAAGTGTAGAGACTTTGTTGGCAATTCACTGTTATAGATGACACAGGCAGGGTAGGAAAGAGCTGGAACGGCGGTGTGTAAAGTATATGACATGGACGATTGAATGTCTGTAAAGTTCATAATGTTGGTGGTTGACTGAGAGGAGCGTCTTTCCATAGAGCTCAGGCCACGCAATAAAGTACAGATAAAATTGGGATAAGACTAAGGGCGGAGAGTTTAAATGGGTGGAGATCAACGCGAGAGCAATAACAGAGATAAAACAAAAGTAAACAACAACCTAAATAATTGAACGGAATCACCTAATACGCGATTGTGAATACAGCTAATAGCGAATTTCAAAAAGATCAGGGTATTTCCTCCCAACAGTGTATATTTACTTAGGGTAAAACCAAAGCTACGCGTGGTGTAAAAAGAAGAATATGGAGAAACGTAAAGAAAAATTTCGATATTATCAAACTTTATCTGGAGCCGTCAACAGCCCGTTAGTGTAACATCGTTAGCTAGCTAGCGACATTCAATTCACATAGTAGGCTCGATTAGCTGACCACAATTGACCGTCACCTGTCCGTGCCCTGCAGTTTCGTATTGATATGACTACGTAGCTATAATTCCTACCTAAACGGTGACTCATTTAGAATGCGTAATATTACGGCTTATTCCTAAGTAGAAACACATATTCCTAAAAGAAAAGATGTTAAATGTAAACGAATAAACACAAAATAAGCACGTATATATATCATTCAAGCTGAAAACATGCGAGGAGATACTCCCTATAGGAGAAACCTATCTTAGGAGGCTAATCTAGAGTGAAACTCACACATGAAAATTTCAGTGAAGTTCCTTTAAATTCATAGACATGCATTTCTAATGAAAGAGCACAAAATACTGCCTAAGTAAATACATGAAGCATAAAAGTGGCCCTAGCTTCACGGAAACGCCCATTAGTCAAACTCACGATACATATTAGGCGGTTGAAAACGTTTTGCACAGTTTTTACCAAAACGCTTATATACACTCCGAAAGGTTTTCCAGTGGGATATGGAGCGCACGGAGAAATGGAATGACATATAATAATCCACGATTCGTGGCGATTTTACGTAGAAATGATAACAAAGTCAGAGCTGTGGTTTTGCGTCCGCTTGTCAGCAAGCAACTTGATATCGCGTGCGGCATTGCTTGCTCCCTTTGCCATTATACATTAATAGCACAACAGCATCCTTCAGCTCGGCCGGCACTTCTTCTTGGAATCACACGCGTTGCACCAAGTGGTGCAGCACATTTACCAACGCGGTTCCGCCGTATTGCAATACTTCAGACGGGATCCCGTCGGCATCGGCATAGTCGCCGTTTCGCAGCTGTTCAAGTGCTCTCTGCGTCTCATCCATTGTCGGGATGCCGGCTGACACGTCTTCATCTCTTGTTGTTGCAGCCCGTGCAACACAGTCCAGTCATGGGCTGGGGTGCGGTGAGTTGAAGCAAGTGACACCATCCCAAGCGCACCGTCGGCCCGGCTGCGAAGTAAATGTCCTGACAGCCTACTTTTCTGGACTAGCCAGTATTTTGCAGTCCAACAAGACCGCCATGACAGCCCACCGATACACTCCAGTCCACACGCTACCAATAACAAAGATTACCGGTTCCAGCGAACTGCTCGCATTTTTTCTGTGATGTCTGCACCCACTCCATTCGCTAACCGACTCTCCCATACTCACATTTGACATTTCTGTCGATGCCTCTCCTCACTCAGCCTTCTGGGGAGAGACCCCTGTAGTGAACAGGAAACGTTTACAGTTTCAGTATTTTGTGACAATGGATTTTATTGGTGTTTGTATCTTTCGGCCGTGCATTTGTTTTACTGACGGCACATCCGATTCACTCTCGAATTCTCTATGAATCGTGCGTTACCTTGATCCGTGCTCTTGCTAATCTGTTTCCAGTTCATTTCAGCTTTGTAGAATGCACATAGGGTCCGACAATGTTCACACTTCTGACTTATCAGTATCCAAAGTTGTTCCTACTGGTCCGCGTCGCAACTATTACTTGCGTTTCTTCCCACATTCCTCAATATGCAGATATCTCGAGTGACCACGGCACTGCAACTTGTAATCAAGTTACGAGGCTGTACACTATATATATATATATATATATATATATATATATATATATATATATATACATATATATATATATCAAAATCCGAACACCGCGGTTGTCTCAAAGATAGAAGATTAAATCTCATCTTTTGAGACAGGCTTTGTTCTTGGATAATAACTGACTCAACCCTTAGGCACATGATGCCTGGCCGCGTTACTACGCATGGATGTCTCTAGAGCCAGTTGTGTGACAAAGTGCGAATACGGTGAAACCGCATCCAGTTACTCTTCGGCTGAGTCAGACAACTTTCTCTGTTTTACACTGGATCCAGCAGCATAGAGGCGCATTGTTTCCCTAGAAAATGGACGTCCATGTTGGTGTTGTATGCTGCAGGTAGAATACCACTGCATGTTAATATTCAGCGGTAACACATCAGTGATCTTTCATCCCTTGTTTGCAGACGGGAAGCGATATCTGTTGCTTGCGCTTGGCACCATCAAAACACTGCTACTATACAGTTTGATTGACAAGCCAACAATTCCCACCTTCAATCTTCGGATGCTGGAGTCATCGACTTCCTCGGCTATCTATGTGGTTTTGCCACTAATGACGTCGAATCATCGAGAGTGCCACTTTCGCATCCGTTAAGTCCGCGTAACTTTTTCAGCTCTCAAGTATCTTTGGGCGCTGTTCGCAATCGGCTTAGCAGTGGAAAGTGTGGTATAAGGCGTTCCCGTGCATACATTGTTTCTATGCGCACCACAGATAGCTTGTACACATCAAAAACATTGGTACATGCTCCCGTGAAGTGTTGCTCATGTCCTATGAATATTGTGTCTTCAAAGCCGCGTCTTACTAGATAGGGTTTGGTCACGAACCCACTGGTGTCGCGCCACCGCTAATACCGCATCAACAGCAATTGTTGTGTCATGTCTTTCGAATGCCTCGGATTTTCGTTATGCCGGATTATGTGACAGGCACATTTGGTAAAGCACTGACCTCGCCAGTTCAGTCAAATTTTCTATATTGCTTTAAAGTATCGCATCGCACTAGTCGTTCCACCCGGCCTACTAGTAACCAACTACTCAGAGGATCTACAAACTGCAATCATTGAATCAGTTAATTTGTTTTAGGTGTCTGTGTTATCCTCTAAGCATCTTATCTCTGTTGGCCACGATCCACTACAACGGGAACGGATGGAAACGATTTGCATATTTGGTAGCATTATGAAGTGCAGTACAGTACCGTACGGGACTTCTATCAAAGGATCCTCGTCTGACACATCCCACTGTGTTTTCTTTCTATTTCAAGTCATGCTGTGCAATGGCTCATTATCTTTTACTGGATTAGGTATTTCGAATATTGTAATTTGCTTTACTGTGCTCACTACCGTGTTGCAGTCTATCGAAACAATCGATTTGTGTCTCCTGTACCCACACAAAAAAGCGTTCACGAGTAACAAGTATTTTACAGTCATTCCTTATATTGTGCCTTTTATAACTGGCTGCAGAATCAGTTACCTATGATGGGCACATCGTGGCTGGGATTCATCCTTAGTTATATGTCTTCATTTGCTCGGCAACACCGTCACATCCATTTGTGCCTAAATTGGGGAGGGGGGCAGACAAGGTGAAGGTAGTCAGTATGTTATCTTTAGCACCACTGACTAACAGAACTTTTGCCTACTGCTCTTGATTGGTGACTTAATAACGCTAATAAGTTGTGAATACAGTAACAACACTACCTAACTCCTTACTTCTCAGGAAGTCCAATACACTGGTAAATGTCCTGCTTGGACCCACTCCGTAATCTAATGACTAAGGATACTTTTAATGTTTCTAAAATTCGAAGTAAATGATCTACTGCATTGTTATTATCACCAGCACTGGGCTTGCATCCACAATTGAACACGCTGGTCAGTTAGATCTCCAATATCACTTGACACTTGCGCTTTCAAGGCTTACGAAAGCTATGGAACTTAAACTTAGTCCACTGGTCCGAGATCTGATCTGTCTGCAGGGCTTAATGTCTCTTACTGTTACTCATGTTGCTGCTGAATGGACGCGTTACCTTGATGACTGAGCACTCCCAATCACCTATGCCGCCAACTTCTGATACTCAGCCCAAACATTAACCTGAGACGCAGTAGCTTAAAACTTAGTGAACAATACAGTCATATAGATTTTCGAAGAAGTATCTCTCTTTGAGTCTGCTAATTCTTTTACACCCTTCAAAACCCACTTGTCCGTGTCCCGACTTTAGCTGCACTACTGGCATACACCAACTACACTAACCGCGATCATATGACAAGCAAACGTAACGCGCCAGTCCTTGAACTGGCCAGCCACCGACGGTCAAACTAAACGGCGACCCACTCTCAACTCGCAAACCAGTCAGCAGCTGTTCGACCACAATACGCACGGCAGTTGTGAAACGGAAAGTCTTTGCAGTGAAAATTAGGCAGATATGTTCTCATTGCAACATTAGTTACAATCGAAACTGCGTCAGAGCGTTTGTAAACCAAGAAATGCAGGTTAACATTTTGCAGGGCTCCGTTTTATTCCATCCTAAGTGTGCGATGGTTCCCCTTATAACATGTTTACTAGAATTATCACAAAAGTACTACAGTCTAGTACCTGAAACTGAACTACGTTTTGATACTAAATTGCTTCACTAGAGGCAACAGTAACAGGGTAAGCACTTCCTCCGTCTCTCCTAATCATTACCTCGAAACTAAGTAAATAAGTCAAGCGTTCCCACGCCATCACAGTAACGGAAGCATGGAGACCCCGAGACCGACCAGCCATGGTGAACGATCGAAGTATGCCGGGCTGCACCGCCACTATCCTCTTACCCAACGTATCGAGTGATGCAACCTCGGTAACACCCGAACTTCCGATTGACCGACAGAAATCGAAACTTTCCAAAAGTCGATTCACGTATGCAACAGTTACAGCTCGATGTGTCCATGATATGACCGTTTTAGCTTCAGCCGCTGTAGCCACAATAGATATCAAGGACTAAATGTAAACTAAAGGGACCTTGCCAAAGTTACCCACTACCGCTTCACCCACATCACAGAAAACCAGGTGGAACTACGGTGCCCTGAGTCCAAAGAAATTGCCTGAACCAATGGAACCGTGTTCATGTATGGATCAGTGTTCGGACCAGACCGACTAACTGATTGTACACCACCAGACATCCAAATTGGAAACATCAGTGTGAGTCCCCGGCTAATACGAGTAACGTTGGTATGACAGATGATGTTGAGGTGGTACATTTGTCGGCAAACCGCCTGCGAAGAAAAGACGGTGCGACACGCATTTTTCCGGATGTTCCATGGAGCAAATGCCAACAAGGAAAAAGAATAATTCAAATGACTACCTCACGGGGAGTAGCAGAAGGATTATTTTTGTTCACGGCGTACCCGTTATCAGTAGCCAATGAGGAGGACGCCCACGCTCATGATCTTAAAGAATAGCGGTACATCTGTGAGGCTATCTATGCTGGTGATGTCATAATTCGGTTAATTCCAAGATTACACGTGTTGCCTAACTGTAAAGACAGTGGTTCGAGAATAATAACAGATAGTCGTAAAATTAATGCGTAGCTGACATGAACTGCGCACCCCACTGCCTTCAGAAACACGCTTAAAAGCAGCCACTAGATGACCGCGGCCACCCGAAGTCATTGAAGAGGCAGCACCACCAGGGACTTAGTGTAACCACAACAGCGAGTCATGAACGCAAGTTTTCAAACCAGTAGTCATTAAGAACGGATCGCAACCATATCGAGACCTAGCGTTGTCCTGTTCACCGGCAAACCATCCAAAGAACGATTAGCTGCCGGTCTTTCACCCGCTAGCATATCACTCAACTCATACATTCCTTATCAAGCGCTTCTTGTCGTCTAAGAAGCTACCCTGTATATACACAAATGCCCATAGCTTACTTAGCAAACTTTCTGAACTACGTCTTTGTCAGAGATCAAAGATGTATGGCCTCATGGCCGTTAATGAGATATGGTGGCGCTCCGACAAAAGTGACGTCGAGGTCGAGTTACCAGGTGTGTTCGTTGTTTGGCACGATCGACCCAGTAATACGGGCGGAGTGGCTCGATATTTCCACAGTGATCTCCAATGTGAGTCTGATGATCCGATCAACAAGGTGCATGATTCCCTTCCATGTTTTTTACGCCTGAGAAAGAACGACGCTTGCTACGTAGCTGTCATTTACCGCCTTCCATCTTCTACGCCCAACCTGAACTACAATCTTGCATCCGCATTGAGGTGGGTAATAAACAAGCGGTACAGCCACATTTTTATCACGAGAGGTTTTAACATCTAGGCTATAGGATCTCAAGCGACCCTGGAGCACAGTTAAAACTAGATCTGCAAGAAATTATCGTCAGTTTCTCGCTTTACGGCTACCTAATCACTCCACCAGACTCAGAGAAGCAGACGGGCCACCCATACTAAACCGGATAATCATTAACGGAGAATTCACGACTACTAGGTTGATCATCGATGGTCCTCTAGGCCACAGTGGTCATGAAAATTTGCTCTTCATGTACACCTGATATGCAGAATATCACATGGATAATATCCAAGCCATGCGGACCATAACATGTTATGACACATTACAAAGCCTCAATGATACGGCCAACTGCAATTTCTTACCCGAAGAGGTACCCGATATGGCGTCGGAAAGTTTCGTTAAAAATCTACCATCCTAGTTGCTAATGCATCTGGAACTAGGACTATCCGTTCGAGCAACATGACCACGTTTGTACGCAGTAGGACACTGGGATGCATGGCGACTCGAGACGCAGGATCGCATACTCACAAAACCAACCCAAGCTCAATAAGCTGGACGACTTGCATACTCACCGTAATCGTTGTAGTTAACTAATGCGCGAGAAAAGAGTTGCATATCGCAGAGACTGGACCTTAGCGTGTTGCGATGGTTTACGTACCCCCGTGACCCACTGAGCTATGCTAGTTGACACTTTCCAAGTGCCTTCAAAGCCATACATACCAGAGAGGTCAATGATAGGGGTTAGATTTACTCAGTCTCACAATCCGATCATGTTCGGAGGTTAGGGAGAGGTCCATGGCTCTCTTCCTTTAAAACAGCTATGGAAGACAGCAGGTCTAGGAGTTCTAAGCTCACAGGTCGTTTAGTGTAGTGCACGAGCGCCACACATTGTCTCTGACGGTGGGAGGGCATCTTCTGCTACTCAGTTTTTTGTTACCGCTCGCATCAAGCCACGCAGCCCCTGGTCAACTTGGTGCAAAGCTGCCAACACCCACCTACGTCTGGCCGTGGTCGCAGGTGCTTAACCTAATACGTTCGTGTTCGTTGTTCTAATTCTTCAAAGGCTGTATGTGACAGGCCTGAAGCAGGTCCCAATGGGCCTCTGCAATCGCATTCCCGAGCTGGACTTGCTCCACACTGCCTTGTGGGTCAGCTATTAAGCCAAAGGATCTGTGTGGTGTCCCTCAAGCGAATCTCCATATCTCCCACTGGCTTGTGAGTCAGACTATTGATTTAAAGGCTAGAGGTCGGGCACCTCGAACAAAACCCCTCTCTCAGAAGGGGCAACATGAAAATATCATCTGCCCCCTCGACCCCGTTGAAAACACACTCTCCTCTTTTTGTTGTTCTTTCTCTCCTCTTCCCTCCTTCATCACCAATGAGCAAGAAACTGCAGCTGACCTCGCAAATGCTCCCATGGAAACATGTATCTCTTCCAACAAACTTAGAGTCGCATTTCTCATTGACTCTTTCAACCTCCACCATCTAGGTAAGATTGGCCGGCAGGCAGCATTGACTCTCTCTCTTCCCTCTCTTGGTATTGATGTGTGTAGTGTCTGAAACACGCTTACAAGATAACAGCGTTGTGACGAATCTTGGTTCTGAATCTGAAGACGAAGACTACCCTCTCCGCGTTTCTGGTGATAGTGAGTCGATGCATCAACTTATTTACGGTGTTGATATCGCTCTTAGCAGACATGCGGAAAGAAATATAATCCATAGGATGCTGGTGAACAGCCGCATGTATGCGGTTCGACTTCGAACCTGTATTGGAGTGAATAAGCAGCGTCTGAAGACAAGGTGCATCTACATCGCCTTAGTTTACGCCGCTACTGTATGCAGTTCAGAGAGTATCAAAGAAGGGTTCTATCAATAGCTCTCGTCTCTTCTTTGATTTGAGAAGAATACTGACATCGTGGTTGTTGCTGGTGACATGGATGGCCAAGTGGGTCCTCTTTCAGACTGAACAACACCGCTTAGGGGTCGATGCACGCCGAACAGATAATGATGATCGATTTTGCAACTGTTTGCTGACCAAAACCTTTACTTTAGTGGCACTGCTTTCCAGCACAAATATTCACACCGCGTCACCTGGTGTCCACCGAATTCCAAAATAATGTGAATCCAAACTGATCATATTGCCACCAGTTACAGATGTCGCACCTCAGTCCAAGTATGTCGCTCAATTTAGAGCACGTGTCTGAATACCGATCATGCTCTAGTGCGCGCACGCTCGGCGCTCATCTCGCTTTAAAGAAGCGCCTATCTTCTAACCTTCTTACCTGTAACCTGAACTTGCGGTCTGCAGTTCAAGACTATCATGACGTACTGGCCCACCAGATGTCAGTGATGAATGAGGCTGGCGGACAGAACGTCAGCTGGGATCGTCCCAAATGTCATCATCATCATCATCATACACGTTAGCCAGAGGTGGGGAACACCTCAGCTACTGTGCCGCAATATATAGAAAAAAGGAGAAAAAAGAATGCAGCTGGTGCAAGCCGGCTGAACTACCGGTAACTGATGGGCATCGTTCTGGTAAGCTACTAGCCGGCTACTGTGCATCAGAAAAAAATTGCTATGCAAAATTATATAAAGCTAAATAGTGAGATCCTGGTTGGAGGGGGAGGCTAAGAGGGATGGGGTGGGACAAAGAAACTCACAGCACGAACACCACTGAGGTCGGATCCTTGCCATATCAGCAAGTGTGTCCAACCAAACGTGTTCATCGTCTTTCGGACCCCAACCAGGGAGCCGAGACGCTCCAACCGAGGCCAGCTCAGAAGTGAGGGCCTTCATTCCTCTGGACCAAGTCATCACTTGGCCACCCCTCCTCTTCTTCCATCCACACCCCCGGCGCGCAAACAACGCATGTCGCGGGAGTCAGTGGGCTGGCATACGTAACACGTGGCCGAGCCATCGGAGCGTGGTGCGTGAAATAACGGTGCTAAGCGGTTGATTTCCTTTTCCTGTGCGTAAACAAGGCGTCGAACACGCTCGTTGCTCACGCGGTGTTCCCACCAGATGTGAGCTAAGTTACGAAGGCACTGGTGGTCGAACGTAACTAGCCTCTTCAGGTCCGCTGCTTTAAGCAGCCAGGTTTCACAACCGTATAGTAGGGTCGAACGTGCTGCTGCATTGTACACTCTACCCTTCAGGGCGAGAGTGATGTCGCGCCGGCGCCATAAGTGGCGAAGGTTAGCAAAAGCGCCCCGAGCTTATGCTATACGGTTCGCGATCTCATCCTCAATCCCACGGGCGCTGATACAAGTTCGTAGGTAGTTGAATTTTTGAACGACTCCTAGCTGATCCCCACCAAGGGTCAGCGTTGGGGGCGGTCCAGACCAATCTTGGAGGAACGCTTTGCACTTCGATGGTGCGAAGCAAAGCCCAAAGTGACGGACAGATAGTGCCAATCTGTCCAGTGCCGCTTGACACGTTTGTGAACTATCACAGATTAGGGCAATATCATTAGCATACTCTAAGTCACGAAGTCGTTCTCCTGGGAGCAGATCCACACCTTCAAAGTCGTCCTGTGAATGCGATTTCCATGACTCCGTCAACAGCGAAGTTGAAGAGGAAAGGTGACAGCGGGCATCCTTGTCTCACACCGCTGAAGATATTATAGGTCGACGAAAACTTGCCGTAAGCCCTCACTCTGCCCGAGCTACGCGCACGTCCCAAATGTGCCATGAAGAATGGCTTTGACGCAGGCTGCGTGGCTGAGACGTAACTGCGAATGGATCGCTGAAGTATGGATCAGCTTGATCGAAGCACGGAAACAGGTTCCGATGGGCACTGAATTTCAGCGTGTCCGCAGCCCCCTAAAACGAAGTCTGATAAGGAGTCTTCGAATTGACCAGGAACAGGGGTGGGTGGCAAGGTCCGTGAGATGAAGATATCCTGTTCTCTTAAGAACAGCCGAGTGCTAATCCACCTCATCCGGAACATCGGTCCGAGAGAAGCAACATCTGGCGAGATATTAGCCAAGAAAGCAGACTGCTGATTCATTCTCAACCTCGTCGATTAGGCTGTTGAGCGGAGCATTTTGAAAAGAAGTTCAGCAGGCCAGCTGCAACACTGCCGCTTGCCGAATCACCTGAACGGACGTGGGAAGCAGATGTCGCACCTCCCGTTTGGGAGAGATTCGACAACAGCTTTCCGTGTCGAAACGAAACAAGGCTCCTGGTCCCGACGACTTCCCCCATCTTTGTTGGGAGATGGTGGTGAATGCTGCTTGAGTGGACTCGGTTCTCTATTTAACACGAATTGGTTCACTAATGAAGTGACTTCAGGCTGGTGGCTATCAACTGTCTTGCCCATCGTCAAGTAGGACTAGCATACTTTGTGTGGAAATCATCGAGACATTAGCCTTGTTTCCGCTGCATCCAAAACTCTTACAGGTATCACTCTCCGACGACTTACTGGTCATCGTGAGAGCCGATTCACTGAAATCCAGGCTGGCTTCCGTCCTGGTCATGGTTGCGTCGACCACATATCTACTCCGCGAATTTTTGGGGCACACATACATACAGATGACCGACCATGGTGCTTTTCTTTGACTAGAAAGCCGCCATCAATTCTGTTGGTCGCGCCAGCTTGTGGTATTGCCTATTTATGAAGAGGTGCCGTATAAATTCACTTCACTCATGACATCTCTCTGCCGTGATTCCCGTAGCCGTGTAATGGTCTACGGGAAACTGTCTCTTGTGTCCCCTATTACTAGTGGGGTTCGCCAGTGATGTCTGATATCTCCTTTCCTCATCAACATCATGATCGAAATGATCATGAACGACTCAATTCTCTCAGGGTCTACCGGAGTGGAAGTTTTGCCAGGTTACCGGGTGACAAACCCTGAGTATGCAGACGACGTACCTCTCCTTGGGTCTGACGCAGTGGCTGTGCAAATACTGCTGGTTAGACTGACGCGTACTGCTGCACCCTTTGGCATGTGCGTTGCATCTTCATTGCGCAGAGTATTGTTCCAGGACTGGGCCGACACACCTTTGTTCTAGATATCATCGAACAGCTACCGGAAGTGGTGGGTTTGTTCATTTACCTCAGTAGCTCTATCACCTTTCGTGATGACATCACTGTACTTGTTACTTCGCGTATCAGCAAGGCCCGTGTGGCTTTCCAGAGATTCAAGCATCTATGGATACGGTGGGATATCAGCGCGTCAGTGAAAGGCAGAGTGTATAACGCTGCAGTATGGCCTGTTTTATTGTATAAATCACAGACCTGGCCAGTTGTCAGCGAAGGCTTTAAACGCTTTGCCGTGTTTGACCACCGTAGTATTCCCCACCTATGCTGGGAACGCCGGGTGAGCAATGCTGAGGTCCACCAGTTGGTTTTTGACGAGAAAACTGTTGATATCTCACTCGAGTGTTTACTGTATCTTAAACGGTTACGTTGGCTAAGCCATGTCCTCCGTATGCCCGTTAACTGGCTTCTTCGGCCTGCATTATTCTCCGTGACTGCACCAAGTTGGGTGAAACCGCGAGGTGGCCAGTCCATGACATGACATAAAGGCATGAATAAATTGACTGAGACACTCGGTGAGACTTGCGCATGCCATCTTCATGGACGGGAGCGTCGGGATGGTCCGCACCAATGGTTGGAGACCCTATCAGACATGGCGCAGTCACGCAGTCAGTGACGCTCCTGCATAAGGTTTTTTTTACAGCTAATCGTTAGTTTACCTTCCATTCTGATCAGTTTAACGCAATTCCTTTTTGCCTCCCCATTCCTTGCATTTTCTTTCCCTTTAACCGCACTATCCTGCAGTTGTTATTTATTGTTTTGCGGTGTGAGTCGTAGCAACTGGATCGATCACACTTTGGTGCTTGGGTCGTTGTTGTTCAACTTATCTGAACTGAACCAACAGACTTTAGCAGCACGATTTATTTCTAATCGTAAACCTTTGTAGAAGCAGGTGAATACCCTTCGTAAAGTGAAAAAGGGTTTTCCTCCTCTTCTGATAGGAAGAACTAACAAGGATGGTCAAAGGAGCAGCAAATATGCTGCAGTAACAGTATACGCCAACTTTACAACGTGTTCTGTGGTATCCTGATCCGTCAAAACGTACTCTGCCACCACCAAGACTTACACATGTCCAGTTCGAGGCAGACACTGTGGTGAGAAAACTGTTATTTATGCACCCACACAGCTCTCCCGAAAACCATGACATTCGCATGATGGCGCTTGTCGTAGCAGCTAAGAATTTGGGTGAACTGTTGGCGCGGTTCCTCGAACACTGCCTTGACGAGATGTATGTTCCTACGGCGTTAAAATATGGGATAATAACTCCAATTTGAAAAGGAGGCAACCGTTCCGACCCAGCTAAGTATCACCCAGTGACCTTTCTTCAATTTCTTTCTACTGTCATAGAAGTCATCATTGCTGATGAGGTCAAGTCTTACCTTGACGAATTTGGTTACATTCCGCCAAAACAACACGGTTTCCGCCAGAACAACTGACCCATCCTTCTGTTCTACACGCCGATCGCGGTAACGACCTAGGGGTTCAGGATGTCGGCTCGTTGTGATGCCGTTTACACGTAAGGCAGGGGATATTTGCTTAGTGGCAATTACATGTCGTCTACTAATGCTCACCTTAGAGATTGACTAGTTCCTAGATTTCGCTATGAAGTACCTTCTGACACAGTCTTGCGGCCAGGTTTTCCTGGTAGGTGACTTCAACGTGTACGCCCTAGAAGCCCGGCCACTCATGGTGAGCAATTCAGGGTGGAACTGCAAGAGATGATGGTTGGTTCACTGTTGCGAATCCATGTCACTTCGCTAACGATCTCCAGGATAGGAAACAACCCGGCCAACTTGGACTTCATGCCCATCGACGAGAAACTCACGGACGATGTAGTAGCGACGGGCACTCCGTTGAGTTGCAGTGGCCGTACAACATTACTGTTCCGTTACGTGTGCTACGCAACTATGATACTTTGTCTGACCACATTGGTGCAACTAATTGGTCTTTCTTAACCGCTTGCTTCCCTGGAGAAGTTCGTCTACTGGCTCAGCAGGCTCGTAGCAAGCAAAGCAACCACTCTAAAAAGATGAGGCCGTTTCTAAATGGTAGGACCCCGGAATGCATGCCTTGGTATGCCTACAAATCCTCTCCGACCGAGGATACATTGAATGTCTACACGACACAAGGGAACAATTGTGTCAAGCTCGTCCGTGGAGATAGAACAAAATACCAAAAAGATTTTGCTCTAAAGCCAAAATACTTTTAAAACACGTAACCAAATCTTGCAGAGTCAAACGCGGAATTCCTGCATTACAGAGAGCATGTGGATTAGCGCAAACAGCACAACAAACGGCCAGCGTACTTGAACAACAATTCGTCCGCAACTTCTGAAGTGTACTGTCGTCTTACCTTCTTCTTACGCAGATCACACCGTTACAAGAGTTTAAGCACGTAAATTTTGCCGCCACGGATGTACTAAAACGGCTGATGTCTGCGCGAATACATTTAGACTAGTGCAGACGGTATTTGCCCCAAAGCGTTGAAAGTGGCTAATATGAATTTAGCTGAACTGTTACCCAGGCACTCAACCATGTCTTGATGAGATGAACAATGGCTTAATACGAGTTAAGAAACAATGCTTTACAAGTTCAGTTGTGTGGTCTGGTGGGGTTATCGAAAAACGTCAGGATAAAAAAGCATTTAGTGTCTTAAGTATCAAAAAAGGACTTATCGTCTGTTATGCTGTAGTCCCGCACTCCGGGTGCTTTCACTGCACCTACAGGGGACAGCCAACAAAGCCGAGGTAAAATCCAGGTGAGGAAAGGAGAGAGTGCTACGTAACAAAATGTAAGTGGATGAGTGCGTCATCCAACCGTCTTTTAACTATTGCTAGGAAAGATGAGGAAACAACCGATTTAGGGACACAAGTCAACGGATGCCATATGCGATTGGAAAAGAAATTCCTGCTGCCTTCCAGGCGCATGTACTGTTCTGGTAGTTTCATGGAGTGGCCTTTCAGGTTTGTATTAATGCTGAGTTATAAAAAGTAGCGGCACACATGCTTTGGGTCGTAGAGAATCAAGCAGCTCATCTTCAGGTCACCTCGAAATCGACTATTCTGTCCACTGAATACTCCCAAACGTTTCGGCCTCTGCCTGCATCCAAATGATGTAATTGGAAACCAGAAGTTAGGGCTGCTCCAATGCAATGAGGCCCTGTTTAGCCATGGTTTCCACGGATGCATCGCGTATTCCTTACGGGGCGAACGTACACCGTGTGCATTTGTGGGAAATAAGGGAGTCTATATGTTCAAACGCCCATCTCAAAAGCCCGACGTCCTGATTACCAGCTTTCCATGCGTCTTCGGATTGCCTGGAACAACTCAGGTCATCCTGAACAAGCTCATTCAGATTCCATTCGACGGTGGATTGCTGCAGTACTTGCGTTCCGAGCCTGTATGAGTAGTTGCTCTGGTATCATATGGACAGTATCTTACATTTACTGACGTTGAATTGCAGTGACTTTCGGCTGGACGGTTGATGTACCATATCTAGGTCACTTTAAAGCCGATGCTGCTCGGCATCCTTAGAATCTTGCGTCCGCAAACAGTACGAAACTTAAAACTATTACCCGTATGAGGTCATTAATAAATTCTTAAACAATCCTGACCTTGAAACTGAGCCTTGAGACACACCGCAAGACTTTTATAGGGTCAGATAAGGACCTGTGAGCTCAGACCACTAATTGCCGTTGAAGGAGCAAGTTGACGATTCAGCTTAGAAGTTCAGCAGACGCACTAAAATTGGAGCTTCTAGTTGAGTCTCCAATGATCTAAACGATCGAATACCTTCGAGAAATCCAGGCAGATCACGCCTACAGCCTCTCTATCGTCAGTTGACTCCGTTCAACTACCCTGCACGACTAGTAAACTCGCTGTGCACGGTCGCTGTCGGCGGGAACCGTACTGCTCGGACATAATGATATTGCAGTTTTCCAAATCGCACACCGGCGTATCGGCAGTGATGGATTCCATGAACTTGGACAGTAGTGGGAGAAAAGAACTGGGCAGTAGTTTGAAAGCTCGGTCGTGCTTCGGCCTTTGTGAATCCGGGTTATTGTTCTAGGCTTTCACATGACAGTGACTTGGTTCTGGTCTAAGCAGCGGTGAACAGCCGAATCAAAGGTTCTGGCAGTTGTTTTGTTGCTGTCCCAATTGCTTCCGTGCGAAAGCTATCAACACCGATACGTCAGCTTTTGCAATAAACTTCAGCAGTAAAAGATGTGTAGGTTAGTCCCGGCAGCGGAGCAACAAAAGCTGGAAGATTTCGTGACGGCAAGGCCCTCTGAAATGTGGTAGAATACTGCGTCCGTAACGAGTTTGCTGCTTCTGTAGCCGATCTTATTGGACCAACAGCCATCCGGAGCGGAAGAAATCCCTGCGTCAGCTTATGAAGACTATTGATGTGCTTGTGCAACAGTTTGTGGTTAGAGCTGAAGTTTTCGCTATGTTCTGCTGATATGCTGCCTTGCCTTCTTCGATCAGTTGAGTGCGGTGGTTACGTTGTGCTACGTTGTTGACCCAGGATTCTGGTGTTGGATCAAATATATGTACTCGTCGTGTCACTTGCTATACAACCATCCGTTTCCGAGTACTGTTCGTTACGGGATACATTGAGTCAGGCTCACTGCAATCCGTCTGGAGCAACTGCAACCAGTCGAGTGAATTTGTTGACGAATTCGAGCCAGGCGTCTTCTGGGGGTGAAGGGGTTCAGCGAGGAACGACCAGGTTTTGAGACTTAAAACTTGGGTTAAGTGACCTTAGCGTGCGATGATGCGCGTCGTTTCATGGTTTTCATTTCCATATTACGCATAACTGATGAGGTTGAAAATGATGGCGCGTCGAGAACGGGGCGCTAGGGATATAGTCTTTATTGTTAACGAACAACGGGGTCGCATGCTAGGACAGACGCGAGCGTATATACAGGCCATTTCCAGCCCACCATGCGTCACTCACCGTCCTTTCGCTCGGCGTAACATTCATGCGTAACATTCAGTCAAACTGCGAAGTCATTTTTCACTTATTTGTCCTGGTTTCGTTGCTTCCCTTCGTCATATTCTGACCTAGATAGAGTAATTGTATTGGTCTTGACTTTTTTAATTGAAGTTGCGTTGCACTCTTTAGGGTTATTCTCGGAGGCGTGACCATAGTTTTATCCCTCCGGAAAACAGAGTTCTTCACCACTACGTCCTCCGCTCTTCTCGGCCTAGGCTTGATGTCGTTTTTCGCTCGTGGACCATTTCCGGTTTGTTCCGCAGGACCCAAGCTACTTTGTTGACTTTCGTCCTTGGTGCCTGTTGTAACGCTTTTACTTTACCTCTGCTCTCTGCCACTGACGACTGTTGTACTGTTGCTGGCTGCCCTATGAGACTGCGACTGTCTGACTTTTCAGTTATGCGCCAACCCAATCAACAGAATACAGAAGGCTAAGGCTCGGTAAACAGGGAGTCTATCTACACCATAAGTTAACCGTATTTATAGATAGCCGAAACATGCTAATTTAGGAGGTCAAGATCGCCCATTTTTGTGCATCCGGTTTTCAGCCAGTGTGAGTGAGTTCCACTCCATGGGTTTATCATATTGACGGTATAGTTCGATTCGTTTTACGCGGACTGGTAATTGCTGGCCGATTAATTCTCAGTCGATACCCAACTTTAGCTCCGCTTACGTCTCTATTACCTCCCCCTTCAACTTGATTGCTCCTACCTATTTTCCGCACTTGGGCTTGGTCGTAGCTTTTTATCCTGGGGTCCACTTGTAGCCATCGCGGTTGCCTTCTTTTTCGTTTTCCCCTGCATGTCACGTCGTGTGGAGTCTGAGCGACCGACTGTGTTCCGCTTTGGTGATCAATTCCGTTTTCTAAACCAAATGTATCCAGTAGTATGTCCCACTGTGGTGCCGATGATGCTTGATCTCTTTGAGTTTTGCCATGCCGCTGTCGTAGATGAATGATATGTCTGGTCCACTTGTCCTTTCTGACCATTATCTCACAAATAACTTTACCCCACTTTCCACTAACCGTTCCGCTAACCCATCTTTCCGGGGTCTGGAAGTTTCGTACACACACCAAGTCGCCAATCTTGAAAGTGCGAAGCCTGTTATCCCGCCCCCTTCTCGGTTGTCCGTTGCGTTTGTCAACATTTCTGGGAATCAGGCTATCCAATGTCGTTCTAACTTTTCGTCCAAATAGACTTTCAGAAGGAGATTTACCCTCCAATGTGTTTGGATTCGGAGTGTTTCTATACATTCTCAAAAACGGCTGAATTGCATCTCGTGACACCCTCGTTCCTTCCGCTTTGAGAAGAGCACGTTTAAAGGTATCTACAAACCGTTCGGCTTGCCCATTCGATTGTGGATGGTACGGCGGCGAAAACTTGTGCTGGATTCCGTTTTGCCTGCAAAATCCTCTGAACAGCGTTGAGGTGAACCGGGCTCCGTTGTCTGTAACCAGCATCTCCCGGGTGCCATAATACTGGAACAGTTTGTTCAGCCCATTGACAGTGTGCTGGGCGGTTGGATTTTGCATCGGAATCACGTCGGGCCATTTTGTGTAGGAAGTCAAATAAGATTGACCGTTGATTGGTCCCGCATAATCCAAGTGGATTCTCTGCCGGGGCTTTTCCGACTCGGGCCAAGGGTGCCAGGAACATCTCGGAGGCGCCTTTGTCGCTTGTTGACAAGATTCACAACTTTGGCAGAACTGCTCGATTTCTGCATCCATCTGAGGTCAATACACAAAACTTCGCGCCAGTGCCTTTATTTGGCTGGTTCCCGAATGTCCTGAATGAAACTGCTGTAGTATTCGCTTCCGCAACTTCCTTGGTACCACGACTCGGTCTCCAAACATTAGACAATTGTCAACAATTGAAAGGGATGCGCGTCGATAAAAGAAAGGTTGTAACTCATTCGAATTTCTGACATTAGGCCAACTGGACTGCACAAACCCTATCACTTTCAGCAGGATATCGTCTTGAGCCGTCTCTGCACGAATCATGTCCGACGTTACTGGCAATTCCCTTACACTGTCAATCAGGATGCGCTAAACTTCCGACTCGAATTTGACAGATGCAATCACGCAGTCATCGTTTTCCATCAAGTGGGAACCGAGGAGGCGAGATAGAGCGCCAGCTTGGCCGAGATGTTGTGTAGATCGATGTTGTATACTGAAATCGTAAGCTAGCAGTAAGGTTGCCCATCTCTGTAAGCGACTTGTTGTGAAAACAGGAATACCTTTCTTTGATCCAAATATCGAGAGTAGAGGTTTGTGGTCCGTGATCAGTTTGAAATGTCCTTGCCGTTTCGCCATGAGCAAAATTTCTAAGGATCTGCGATTGCGTAGTTGTGCTGACCTTCTTGACTACAGCAATAATGTTAAAAAGCGGAAGTTCGTCGAGACCGCCGAACTGCAGATTATGTTAAAGAACTATGAAGGACAAACGTTTTTCAGGCACTGTGAAGTTGCGGCACATCCCTCGACCTCACATGAAGGTTTGTATTTTGGGCGGCAGGAGTCAGAAGAACCCAAAGGTGTCAGTCAGTTTTAGCAATTACAGTCTCTGTTGCAGCAACAGCAGGCGCATTTTGAGAAAGCACAGGCCAAGTTTATCAAAACGCTGACCAAGAATTTGTCACTACAGGCAGGCTCGGTAACAGGAACAAGTGAACGTTGCCCCTCAGCAGAAACCTTGACCCAGCAAGTTTGTGAGTTCCGTTACGATGCTGATGCCGGTAGTAACTTTGAATCGTGGTTCCATAAATCCGAAGACCTGTTTCGCGTTGATTTAGCCGGTGCTTCAGAGGACGAGAGAGTACGCCTCATGCTGCGGAAATTGCGTGCGGCCGAGCACGAAAAGTTCATGAATTTCATCTTGCCGAAAAAGAGCACTAATTTAATCTTCGACCAAGCGGTTGCTACTTTGCCCCAGATATTTGGAGAGCAGTCGTCATTATTCAGTATCCGATAGAAGTGCTTGGCAATGATCAAGCGTGACGACGAAGACTGGGTTACTTACTCGAGTCGCATAAATCGTGAGCGTGAACGGTCGCTGTTTCACAGGATGACCCGCTAGTCAGTACAAGTGCCTTATTTATGTTTGTAATGTAATGTAATCTCAACAGTCTATCAGCTAGACACGGAGCCAACTTAAACCATGGAGATCAGTGGATAAGCAAGTCATCGCGTCATAATCATCGTGGCATGCTAGTTGAAGGTGAGCAACACACTTCAACTAATATGCCGCAGGAAGAATGGAACATTTTGACAAAAAGAATAACAAAACATTTTTAGTTTGTTTTTCACACGCCACTTTTGCTCTTTTTTTGCCATTTTAATGTTTGTAGTATTTAACATGTAAATCAATACAAGACTGTACACAATTCTCCCACTGATTCCGGTTGCGGGCCATATCCTCAAGAGTTCTAAGCCATTGGCACTCCTCATCTTTGGGTCCCCATCCTGGAAGACGTACGGGTCCAACCGCGGATAGTCACGACGTCATCGATTTCATGTGCTGCCGCCAAGTGGAAGGCTGACCACCACGCGGTCGCTTCCAGCCAGGTCCTTGACGAGCGAATAGAGCGCGACGCGCTAGACGCTCAGGTGCCATGCGTAGGACGTGACCGAGCCATCTTAACTGGCGCAACAAAACCAGTTTGTTGAAGGGAATACTCGCATTCCCCAAGATGCGACGTCGAACGTCATTACTATTAACTCGATGTTGCCACCAAACACGCGCGATCCTCCTTAAGCAACCGTTATCGAACGCAGAAAGACGACGCATGTCTTCCACGCGAAGCGGCCAGGACTCGCACCCATACAACAATACTGAGCGAACTGACGCGCTGTAAACTCGGCCCTTTAGTGAGAATGAGACGTCGCGACGACGCCACAAGTGCCTCAGATTGACAAATGCTGATCGAGCTTTAGCGATAGGAAGAGTAACTTCTTTGTTGATAGTGCCGTCAGCAGAAACACAGCTCCCAAGTTAGACGAAACTATCTACCTGTTCAAGTTGTGCACCTTCGAAAGTGAGTACGGGAGCATGTGAAAGCCAATCCTTGAGCAGTACTTTACACTTCAGTGGGCAAAGCTCATGCCATACTTAGATGGTTCAACCGCCAAACGATCCAGAATGTGTTGCATACCCTGAGGATCGTCACCAAGTAAGGCGATATCATCAGCATAATCTAAGTCGGTCGCGCGCTCACCCGGTAGAAGCTCTAAGGCAAAATGTTGGAAACGTTCTAGTGCATTCGACAGAACGTCTTCGATTGCGAAGTTGAAGAGGAATGGGGACATAGGGCAGCCCTGTCGCACACCGCTATTCACAGTGAATTGCGAGGAAAGCTTGCCATAGACCCTCACTCTGCCGGATGTGTGAAGGTAAAGTGCTCGTAAGCTGGCGGTATATTTCTCTGGCACCCTATTCTTAAGTAAGCAACGCCATAAAGCCGGTCGATCAACGGAGTCAAAAGCGGCACGTATGTCCAGAAATGCAATGATAGTGGGCCTGTGCTAAATGTGGCGATGTTCGAGGAGCTGGCGGAGCTCGAAGATTTGATCCACGCATCCGCGGCCAGGACGGAAACCAGCTTGTTCTTCACGGTAGTATGATTCACGTACTGGGGATAGCCTGCGAAGCAGAATGGATGCCAATAGCTTAGAGGCAACCGAAATAAGACTAATCCCGCGATGATTTGCACATGAAGTGCGAGCGCCTTTCTTGAAAATCGGGACAATAACTGATTCTCCCCAAGTGGAAGGCACTTTCTCTTCATGCCAAATTTTTGCGAACAGCGCGGTCAGCTGGTTAATGATCGCCACACCGTCGTACTTGAATAGCTCCGGAGAAAGTTCGTCTAAGCCGGCAGCCTTGAAGCACTTCAAGCGTCGAATCTCGAGGCAGACTTCCGCTTCGCTGGGTGGATTCAGAGGGACGAGCCAGGGTGGACCGCAAGGTGTACTGCATGTACTGATGGATGGTGGAGGCCAGTTGAACTGCGAGTGAAAGTGCTCGGCCCAGCGGTCCATACGCCTCTGTTGGTTGGTGATCGGAGACTCATCCACCTCACAAATAACCTCACTGACACCAGACTTCCTGAGGCCAGTGGACCGAATGAGTTGGAAAAGCCTGCAAGTGTTGCCAGAGAGGGCAGCAGTCTCCATCTCTAAAGCACGCTCAGACCACCATGTCTCGCGATCCTTGCGTAGGCTTTGCTTGAGCAGCCGGTTGGCAGAACGGCGCCACTCGTTGCAATCTGATTCTGCCGGACTATCTTTGCGGCGTTCGAACAACTCCAGAGAACGAGCAGCGATCCAAGCCTTCAAGGGGAGTCGCGTTAGGCCGCAGCATGACAGTCCAGAAATGGTCATTGCCTTTCGTATACAAGTCCAGTGTTGTTCCACTTCTTGTGGTGGATTGCAACTGAGTGCATATGCCAATGAAGACTGATAGCTAGTCTGGAAAGAGGAACCAGTTAATCTGTTTATATCAATCTTGCGGTGCTTCGTGTTTCGGGATCCTCCAAAACATATACAGATTTTCGCGCAAACCAGAGCATGATCTGAATCAACGAAGGTGGACCAAAAGGACCTGCAGTCCAGTACGCTGCCGCGCCATCTGAAGCTAATTGCAATATGATCAATTTGAGACCACGGTTGTGTTGAAGAAGGGGGATGCCAGGTTGCGGAACGCTTCTTCGTACGCCTGAAGCTAGTGCTCGAGAGAAACAGACGGTTGTCCTCGCACAATGTGAGAAGTCTCTCTCCGTCATCAGAGCGGTTCTCATCGAGCGAGTGATGACCACCAAGGTGGCGTTCGTATGGTGACAGGCGGCCAACCCGTGCATTAAAATCCCCAGCAAGGATAACGACATCCGACTTTTTAGCATTAGTCAAGAGTTGTTGTAGATCCCGGTAGAATTCGTTCTTGACCGAGTCGCCACTGCAGTCAGTTGAAGCGTACACGGAGATCACAAACAAGTTGTGTCTCTCTTCGCGGTGCCTGTTGATTCTACATGAACCCCGAAGCCGAACTGCACATAGTCGGCTGTTAATAGGGAACCAGTCCAGTAGTGCCGCCTCGGCCTTGTCACTTAGTGCTATACCTACACCAGCCAGACCCGCTGAGGCTGCTTCTGGATCTCCAGAAAGACGCAGGTGATATCTGGCTTCGTGGTCAGTGGGGGATGTCAGTGTAAGCACAGTGCTGGGATCTTGCAATCGGGTTTCTGAAAGGCAGCAGACATCAATGTCTAGGGAATCTAGAATGCGCGCTAGACCGGCTTGCTGTCCAATCTGCATGAGTGTCCGAACGTTGAAGCACGCCAGACGGAACGAGGATCGGGGACGAAGGAGAGCCATAGGTTGAACCTTTTGGACTGTGGCGCAACTGGAATCGCAGCCAGATTGTTGAGCACATGAATCGGGTAACGGAAAGTGAGGATTGTTAACAAACAAACAATTGGCGTGTGATGAAGTCGCGTGAAAGTGACTAGCAGAAATAGCAGCTAATGAGCAAGTTGTAATACGGTCCATGATTTTGCGAGAGGGCGTGATACTACCCGGTTGCCCAAGCCGAAGTAGGGAGTTGACTTAGGGGACTCCCCCCCCCCGAGCCTTTGGCTAAATAACCTACCCGCAAGGCAGCGGGGCGAATTTAGGGAATCGCGCCCATTGGGAGGCTTTGACTGAATGTTCAGTTCATGCGCCTTTGTTTGGTAGCTTACCAAACAGGGGCCCAATACTCCCCATGAAGTCAGCACACCTGCTGGAATACAATGTCCCACCGAGGTGGAACATTGTCGCCGAACACTTTGCTGGAACGGGGTTCACCCGAACCACCCAGCTGGCACCACGAGGAGGTAGTTCGGCAAGCCAGCCATTTATGTTTGTGGTCTTCAAACAACTAAAGATGCGGATTCGCGAACAAGAGTACTGAGCAGAATTGAACAAAATCCCGAGATCACACTGCAGGAAGTGACGAACGAATGCCAACGGTTGATGAACTTGTAGCATGATGCTGCAATTATCCAACAGTCCTCTATCCAGAGTAGTCAGGACATCATTTGCAGGGTCAGCAGAAGTCCTCAGAAAGAATCGGTTCATGTGAGTTCACCACATTCTAAATCCTCTTCTGCTTGTTGGTTTTGCAGGGAATGGCACTTTGGTCGAAACTGCCCGTTCCGAAATCACATTTGCAATCGTTGTGGTAAGCGAGGACACAAAGAGTCGTGTTGTCTTGCGAAGCAACCAAAAATGAGCGGAATACGGCGTCGAATCCCGGTGCGCTTCCGATGTCACAACGAGGCCAAAACTGTGACAGCGACTTTCAAAGTTGACGGTGTCGGCAGGCGTAAATTTACAATTTTGAAGATCAACGATGAGGAAGTTAAGCTGCAGTTGGATATTGCGTCAGACATCACTTTGATTTGTCGAGACACATGATGTATAATGGGACGACCACCATTTGTCCACACAGACCACACAGCACGAAACCCATCCGGCGGTATTTTGAAACTTCTCGGAGAGTTGCATTGTCAGGTCAGTTTCCGTGATCAGCACATTCGTACAACCTGTTTTGTGACAGATCAACTAGGATTGAATTTGCTGGGTCTCGATTGGATGGAGGAATCGAAATTACTTGACCAGTCAGTTAACACTATATACCAGAAATTACACGTTGAGAAACCCGCGGAGACGCATAATATGAACCTCGAACTTGCAGAACTGAAACGACGCCACGAAAGTTTGTTCCAATCCGGTCGTGGATGCTGCAGGATAGCCAGAGTTGAACTGAACCTCAAATGAGATGCCAGACCAGTCTTTAGACCAAAACGTCCAGTGCCGTACGCAACACAACGAATAGTGGAGTCTGAGTTAAATAGGTTGCAGTCGGAAGGCATAATCGAGCGCGTACATTACTCCGAATGGGCGGCACCCATCGTTGTGATAAAGAAAGGAAACGGCAAGGTACGTATTTGTGCTGACTTTTCAACCGGCTTAAATTCCATGTTGGAGAACCACAAGTACCCTTTGCCTATACCTGAAGATTTGTTCACCAAGCTTTACGGTGAAAAATGGTTTGCGAAACTCGATCTAGATAATGCTTAGTTACAAGTTCCAGTAGCCAAGAACTGCAGAACTCTATTGGGGTTCAAAACGCAACTGGGTCTTTTCCAGTACAATCGGTTGCCATTCGGAATGAAAACTGCTCCCGCCATTTTTCAGCAAATCATGGATACGCTGCTGAACGATATCCCTGGGGTCGCAGTATACCTGGATGGCGCACTGATTATGGGGTCTGACCCACAAGCATTGCTGGCCACGTTAGATAAAGTGCTCACTCGTCTAGAAGAAGCTGGTTTCCGGTTACGAGCGGAAAAATGTAATTTCCTGATGGAAAGTGTCAAATTTCTCGGGTTCATCATTGACAAACATGGCAGACGTCCGGATCCCGCTAATATAGAAGCCGTCAAGCAAATGCCACCACCAAGGGATGTTGCCGAACTTCGTTCATTTCTCGGTCTTATAAGTCATTATAGTGCCTTCCTGCCAAGTCTACATCAGACAAGAGGTCCTCTGAACGAGTTACTGATGAAAGGGAAAGAATGGCGATGGACAAAGGAGTGCCAACAATCCTTTGATACTGTTAAAACAGCGCTCAGTTCGGATTTACTTTTGACCCACTTCAACCAAAACTTGAAGATTGTTGTTGCTTCGGACGCCTCCAATTATGGAGTAGGTGCTGTCATTTCTCATGTGTTCCCTGGAAGAGAAGAGAAGGCCATTGCGCACGCAGGACGGTCGCTGACAGTGGCGGAGAAAAATTACAGCGAGATTGAGAAGGAAGCGCTGGCGATTGTTTTCGCAGTGAAACGGTTTCATAAGATGCTATATGGTAGACATTTCAAACTGATCACGGACCACAAGCCTCTAAGCCCGATATTTGGATCAAAGAAAGGTATTCCTGTTTCACAACAAGTCGCTTACAGAGATGGGAACCGTACTGCTGTCATCTACTCCTGCACGAGCCACCCCTTCCATGTCTTCTCATCTGGCTCAGCCTTCCGGCTCACTACGCTCCACTGTATCTCCAAAAAAGACGAAGTGCACAGGGACACTTGTACGTGCACTTGCGTCTACTTTCTCAAAGACATGTTCCACTGGCCCCAGTGTCCGCCATCTGACCTCTTCACTTTCGCATAGTAACGTTTCACCTGGGTCAGAATTGTTACAGAACCACGATGGACAATTTGCCTAGAGGTTGTGTTACATTCAACCCATTCATAGACCTGTTCCATCGCACCCTCAGGATTGCTACCAGCGTCTCTTGTTCCAGGTGTGTCCGCTGCTGAGCTTATCGGGGTCTGACTTTCCATACACAGTACTCCAGAGCTTCGACAGGTAGGGTATAGGAGTTAATCGTCTGTGTCTTTTGCAGAAATTACGTGCACTATTTCACATGCTAGCGCTTATAACATGTACATGAAACTCAGTCTGATTGAAGGGTAAAAGTTAACCGAAATATGGTTGGCGGCATCTGGTTTCGGATTTGCCTGTCACTGTGGCAAGCCACAGGACGCCTGCGCCTACAGAGGGACCATGGTTGGCTTACACTGCACCACCCACAGCTCCAACCACACACCCCATATCCAGTGTGAACCAGAAGGAATAAGACCGAAAGGCATGTGGATTGGAGCAACGTTTCATCAACGGAGCCGGCCCACACTCACAGACAAATACAAGCACACTGTATTTGGGAATCAAGCGCACACAAGGCGATTGCTGGACCGTAGTCCGCTCCACACTGAGTGCATGGAAGCGCTCTTCGAGCCTTACACGGCCACAAGGACCGTACACTCCGTCCCCACCAGCAACGACCAACTGTCTCCTAGAGCCAGTATGGACGACGTAGCGGGTAATAGACAGTTAGGCACCTTGTCAAGATGTACATCACGTGCAGCCACACCGGGAATATCAAGCAACAGCCAATCACTTGAAACGATAATACAAAATAAAGTAAATCGAATAACACATACAGATACGGAGACATAACTGTTCACTAAATGAGCATATAAAATATACTGGTTATCAACAAATCCGTGATAAGTTCATGACGTCAGAAAATATATCTTAAGAAACTGCAACAAACGCTAAAATTTTATCGAGGTTAACTACAACTAGATTAAACGATGTGTGCAAGTTTATAGACGATAGTTAAGGTAGACATTAACATGACATAAGAAAGCATAAGGACAATATAGCGAACCCACCACCTGAAATACAGAGACTCGGCATGCAAGCACGCCGTTAGTAAATCAAATGCAACGTGCCTACAAATGCTGCGCTAGTCCTGCCTACTTTCTCTGTAGGACCCGTCGTCGCTTCAGTAGTGGTCCTGAGTGGCCTCGCTCATGGTTCACTAGGCCGACCTGACTCAGGCACTCGCGACCGCATGTGCTACAGCATCATGCACTCAATGTCTATAGAGTACAACCCATCGACGCTTACCGCTTCCGCACTTGCCGCTTCTTCTCTGCATGCAGGAGGTCTTTCTACTGCTCCTCGGCAACTGATTTAGTAATCAGATCGCGCCATGTACGCCGATCAACCGTCTTCTATTCCCATATCCTTCAATCAAGAGTAGAACGTGACAGGCGCACTGTGATCATGTCCTGGTAACGAAGCTTCGGTTTCCCCACATGCCACTTCCCAATACTCAGCTGACTATATAATAGCTGTTTCTGTATCCACGTCGAATCCATTCTGCTCACATGACCGAGCAGCCTCAGGTGTCACAGCAAAAGTATACAGTCTACTGCATATATTCCACTACGGCGCAACATTTCCGTGTCTGCAACTCTGTCGCCCCAAACGATGCGCAAAATCTGTCGCAAAAACTGTTGATGGAACCGCTCGAGATACCTCACATCTCTCCGGTACATCGTCCACGTTTCGCTACCGTGTAGAACGGACAGCACCATGAATTTGTACACCATCAGTTTTGTGCGAACGGTAACCCGATAGTTGTTCCACACTCGGTACTCTAGCTTTCCGAATGCCGCCGCTGTCTTCGACACGCGGATACGAAGCTCACTGTGTATCTGCTGGTCTGTCGAAATCACACTCCCAAGGTAGCAGAAGCGGGAGATGGTATCCAGTACTTCAGCACCAATGCTGATTTTCGACAATATTGAAGCTTGTACCTCCGGTGAATGCGGAAAGAGACAGACGGTTTTGCGTGCACTGATTGTGAGCACGAATTAAGCCGCTGTCGAAGTCAGAGCACTAGTTATGTGCTGCAACTCATCCGCGCTGTATGCAAACAACGGACCGTCGTCAGCAAACAGCAACATACGGATAGTTGTCTCACAGACTAGGGGTCTCGCACCGAGACGACAGATGTTCAGCAACCCACTGTAAGCGCAAGCCGCAACAAAAACACAGGACATCATTGCATGAAGGTAAAGATTAAATAGAGCAGGAGCTAATGAACAATGATTTATAACGGGTAAAAAAGCAGGTGCTTGACATGTCCCGTAGGGTGTTAAGCTTGAAAACGAGATAGATCAAGGGATAATGGAGTCGTCAATTCGGGCGATTACAGAGTTAACTGCACTGTCGTATAAAGGGAGTTTGAAATGAGAATGTACGCACACAAAGCAGTAAGGGGAGTGGTTATTGATCACATAATAGGTGAGAAAAAATTAAAAAGATAGCAAGGACAACGCTTACTCGTGTGCAACTATTTTGGGTCGACAGGATACAGAAATCCAGTTTCTATAGTAGTAGCGTTTATCAAATTTCGTGCAAGGGGGTTAGAGTGACTCATTCTCGAGTAGGGTTATGGCACTATCCCCTGTCTGCTGTGCATTAGTGCCAGCACCTGGTGCTCATTGGCTATAGCACGTAGTGTAAATGTGACAGAGTATCGTCAAGGCGTTTTTTGAAAAGGGATGGGGTGGGTGCATTAATTACATGCTCCGGGAGGGCGTTCCAGGGCTGTGACACTCGAAGGGAGAAATAATTTCGCCGACATTCCAGGCGGCTGTACTGCGTGACTAACTTAAACTGGTGACCTCTTAGCGAGGTGTTTTGACTGAGTATCAGAAGGGAATGGCATGGGTGGTTGAGGTTTCTCAGGATCTGGTACACCATTATGAGATCGCCCCTTAGACGCCGATAACGTCCACTGTATATTTTGAGGGTCTTCAGCCTGAGTGAGTAGGGGAGGCTGGTCAAACCTCTGACGCTCTACGTTGCCCTACGTTGCGCAGTATCGAGCGCTGTGAGATGGTGCTTGAGTCAGGGTTGCCACGCTTGGAAGCGTATTCCGCGTGCGGCTTCACGTATGCACTAAACATTTTTGGAAAGACTGAAGGGTCAAACTTCCCGAAAGCTCTGCGAAGAAGACCGAGGTACTGGTTCGCTTTCTTAGCTGCCTTTCCAGTCTGCTTCAAACAACCGAGGTCATCTTGAACTATTACGCCGAGATCGCACTCGTGAGAATCCCGCTGTAGAATTTGTGGTCCTAGGCGGTACTTGTGCATACTCTTGTGACGTATGCTGAGAACTTTGCACTTGGTGACGTTGAAATGCAGCATGTTCTCGATGGACCATGTGTACGCTTTGTCCAGGTCCTCCTGCAACACTGTGTGATCTTCCACTGTAGCTATAATACGCCATACTTTAGATCATCAGCAAATAGCAAACAGTTAGAAGATAGCAAGCTTGCGAGCTAAATTATGAAAACCAGGAACAGGCTGGGTCCAAGTACCGAGCCCTGAGGTCCGCCGCACTGAACTTCGATGGATTCTGATAGGTTGCTTCGGACCCTCACATTCAGGTGATGTTGCACGAGAAAGTCTCCTATCCAGCCCAGAAAAGGATCGCCGATTCCATATTTCTGGAGTTTGTGGAGGAGAATGCGATGGTCTGTACGGTCGAATGCCTTTGAGAAATCCAAGTAGGCCGCGTAGACTCCTACACCAGCGTCCACAGATTCCGTCCAGCTTGCACGAGCAATCAACAGATTAGTGGTACAGGAGCGATTTTGGCGAAATCCGTGTTGCTCCGGAATGACAATTTTGTTGTTCTCCAGGTACCCCATCAAAGCCTCAGCTACAATGGACTCCATAAGCTTAGAGATCACAGGAAGTAGTGTTATCGGGCGATAATTTGCTGGTTCAGCACGACTACCACTTTTATAGATTGGTGTGATGATTCCGTGCTTCCTCATCGTGGGGACGTGCAGCTCGTTCAGACATCGTTGAAAGAAAATTGCTAGTGGTCCTGACAAACTCATGGCAACAACTATCAACGCCTTCGGGTGAATGCCGTCCGCACCCGGGGAGCTGAATTTGCGCAAAGACATCAGCCACTTCAGTACAGCTGCGGAGGTGAACGATATGTGATTAAGCCCTGATGGTGGCATTATTTGCTTAGCCAGGATGTATGATGATTGCACGCTTTGGAAGGTACTTCCAAATTGTTGTCCAAGAAGATTGGCCGCCTCTTGTGCGGTTGGAGCTAGCCCGTATGCTGTGTGCAGAGCAGGAATACCGCGCTTAACGCGTCGCAAATTGTTTACGTGTCTGTATAGCAGTTTGGGATTGGAGCAAAACTTTTCCACTAGACCTTGTTGGTACTTTAGTCTATCCTCTCGGACCAGTTTGACACAGTGGTTTCTTTGTATTGTGTAGACATCCCAGGCATGGTCGTTCGGGAAGGCTATGTAGGTGTGACATGCCAAGTCCCTTAATGCCATGCATTTACGTGTCCTGCTCCTTATTAAAGACTTCATCATTTTAGGCCGGCAGAGTTTGGTTTCAGGTGTCCTTGCCACGAGCTTGGTAAATATATTGACGAACTTACCCCAGGCCACCTCAGGGGTTAATTCAGCTAAGAACGACCAGCTTGTTGCATCAATGAGGTCGGATAGGTCGTCATAGTTGGTTACGACATTATATTCCTCGGCATGCTCTATAGGATAATCCGCGTAGCACATGTATTGAAACACTAGCGTCACATGATCACTGCGACCCAAAGGAGGATAGGTTATCGCTCTCTCGACCATCAGTTCTTCATTGGTGAATATTCGGTCCAATATGGATGGCCTGTCATTTCCCCTGAACCTGGTGGGCATAGTGACGTGGCCATAAAGCGGGAAGTCTGAAACCAGATCTTGCAAATCTGCTTTGAATTGCTCTCCTGACGTAGCCTGGGATTCGACAGCATGTAAGTTGAAGTCACCGGTGACTAGAATGTGACTGTACTTCCTGTTTATCACTTACCTCAACGCCGCCATCAAAATGCAGTCCATCTCAGGAGTAGACGATGGTGGGCGGTAAACAACAACCAATAGGCCAAGATCGTTCCCTCTCAGCCGGAAATTACACCAACTGGCGTCAGGTACATCGGTTCCCGAATCGTTTATGGGTTCGAATTGCATGTTGTTACGAAAGTAGAGGGCTACCCCACCACCTTTGCTGGTCCGGTCCTTCCGGACATGCCCGCTAGCTCGATTTCAACATCCGTTGTCTCGCAGAGCAACCACGTTTCGATGACAGAGATGAGGTCCCAAGCTGCAGACGCATGTCGAAGTCTTAATTCAGCTAATTTGCTGAGTAGACCTTGGGCATTTGTGTACATGCATGAGAGATTCTCGGAGACCAAAAGTGTGTGAGATTGGATGGATGAAGCAAGTGAGTTTGCGCCGACCAATAAAGGGTCGGCGACTAATCGTTCTTGGATGGGTTGCATACTCTCGAGAAATATTTGATATATAAGCAGGTATCAGATGCCCCGGAGCCCGGTGTTTGCTCGTGTTCTGCTGTGTCCCTTCGGATATTATGGTTATTCTTGAAACCGTCCCCGAATCAGGTCCTGCAGTTGGTGTTTTCATTAAGAGTTGTGCCTCTACTGAATTGCCATTAGAAGATGCTGGTGTTCCCGCTGATTTCAGACGAATTCCTGCTGGCAATCTGCAACGGAATTTAGTCCACCTCTTTCGTAGGGTTTGTGCCGTTAGTTCTGACTGTAATAAAAGTTTCAACAGCCTGTGACCGCACCCCTTATCGTTTGGTGATATGGGGATCCTTATCAACGAGGTGACCACCACATTTTCGAGAGAAAGAGCCTCCCGGATGTTGTGCCATTGCTCGCGGTCGTGCATCTGAGCATCGTCGGAAGAGGAATCAGCAAGCTCAGTAACACCGTGAGCAATCACTGTTTTCTTATCTTGAGTTTTTCTGTATCTCTCTTTGTTAGCGGGATCCACTGAACGTTCTTTCCACGGGATTTCGGGTAGTATGCGCACTCCATTTGATTGGTTGCGGAGACGATTCGCAGACAGCAGAACGGCCTCAGTCTCGTCCGCCGAGTTTAGTGTTACCGGAAGTAACCGGGGTTCGCCGTAGTGAAACGCGTTTGGGTGGCGCGAGATTCTTTTTAA
Organism: Dicrocoelium dendriticum; assembly: GCA_944474145.2. Lineage (NCBI taxonomy): Eukaryota > Metazoa > Platyhelminthes > Trematoda > Plagiorchiida > Dicrocoeliidae > Dicrocoelium > Dicrocoelium dendriticum. The sequence goes on along the minus strand of OX104067.1, from coordinate 72,771,457 downwards.
TGTCATGAGATTATCATGGACACCGATCGACGTACAGATGGAACCCCACTGCTTTCGATCGTCCGTCAACTTACCCTTAATTGTATTGGATTTGGATTCGGGGACATATGTGCATACAAGGTTTAGGGCACCATGGTTGCGCCCGGTAATAATAATAATAAACATTGTGTCAGCTGTACGCCGTAACGGCGCTTCGCTTCCGCGCGACCACCATCAGTCGCGCGCGGGTTGAGTATACTGCGAGGACGCCCACCCCTACGCGGATTCGAACCGGTTACCTTATGGTTGCAAACAAAACGTGCAGACCACTCGGCCACCGGCCGACGTTGTGCCTGGTGGCTACTGGATTTGGATGTGTAGGCTTAGTATCAGGTGTTTTCTGTGAATTTGTGAACGGCACTGATGGGTGCCATCCGTGCTGCGACACTTTAGTTTTCTCACAGTCTGTGTGT
>OX104067.1:72715194-72770505 GCA_944474145.2 Dicrocoelium dendriticum | reverse complement strand
ATAGAAGCAAAATCCTACTAAACACGTCTCCTTCCTGTACTTTTAAACCTCTGGCTGCGCAGCGGACACATCGGTAAACGACCCTGTCGTACTTCACCCGTGACGGGTTACACTTTCTGCTGCTGTAGCATACGAAATTGACGTAATGAAGAAGCATAAAGTCTAAAAACAAGCTATTAAACTCGTCGAAACTTTCAAAAGAACGCTCACGGAAGATTTTCTGGAAATCAGACTTCATGGCGTACGGATTCGAAAAAATTGTTCTTTCCACGTATTTGGTTTCCGACGCATTCAAACAATTAACAAATCACATTTGCACCGATTTAAATAAAACTGCAAAGGCAGAAAGATAGCCGAGAGTAATGCCACAAAATGACCATAAACTATTTGTTGCGCGCTAGGCTTTGCGGGGTAGCGTGGCGTGCCTGGCTTCTGATACATTTAAACAAATGCAATATCACATTTGCACCGATTTAAATGAAACTGCAAAGCCATAAAGCTAGCCGGTATTCATGCCATAAAATTACACGAAACCATTTATTGCGCATTAGGTTTTACGGGGTAATTGTTGGAGCTGGATGGGTTGCGTGCGCGGCCCGTTAGTCGCAGACCTAGCAGAGCACTTTAAAGATGGCGACCTTGGTTGATTCGTCAGACTGGAGTTTAACGATTGACCTCTAGACCCTGTTATTTTAATCTTTTATACCTTCAGAAATGTGTTTTAGTGTGCTATAAAGCTACCAACCGCTTGCCGCTGATTCGAATGCCTGTAAATTCGGTTAACGAAATGCTACAAATTTGATAGATTAATAAGACAAAAATATCCACACCCATATGTCCAATATTGCACAGTGCGCGCATTGTAATGCTAAAAGTCAATTTTAGGTCGCTCGTTTTCATGGATGCTGTATTTAACTAATTCGCCGTCTTGGAAATCCGTTAAAACATTGAATTTCCGCCAGTTATATCCTGAAAGCTAAATTTGTACCAAGTTTCTCGGCACGTGCGTTCGTTAATTGTCCGTGGGTTATCTTTTTGACGTCTTCTCGGCGTCCTGTCTAGATGTTGTTAGACGCAAAACTGAACAGAGACGAGATGTGCAGCGAAACGGTTTGAGATGAATGCAAACTAGTGCCTGGTCAATCAGCTGTGCACGCTGTCTTGCTAAAGTGCCAATATTCAACTCGCGTTACTATGTATCTACGTATCGATGGTGAAACGTCCAAGTGCGTAATGCATACAATATTCCAGGTGGGGTCGGATGAGTGCCGAAAATAGCTTCACAACCAACTTGGCCGTTAGGATTCCGAAAGAGGGGCGGATATACCACATCATAGTAAACCCTCAACAAGCAGTTTTCTTCCAGTTGTCTTCAGAATGAAGTGCTGGTGCGTGTACAAATCCTTAATCAATCTTCTGAGTGACAACAGGGAGTTCAACACCGCCGAGAAGATATCGGGTGGGAGGAGTAGCAGCTCCGATTCGGAGAACAAAGCACCTGGTCCTAATTGTGGGCATCAACCATAAGGTATACCATACCCAGAGCCTACCCAAGGCCCGCCGAATTGCCTCAGGAACTCCCTGGATTTCCACAATATTCCAAAGCTATATATCGTCAGCAAACATAAGTGATGACACCGCTAGCTCTCCCGGCAAGTCAGTTAAAAATTGATCGCGAACAACAATGGCCCCAATCCCGAGCCCTGCGTCACACCAATAAGGACAGCTTGCCTGAGCGAAAGGCTACGCCCCACCCGTACGCACTGTTCCCTCCCATCAAGGAAGGTAGACACCCATTGAAGGGCGCGACCAGATATCCCGTAAGATCTCAACGTTAGTGTGAGCCGATGATGTGGAACTGTCAAAAGCTTTCGAAAAATCTACGAATAGCACGTCTACAGCGTGGCCACGGTCTACCGCTTCGGCCCAGCTTTCACGAGCTACAAGTAGATTAGTCTGACATGAAAATCCTTTGCGGAATCCATGTTGCGCAACACTGAGAAAGTTGAATCTATTCAGGTGGTCCTCCACTGAATCCCTTATCAGCTTTTCATACAACTTGACTACTACGCTTGTCAAGCTGACAGGCCAGTACTTCGCGGGTAGGGCGCCGTCATCTCCCTTAAAAATCAGACAGATGATTGCCTCCTTCCGTTTCGAAGGTAGGCTGCAGTTGTCCACCGATGTTAAAAACATGCATGTGAGCGCACCACTCAGCTCAGTGGCCAATTCATGCGACAGCTTCGGAGAAATTGAATCTGCACCGGAAGCTTTAGAGGGATTAATGCCTTGCAGTAGCTCGAAGACCTGAGTCTCCGTCATGCTAAATTCAGCTAAGCAAGAATCCTCTGGAATTCTTGAAACCGATGCAACCTGTGGTAAAGAGGTCTCCCGAGCAATGACCCCAGTATACTGAGCATTCTCTTTACAAGCCTTGTCATAGTCAGTTTGCGCAGGACCCTGTCTGCTCGCAATAAAGCCGGTACAGATAGTTTGCCCCGCTGTGTCTTTTAACGTAAGCTAACACTTCTTGGGATTAGCTGCGGCCGAGTCCGCTAAACCCGGCTCGTATTTGAAGACGAGCAATTCTGAGATGTTGCCTACATTTATTTCTACTCTCTCGATAACTATCATAGGTGCTGGCTGATCGAGCTGCTTGGTAGGTTCGCCAGCATCTAGACCGTTTCTTGAGTAGGTAATTGCCCGTGGTATTTATCCATAGAGGTTGAGCCTTTAACACTCTTTTCCTAAGGCGTGGAATATAGGGTGCGGAAACCTCCGTAAGGTATGCCTTAAATTTATCCCAGGCTATCTGGATAGAGTCAGCCATCGAGATCTCACGGTTCAGAAATGAAGCCTTAGTTCGCACTGCACTGAAGTCCGCCCGCCAACTAATTGGAAAAAATTAGACAGCGGTCTCTTGGTGCCTTGGAAGAGCACATCGAAAGGATATGCATGCTTGATCGCTAGACCCCAGAGGTGCACCGTATGAAACGTCAGGCACGAAGTCCAGGGACGTAGCGTAAACCAAATCCAAAGTAGATGGTATTTGGTTGTCCATATACCTAGTGGGAATGTCAACGAACTGGTGCAAAGGCACTTGGAGAGTCAGTCCAAGAAGTCTGCACCGAATGTTACTAATGCCAAATTGCAAGCTACATCGGCCAACCAGACTTCCGGGAGGTTTAAATCCCCTAGAACTAAACATTTATTTGCAGAGTGAGTGCAAATAAAGTTAGTATCTCCCTGAAAGAACTTCTAGGAGTTCTGTGCATCACTATATCTGGAAACGGGTAGAGGAAGTACACAAAACAGCTGATAGGGCTTCAACAGTCTGAGACGACGACTGGAATGTGCAGGTCCTCAACATGTCTAAGTTACAACTCGCATACAGTACAACGACTCTGCCTTGGTGACCAACGGAGCGATCAGTTCTAAGCAGCGCTCAGCTAGGTAAATCTACCTCACCGTCCGTGATATCCGGAGACAACCACGTCTCAGTGAAAGCAAGTATGTCGGAACGAGATTTGTCTACAAGTAAACCCAACTCGTGCACCTTGTTTCTTAGACTACGCACGTTGCTAAGTACTACCTCAAGGAAGTCGGCACGACCATCCCTGGGTCGTGCGCCATCAGGATGGGTCCTGGTAGGGCGGAAAGTAACTTCCGGCTGACCACCTGAAAACCAACTAGACGGAGGCCTTGCTCACCAGCCGCCCTTCTAGTTTTAGGTCTTTGATAGCCTTATTTAACTTCAATCTATCTGCAAGTCGTAGGACCGGCTGAACGCTGACACCACTACCCTTAAGTTTGAATGCAAATCGTAGTAATGATTTGCGTTCCTCCGGGGTAGAAAGGGCTACGCGAAGTAGTCGGGGTCTCGGATTTGGCGTGGCGATAGGAACTTCTCCAATCTGGTCAGCTTTCTGACAGTGACACCAGGGAAACCAGGTGGAAGCAGCTTTCTGACACAGTTTCAGCCACTTGATGTCATCCAAGATGCGTTCTCTTGGGAGAGCGGCCGCAGATTCAGTAACGTTACGGAATATAACGCTACTATCAGTGAAAGAGTCGGCATGACGGGGAGTGTTTACCCCACGTGCCTTGGAGTCAACATCTATACAAGCTGTTTTTACCTCTGGCGGTGGGACTGTCCCTGTCTTCACAGACGACGCCGAAGCAACGGTAGCGTAGGCTTTTAGCTCTATTGCCGGCGTCTTACTAGTTCCTGGGTCTTCAAGCCCCTTCGAAGTTTTAAGAGCAGGTCTAGTTCGCTTCTTCTTTTGGCTCACTGGCGCAGGGGCCGTTGAGTTTGTATCGCATTGAGCAGTTACCAGCACTTCGTCAGAACGTGTTGGTTCACTGGCGGCCGAGACAGTAAGCATGTTTGGAAAGTTCTGCGTAAAATCGTCGGACGACTTTCCGGCTGTCAAAGACGGCATCTGTTTCGATGCCGTGGCAACTATTTCTCTGGGTTTAGCAGAGAGCTTTTGGTATTTCCGCAGCCTATTTTTCTTCACTTTGATCGGTTCATGAGGAGAATTAGCAATATTACCTGGATTGGCCGGTAGGATTGCGGCTTTATGACAGAGTGATAGACTCCAGTGGATGGATGGTCAGCCATGTTGCCGTCTATTGCAGTGTCTTCAAACGAAATATTCAAGGATTTTAAAATCAAATCCATTATCTTATCGAGCGGAGCAATAGAGGCGAGTTTAGCTATTGCATCCTCAACATCTGCCAACCTTGAAGCCAGCGCTGAAAGTCTAGCACCGGTGACAGCCGGGCGCGTCGATCTTTGAGCGCAGCATTCAGCACAACTGAAAAAAAGTGAACGCTTGATGATAGCATTTTGTACTGGTCAGCTTGTAGGTCGGTACAGCTTTCGTGATACCAGCGGCAGCAGACGTCACACTGCATACCGCCAGATACATCTGTTACTGGCTCTGAACAGTTAATCTGTCCGCAAGCTGCAGTAGACTCATCAAACGAGGACCCCATAGGTCCATCCGTCTAGGTGTTTAGCGAGACAGCCATGTTCATGTAGAAAACAGAGTAGAATTACAACACGTATACAATAGGAGGACGATTGAAAAAAAGGAAAAAACCGGTTTCCAGACGGGAGTAAATCTGGGAACAACCGGAAAAATTACCAGTAAGCGCCAGTCGCTTTGGCCAGTACCACTTTAATCGATGCTAGATATCTTGGATAAGAGAAAATTTGACAAACGTCAAATTTCTTTTTGTGTTTATTCAAACACGGTTTTGCACGTTAGTTCAGCTGAAAAGCTTCATCAGTGTGACACGCTAAAAATTCGAGTTGTCGCGTAGTACTCGCAGATCAGCAGCATGAAGCTATATTTGCCTCAAACATGCGTAACACTAATGCAGTATTGGTAACGAACTTAGAAATTATTCACTACTAGGTGTAAAATATAAGTATACTATTTCTAAGCCCATTTATTAAAAATACTTGCCGTTTACTGATAGTCTCGTCCTGGACTACTTAATTAATCTCCTATTGTACCGATATTTTAGGCTCGGAACTTTAATGTGAAAGGTATTATTAATATAATGGAATATGTAACACTGGGGGTTTGTGAGTTTCGAAGCAGCTGATACATCATAGCTGACATATTCAAGTGGCTTCTTTAACAGCGAAGATTTTGTAAAGTCATAAGAAACGTATGCAGAATTATGGTACCTGTGAATTATCAGTTTATCCATACATATGAACAACGAGCCCTTCCTCTGAAGCGTGCTTTTGGCCACTCACCGAAATCAAAAGGAGATGAAGATAAATATCTTTATATGTCCATGGATGTTGTTAACTAATGTTCTAAATCATTATCGGTGGTGTTTAGGGCGTAAAATCTTTCTTTTTAATCGTACCTTCTGTCAGCGCAAGTGTAGTTGGCGCGCCATGGATGACAAATAATTCGTCACAGTGGTAGTACGTACATACAAGACTGTAATCGATTACCGCGTAACGTTGACGGAATACGCACCCCTTCCGCGAGAGCAGCGAAAACTTGTGCGGTCGTGTGAGTGTTATAACGCCCTAAATGACCAGACTTTTTGCCGTCAGCAGTCTAAATGTACACCTTATGGAGGACAGTTTGGTTACCCAAAATATTTTCCAAAGCCCCCTGAAATTTAAAAAAGTATATTTCATGGTTAAAATATTGTAAGCACGAAGCGGAAAACCACGTACTAATTGTAGTTAGGCTATGCCGTAGCCGTGTGGCCAAACCATAAATGATTGTGAATGACCAAACCTTGTCCAAACGAAACTAATTTAGAATGACTTTTAGTCAAACGGTATGCCTTAGCTGATGTTATCCCACCATATATCGTGAGTGCGCTGCTTTCGGAGCCTTTATGCTGCCAGCACAATCCTCAGAGTCAAATGATATTATAAAGCACTTGGTTCCAATTACCTCGGCAATAAATGTGCCACTGATGGAGCCTATATACAACGTGCACGAGCCCTGTAGCCGTGTGCTATGACAACCCACCTGGGTCGTATTACACGGGCAGCCAAGGTGCCGCTAGTCCAGTTAATTGTTAGAAGTGCTTTATTCCGAAAATAGCTCAGAAACCGCAATAACAACGGTGCATTGTATTTAACAGAAAGCAGCGAACTAAGGTTCGGCGTTGTTTAGTATATTTGTGCCTTGGACGCGCATGTCACCTGCAGGATGTCATTACACAAAGTCGTATTCATCGGCTGAAATATAATAGTAGTGTGAACGTATAGCCTACTGTCGAAAAATTGAATAAGAGTTTTTATCTGAACAAGCTTTTTCCTTCTCAGCATTTTCGTTAGTGGGCTAGCGTTCATGTCGACGCTACAATGAAGTAAAAACGGGAGTTTTAATGGCACAGAATAACTTACTTTGGCACCCCATTCTGCATAATACCTCTGGTTGAGGGGAACGCGACCGCTCCCTTTTCACAACCTATGGATGAAAGGTAAGGAAAAAGATCATCAGTACCAAGTGCATGTGCAATATGTTGGGTTACGGTTTGTTGACTCTTACTTTGATAGGAAATAATCTCATCACTGAAGGAACTCATGGTCTGTCAGACGGCGATTGATGGGGTGTCGCTCAAAAAGAAAGCGGTTAACTGGGTGATTGTAAGACAAGTGGAAGGTTGTGACTTTAAGCTTGAGTCCCCTTCTAATGAGGTTAACGCGAGTTTGGCAGTTAGTATCACGTGAGCTGAAAGATTTAGAATAATAGAAGCAAAATCCTACTAAACACGTCTCCTTCCTGTACTTTTTGACTTCTGACTGCGCAGCGGACACATCGGTAAACGACCCTGTCGTACTTCACCCGTGACAGGTTACACTTTCTGCTGCTGTAGCATACGAAATTGACGTAATGAAGAAGCATAAAGTCTAAAAACAAGTTATTAAACTCGTCGAAACTTTCAAAAGAACGCCGAAGGAAGGTTCTCTGGAACTCAGACTCCATGGCGTACGAATTTGTAAATACGGTTCGTTCCACGTATCTGGTTTGCGACACATTTAAATTATAGCAATAACACCTTTGCACAAAATTAACTAAAACTGCAAAAGCAGAACAATAGCCGGGAATTATGCTATAAAATGACCATAAACTATTTATTGCGCCCTAGGTTTTGCGGGGTAACTGTGCAAATCTGGCTTCCGACACATTTAAATAAATGGGATATCACATTCGCACAGAAATGAATAAAACTGAAAATGCCGAAAGATAACCGGGAAGCTTGCGGTAAAAAGCCACTAAACGATTTATTGCCCACTAGGCTTTGCGTGGTAACGGTGCTGCGACTACGTCGCAGCGTGGCGTGCTTGTGTCACAACTCGTGGCCAGCTTGGCGTTGCGTTTGGTTACGCCAGCCAAAATGATGATCGTCGCGTGATCAAGGAGTAAATACCTTGATATGGAATGCTGACTTCAAAAGGAAGCAATTTCATTGGAGTAACATATGCATACATTTCACGCGCACTGCTCATTGTTTGAAACGGCAATCAAGCGACGAAGTCTATTTGGTTCCCGCTCACTATGTTGGGGGAAGGGCACATTTTTGTAAGGGTGGGAAAGGGTTCCGGTGCATTTTATGCAGTGATATCAAAGAACCTTGGAATTGCTATATCGTTTATCGTTACTCCTGATGGTATTAGAAGATAGTAAATAAATTGCTAATGGAAACCGGAGTGCTCCCTGAATACGGTTATGATAAAGGAAAATGATAACTACCGGTATATTGGAACGCTGGAACATTGTATTTAATGGGAGCAAAAGCTCGTGCATTACATGATACATAGGGTAAAATAATTCGGGTCGGCTGAGATAAAAGACCAAGCAACCTTAAAGCGTTTTGGAATCGCGTGTTAGACGTAGCTGCATCAGCCTTATGCGGCGTTTAAAACGAATGCACGCCGGCGTAAAGCGTGGCATCCCACCACGCCCTCCGAAACGGCTATGGAAAGGAACTAGGTAAAAAAGAATAAAGGACAAAAACTCCATAAAGTAGAAGGTAGTTATATCAGGGAATATTGCGGTGTAGCTCGGCCAGATGACAAGCCAGGCGGGTTTTAAAATCTACCACCGCGGTTGCCAAAACTAAATCGACAGGCGGAGAACTACACGGTCGGCAGATTCGCAAAGCTAAGTAGTGTCGCCTGCAGTTCAGCCGAACGTGTTGATGTGTACGCCTCAGTGGGTGGCCACGTAGGTTTGAGCACGATTGGTGCAGTGTGCGTAGGTGGCGACAGGGATGTCCAGTGTTGGATAAGATCATGAATACAAGGAGAAGGTCACCCCGTAGACGTCGGTACTTAAGCGAGCAGAGGCCCAGGCAATGAAGTAGTTGTGGATAATCTAGGTGTTTGAGACCTCGGACCAGTTTGGTGCTCCTCGTTGTGGGGCTGCGAGTGTACGTTGGTCGTACAACAAACAGGGGCTCCAAGTCTGAATAGCAAACTCCAAGTGGGGTCGAAGATAAGTGTTGAGGAGGAGGTGGAAGTTGCTAGGGTTTCTCCTACCAATGGTTTGTTTCAGCATCCCCGCCATGTGCTTAGCAGCAGCAGATGCTTTACGGCAGGATGCGCATATAGAAATCCCCGTCTGGGTAATGATACCGAAGTCTCTTTCGGCTGAGTAGTTCTGGAGGATGGATGCTCCCAAGTAATATATAGGAGAAAATACGGAAGGGCGGGAAGAAAGTACGCGATATTTCGAAGTCTTTAGTGAAAGGTTGTTTCATATGGACCACGGATGTAGACGGTCGAGGTCCATCCGATGTGCGTGGGCAACTTCCGGCACGTTAATTGTGCGTCACAGAATCGTGTCATCCGCATATAGCAGCTACGAAGACTCCGCTTGCGGTTTGACGTCATCAACGAAGGCTAGGCAGAGCTCCGTTCCGAGAACAGACCCCTGTGGAGCACCGCTTGCGGCAGGGATGCGTGGAGACAACGTTCCGTCGACGCGTACTTGGATAACACGGTTTTGAAGGTAGTACCGGATCCTGTCCATTAAGTTCCCTGAAACGCCGTACGACAAATGTTTCTGTAGTAGAAGGTCGCGGTTTACGTGTACAGCAAAGTTGTGGAACATTAAGGTAAATAGTTAATGGAACGCACGTGCTTGGAATGTGGTGATAAGAAGTTTCGCTGTGCTTGTTTTAAATGCTGTATTTCTCTGCTTTCACATTCAAAGAAGGAACAGTTGTCCACCAAATATGTGTCACTTGTGATGGTGAAATGGAGAATCAGGAACTTGCAAACCCAACGTCAATGATGAAAAATTGCACGATTTCATGGAAATTCAGTGTTGACAATAATGTGATCGCTCGCGTTTCTGTTTGATAGTATCCATGAGGGCAGCGAAATATGGTCATGTGACGGATTGTGAATGTTTCAGCTAAGTAATCGGTCAAAGGAACGGTTGTAAAATGTAGCACGGTTTGATATGAGGTGTTAGTTCAAAAAATATGTGTGTTTGAAGGAAAACTTACACGTATAAAATAGTGCGTATTATATAGAAGTATGCATATACTATACCATTATATATGGTTGGCGGCATTCAGTTTCGGATTTGCTTTTCACTGTGGCCAGCCACAGGAAGCCTGCGCCTACAGAGGGGCCGTGGGTGGCTTGCGCTGCTAACACACAGCTCCATCCCCACACCCCATATCCAGTTTAAACCCGAAGGAATAAGACCGGGAGGCAGGTGAATGGGAGCCAGGTTTCATCAACGAAGCCGGCCCACACTCCTTCACAAGCAAACACAAGCACGCTGTAGTTGGGGAAGCAAGCACACACAAGGCGGTGGCTGGACCGTAGTCCGCTCCACACTGATTGCATTGGACCACGTTGCTTTTAACACGACCCCAATGACATGCACGCCGTCCCCTCCAGCGACGACTAACTGTCTCCTGGAGCCAGTATGGACGAGGTAGTAGGTAATAAACAGGTAGGCACCTTGTCAACATGCACGTCAAGCGCAGCCACACCAGGGATATCAGGCAACCGCCAATCATTTGAAACGACAAGATGAAATAAAACAAATCTAATAATGCATACAGATACGGTGGCGCAACCCTTTACTAACTTAGCATATGAAGTAAGTTGGTTATCACCGAATCCTCAATAGGGAAGTAATGGTCCACAAGTTACTTAAAAATGCTAAAAACGCAACAAAGTTACCGAAGATAAGTGCAACGTGGCCAGTTGATAGAAGATTATCCAGGTAGGCAGAACAAACCAAAGCAAGTGGAACGCAGGTTAACCAAAAGAAATAACCTTATTTGCGTGTATATGTGTATCTGTATATATGTACCGGTCCATATACTTTACTGCTTTTTATAAATATTACGATACAAGTATGCATGTATGTATATATAAAAGGATGCATCAATGTGTATGTAAAGATATATGTATGCACGTAAATATACCTACATATGTGGGTAAAATTGCATGAAGAATTTATATATACGTGTAAAATGATGTATTTATACGCACCCAAATACAAACATTTTCGGAATTATATTTATGTATATATTTATTTATTAATATTTATACGTGTATAGATAGAAGCGCGCAGGCATATATATATATATATATATATATATATATATATATATATATATATATATATATATTACCCACTACTTCGTCCATACTGGCTCCAGGAGACAGTTGGTCATCGCTGGAGGGGACGGAGTGCACGGTCCTTGTGGTCGTGCTGGGCTCGCAGAGCGCTTCCATGCACTCAGTGTGGAGCGGACTACGGGTCCAGCCACCGCATTGTGTGCGCTGGATTCCCCAACTACAGTGTGCTTGTGTTTGCCTGCGAAGGAGTGTGGGCCGGCTCCGTTGATGAAACGTAACTCCGATCCACATGCCTCCCGGTATTATTCCTTCCGTTTTAAACTGGATATGGAGTGTGTGGATGGAGCTGTGTGTGGTGCAGTGCAAACCACCCACGGTAGTTCTGTAGGCACAGGCATCTTGTGGCTGGCCGCGGTGAAATGCCAATCCGAAACCGGATGCCGCTAACCATATAAATAAATAAATAAATAAATATTTAAACTCGAATTCATCGAGCCATACCTACTTAGTTATGGGCGCAAGTTACAAGCAATTATGTGGCGCAGCAGATAAGTTACAGCGCACGTAATAGGCTGTGGCCGAAGTTGTACAATTCGCAGAGACATCCAAAACACTCATGAGGAGCAACGTCAACAGTGGAGTGCCAGTAAAATGGTTTCAAGTGTGCGTAGATAAATAAAAATAGCACAGTATTTAGAGTGGGACAGTATGTGAAGAAAGAGTAACTCTGTCATTACTGTCAGTAGAATATCGAAAAATGCCTAGTCGTTATTTCAGTGTGTAACAGTGGTCAGTGACTTTATTCAGTTGCGAGTCACGTCCGCCACGTCACAGTGTTGATAAACGGACTTTTGTGGCGTTTTATAGGGAGAACGCTTGCCAGGTGGAAACCCGTCATGCCCTGGAACACTGTCGTTTATTGCTATGATAGGTTATGGCAACTGACAAAGCTGGTGATAAAGCATTAGTTCCTTCAGTTATTCGCAGTCGAGTGACTCACCTGCTGAGCAGACAAATGGCACAGTCAAATGCCAACATGGACGTTGTGGTCAGTCGAGGAGAAAGTATGATTTTGCAGGTAAGTAGTATTTCCAGCGTATAAGGTCTCACCTTCTTTGCCTATGTATCGTTGCCGGGGAGCGAAGAACCCGTGTCCAGCTACCCTCAATGGACATAGGTGGTTGAGTTGTTGGGAGCAGGTGGTTAGTAAGGAAATGGAGCCATGGTCCAGGTAAGTCCTTGTTGGTTATTTCGGCCCATCCCAAACGGAGGCAGTTCCTCAGTACAATCCCGGATCTCTCAAATGTTCTCAACCTCAGAGAAAAAGGAAAGAGAGGAACAGGCCGAGAGAAGCGCAAAATGGACAGTCACTGTACCAAGCATTGGGGAACTCCTACGTTAAGACATTTACTTGAGACAACTGGTGTTTAATGTGTAAGAGATATTAAGCTGAAAATGTATTTTTAATTATGCAGAAGGCATTGCCTAATGGGTAAAATACTTTTATGTACATGAGGATGAAGAGCAGGGTTCAGGTAAGGAATTCATAAGGTATTAGCTAACCGCGTTAGAATCCAACCTGAGACCAGAAGGTGAGTAGGTAGTCACGATTGGTTGTTATCGGAAACCAAAAGATACATTGACGATGTGGCCATATTTATATATACTCCACGGGATGAGGATTATCTAAGGCACATAATAACTATTATATATTGGGTATATGAATATAGAACCTGAGCATACTAGAAGCAGGCTAGGAAAACATGGATATGAACGAAAGACTAAATGTTGTAGGTAAGGCGATCGAGAGATGGCGGTACGACCGAGTTTCAGTCTTCAAATGTGCTTGTTAGGTTAATCATTCTAGTTACTAATGAATAACTACAGTGTCAAAGGCTAGGTCAACAAATTAGCTGAGCCGTGACGCAAGTAATCCAAGAGAATAAGCAGTGTAAGGAAGGAGCGACACCTAGCGAGCGCCGGAAATCCGCAGATTTGAATAGAGCCTACAGCGATCAGCCGCTGCTAAGCAGAGATAGTGGCTCTGGAAAAGGACATAGCAGTGGCTGGTGCAGCCAATTCATTAAGACCTTTGACCATTACTAGATACCCATAGTTTCAATGAGTAAAGCAACAAGTGAGCGAAGATTAGAGAGACGTTCGAGGAAAATGAAGGCTGGAGAGTAAAGGAGTGACTCCTTCGGAGCTACATAGAGCCATCAATGACTAGCTGCTGCCAAGTGGAGTTGACGCGAGTAAGACGAACGACGGAGAACGACATATATATATATATTGGAACGTATGGATATATATGTACATAGGGATATATACATAGCTTTATGTAGCTTAAGGCCCATGCTAAGGCGGATGTTGAAAGCAGGAATGCTTCTCACCGAAATTGTTCGAAAGCAGCGCACACAAAGTGTGTATATTTAAGCTGCGTATATTTTATTCAACAAGCTTTTGTTTGGTTTCCCACTCCAGAAGATGGCTGCATTAACGCACGCGTTGCATTCGTTGATTTTGAGGATGTTCCTTAACTGTTGTTTCGTAGGTGGAATTGTTTTGAATAAACTGTGGAAATTTGCTACCTATCGCAGGTTGACTGCTGACCAACCTACTATGAGAAACCGGGGGCAGGACATCTTCGCCGTGCTAGGCTAGAAGACTGGCTTCATGTACTTAATGGGGCGCTGTTATCTCAAGCGGGCGATTAGAGTGATTTCGCGTGGAATTGCAAGCATGATGGAAATCATCGCACTGTTACAGAAGGTTTTTATGTACGCTGAGAGGAAATGTCAGTAGCATACGTGGAATAAACGGGAACGGTGTGGAAACACAAGGTATGAGGCTGCTTACGTACTAGCGCGTTGTTATATGGATGCCAACAAGTGCAAAATCGGGGTACGGCCAATCGTGGGTGGTCACGGATATCTCGGTAGCACTGATGAAAACTAACTGATTCGCTGGTAGTGTATACGGTCACTGAGGAATCTAAATGCTCATGGCGCACCTGTGCTACAATGCCTGTGGGTGTTGTACGAAGGATGCAGTGATACAAACCCAACGAAATTATTTTGCATGCGTTTACGGGACAAGGAGTAAAATGGCACGCAGTCTAATTACGATCGTCGCTGAGGCCCAACCAAAGTGCTTACGCGTATGCTGCAAACGGACGTAATGCGTCATGTCAACAAAGTGGATCGCTGCGTAATGGGATACAGGTGCGTTGGTAAGGCACGTGTGTTTTCGCGCTAAGACACGGAAGACATGTCACTCGGTACCATAGAAATGGAGAATGAGCATGAATGACAGAAACATGGTTGACTATTAGATAGCAACTGTGGCGCTCCCTGAGGTCTGAAAGTACTTTTGGAAGGCTAAAAATGTAGGAGGCGACGTGGTAGCTGGGTTATGATGTACAACGTTGAAGAGGAAACACGTTTGGAGCAGATAAACAGAAGAGAAACTGATCGACTTCCACCCCAACTCTAATGTCCGCGGCATGGTAAGGAGGATGGCTACAGACGCGCTCTACTCACTAAAATACGGTGGGTCCTTGAGGGGGGTCGTTTTCGCTCTACATTGGGGTAGGCCCTAAGGGGGATATGTCTGCGTTCCCTTGTTTGTGGTCGTTGAACCGGATAGAACATTTGAGTATAGTGATTGTGTATTGCGTTGTTGCATGTTACCAAATATGTTCATGCTTATACGAAGCTACTTTCAGGCTCATTACGGGCGGCGCATCAGACAGATCAGACAGAAAACATTTGAGAATGGGAAAAGGCCACAGGAAAGGCGGGTCTGACATGGCTCTGTGCATGAGGCGAACAAGAAAGTATACGCTATGAAACTGCAATTAATACTGAAGGGATTTTCACGTACATTAACTGAAGGTCGGCAAAAGAACAATGGAAAATGGAAGCTGGTAGAGGTTGCTCACCTGCCTAGCTGTGACAAACAGGAAACGCGAACAAGTGGTAAACGGGTGGACGGATTATCCAGCCTCGAACTGTGAGGATACATATCGGCGCTGGGAATACGTACGCCAAGGAAGTGTAGCGCTGAGCACATAGGAACACTCCAACGGAGCTGACGTTGCTCACCTGCAAACGTGAGTTATTTGAGATGTACATGAGGCAAACGGGTTGATGGCAGGATGCGGGCTATGAGTTTAGCTCTATTGCAAAAAGGATGTAAAGGTACAATGAAATGAACTTTGTACGCGAAAGAAATATCAATCGGAGCCGAATTGGCTGGCATACCAACGGAAGATAACTGCGTGTGTATAAAATGTGGCAAAAGGGTGGACGTCAGCAGTAAGCCGTAAAATGAAATGTAAGAGTAAAGTGATGACCACTTACCGAAAGTATTTGGCTTCTAAACATGTAAGCAGTTAGGGACCGTGGCGGGTTGTCACCAGGATACAGTCTATGAAATGTAATATACGAGGAGAGTCATGTAAAGTTACGTTAAGGAGATGTAACCGAAAAGTCGAAAGAGGGAGGACACACGGCGGACGTTGCTCACATACCAAGTGGGTACAGTTGGATGCGGTTACGACGTGGGAGACGGGTTGACGGCAGACGCAGGCTATGAAATGAATTGTGCGAGTGAAGCGATGACCACTTACCGAAAGTGAATGGCAGCGAAAGGATACAAATTGCAATTGCACCCAGGAAGGCGCATCGGGCACGGCGGACTGCCATCACGAAGGACGGACTGACGTTGCCCACGAGCAGGGTAGAAGCATCAGGGCGCGGCGGACGGGTAACGCATACGGCAAACAGGCGGACTTAGAGTTAAGTTTATGGAAGCAAAGGTAAGACAACAGCGGTGCACACCAACCCGAAGTAATTGGCATCTGAAACGCCAGCCAGGTTTCAAGTTGGGCGTACGTTGCTCACATATCACCTGGAGACCACATTAAGTAAACAAGTGGCAAACGGCGGGTGCGGTCTAGGATGAAAAAAGTAAGAAAACAGCGATGCACACTTACCTCAAATAGTTGGCGTTTGGAATTCCAACGAGGTTTCAAGCTAGGTTGATGTCCACAAGCAGCGTAGGGGCATCAGGGCGAGGCGGGTAAGTGACACATACGACAAACAGGTGGGGCCGGACAGGTTGCATAATAAGCAGTGCTTGACGTAATGGGGCAGTCGAGGCATAGCGGCATGGGAAGGTAATTGGTAATAACTTTCAACCTATTCACCAGTATTTCCGACCTTTCGGGTGAGCGTGGAACTCCCTAACATCCCACGAAGCGTGAACACTGAAAATTGGTTTGATCCCCGTAAAAAGAGGGTTAGCACGTTTTCTGAGACGGTTGCTATGTGCATAAGGGCACTTGACGTAACGCGCCGCACTTACCGAAGTGAAAATGGCAATACCATCCCGGAATCTATGTATGCCGGGTGTCACTGGGAAATCATGGACGGAGCGCGGCCTCTATGCTGGTTGACTAAAAGATGCATCACTGGTGGCTATTCACTTACCGGTTTTGAATGGGACGACATAATCAATGGGTAAGGTAGGTGAATGGAACTTGTTACTGCGAAACCAATGATAAGGTCAGAGTACGTGAACCGGGTGTCTGAACTCACGGAAATGAAGCGTATCAACTCACTCGCGAAAGACAAAATAATCCATGCCTCCAGGTGGCTGGAAGCGGTATAACACAGAGCATCCATGGATCGGGAGGGACTTGCGTAGTATGGATCCATATGCCCCATGTAAGTTGGGGCGCTTATATGAGGTGCACCTGAAGATCAACCCAATGGTTCATGATTGGTGGAGGCACTATGGCACTCCCAAAGTATGCAACAGGGCGGCCGATGTCTACTGATGGTCAGAAGGGCACCTGAATGAATGTTGTGCACGGACCCGAATTGTGGCGGTCGAAATGCGCAATGGGTCATTGTAGGTTGATGCCATTTGGCCTTGAAGTTTAAACGAGGACAGCGGCGCAATTTCACTAACTGCCCGAAAATTACATTACCGTATGTTACTGATTTACAGTATTTGAATCGAGCTACCAAATGTATTGTTTATGGTACTCGGAGGCTGCTAGGTGCGGAGACAACTTTGAAGCGGCCGCACGTCTACTACTGGCGTGGGGTCCCCTCGGTTTGGGACTGCGCGGTTGTCATAGGTGAACCAGGTGATCTGGATACCTTAGTTAGCGTCCACAAGAAGACTTGTAGGAAGCGTCCGTGCTTCCAGCTAATGGAATGCTTTACTTAGAGTATGGCGGTCACACCACACTCATCTGTGCCACCTCGCGAATGTGCGAAGTAACACCGGACAACTTAGCATTGGCATCAAGATTCATTGGTAGCTGCCATAAGCCTAAGATTCCCGTTGTCCACTTGCAGCCCGTTGTAGGGCCAATGAAACACTAAATTCCTTCACCATAGCCCTGAACCTTTTGTCGTGGGCTAAACGTAGGGATGGTCCTCCCAGGGCATTTCTGTCGATCAACTATGTTGCGAACACCAACACTAATTTGACCAACGATTACTCGGCTAGGGACGGACGGTAGCAAACACCGAACATCCCTATGTACATTCAAACCGGCAAAGACAATGCCTGGTGCCGGTGCTCTATGACAGACCAGTTGTGAACATATAGACCATGGACCTGCCGTTTTAAGGGAACAAGTTCATCTACCTTGCGTGGAACTGAAGAGTACGGGATTGCGATTGGGTTAGTTTAACACTTAACCCCTATGGTATGACTGGCCCTACAGGTACTTGAAAATGCCAACCAGCCTATCTACTGTCTCGGTCCAGAAGAGACCTCACGTGTACTTGGCTCTTGCACTCCACTGTGACCCAACCCAAGGTATCGATGAACACAGCACGTGCATGCGGAAGACCAGGATTTATTCTGGACAGAATTTCGGTGGTCTTACTCCACGAAACGAAACACCCGAACAACCCCCTGATCAACAACTTACTGCCCACCTTCCCTGCACTGGCAGCCCTCGCTGTGTAGGTCAGGTGAAGTAAGGGAGACACCGAAATAAAATGACAACTAAAGTGGAAAGAATGTCATTTAAATGAAGGATAACACCAAAGACTGAGGTAAAAGACAGAATATTAACTCAAAGTTGGAAAAGGGATATGGTCAAGAGAAGGAAAATGTTTCTTGTTGCTAACCAAGAGCGTCAAACAGACGCTCGAAACAATTAACCGTAGGTTCACTTACTATACATTCTGGAATATTTGCAGCGCCCAGGCTGTCATGCCTATACTTGGCTGAAAGTCTCCTGTCGCCATATTTGAAGATAGGACTAACGAAAGCCTCCTTCCAATCAGAGAGTACCCTACAGCTGTCAAGTGACTTCTGCAACACCATCGTCAGCGATCCACTTAGTTCCACTGCCAACTCATGCAGAAGCCATGGGTGAATGGAATCAGGTCCAGCGTTTTTGGAAGAGTGCAGGGAGCAGCAGCCTAAGGAATTGCGTTTCCACCACCGTAAATACAGCTACATAAATACCCTCAAGGACTCCGGGGACAATTCAACGCTAGCTAACGCGGTCTCAAGTACAAAAGCTCCTGCACGATGCTCACCAATTAAACGGGGGTTGTTACAGTCTGCATGCGCATGTGTTCCATCGACCCGCATCAAAACTGGAACTACCGAAGTTGAACCAAAACCACTCTTAACCTAAGCGAAGCACATCTTCGGTAGCTCCGAAGGTCTACAAGCTAATCCCTTTCCCCACAACAGCCTAAGTTTACTCAGATGTTCTTTACATCGATTTCTAGCCTCGCGGTACCTAGCATAGGTTCATATTGACAGAGCCGCAAGGGAGGTCTTCCAGCACCTAGAACGCTGCTGGAGCAGGTAATTGCCAGTGGTGTCTATCCACGGTGATATTGCTCGTGCCTCTTTCCTGCTTGCAGGCGGGATGTAAGGTGCAGACACTTCTGTACGCTAAGGCGTAATTTACTCCCAGGTCCCCTGAACCGTATCGGCCTCCGAGGTTTCGCTCCGCCACCCAGAAGCCCTTATATGCATTGCCAGATAGTTAGGACGCCATAGGTTGAGACCTAGCGCAGCGAAGCTCTGGTGACGTCTGGTCAGAGCGCAGCTGATAACTAGCCATGAGCACCGGCACCTAATAGTGAGCCGCAAGTGATGTCACCTACGAAGTCTAATGACTTGGCAAAAATTAGACCAATATTAGACGGTACTTGGACATCCATGTACCTAGTGGGAAGGTCTACGAACTGATGCAGTGGTACTTGTAGAGTAAGCTTAAGAAGATCCGCACCGAAGTACCTTCTGTTGGGTTGCAAGAAAGCTTGGCCCAGTAACCTTCCGGTAGCTTGAATTCAACCAGTATCAAATAGCTATGTGCGGACTGGGAGCGAATAAAGTTAAGCACTTCTTTGAACGCACTCTTAGGGTTCCATGCACGATTACAACGGCAAATTGAGCCGAGGAAGTGCTACGCGATAAAACATCGACCTTTCTATCTGTCGACTGAAACATGTAGTTACGCAAAACGGCAAATCCACAGCTAACGTAAAGCTCAAAGCTTCCTTCTTGTCGGCAAACGAAGCCATCGCATCTCATAGTGCGTAGCTAGTGAGGTGTACTTCACCGTCCGTGATGTCCTGAGACAGCCATGTTTCAGTGAATGCAAGTGTATCGGGATGAGTCCCCTCTAAAGTTCTAGTGGAAGGGAAACGATAAGCTTATCTCGTGAGTGTTCTTTCGCTGGTCGTTGAACCAGGAGTTAAGAGCTTCCGAAACACTGCTAGATATAAAACAAAGAAATCACCACACCCTTACCAACCAATAATTGCCCACCTATCCTGCCCTAGAAGTCCCTGCTGGGCCGTTTGCCTAAGAGAAAAAAGTAAATTTAGAAGAAAAGAAAAGCGCGATGGAAAGCGCTAAGCAAGTGGAAAACCAAGGTATTTGCGTCAATAAAAAGAACTGAAAGGTGAAGATAAATCCGTTTGGAAAAAGGAAAGTTTGGCTTTGCCACGCAAGAGCATCGGGCTGGAGTGAAAACCCCTTAATAGAAGGTTTCCTAACCACGTGATCTGGAAGCGAATCCCAGCGTACTGTAACTCTGCGCGACAGAGGAGTTTCCGTTCTAATCCTAGCAGACCGTGGTTTATGCAGTTTAAGTGGCGTACCGCGGAGATTAGCTAACGTAGCTGGACTAAATAGCTCTGACAATTCCAGGGCCGAACTTACCCGTCACTATACGATAAGTGAGAACCGGGTCCCCTATTATCCTCCGGTAGGGCATGGAATATATACCCAAACTAAGCAAGGTTCCGGGATACGTCTGTCTCCGTAGACCATGCACTGAGTGCCTACAAGTAACACCCACCCCAAGTCCAGTTTGTCTCGGTTACAGCGTAGTGGACAAGCATGGATAATATATTCCAGGTGGGGTCGGACGAATGACGAGAATAGCTTCACAAACCAAATAGCCGTTAGGATTAGGAAAGAGCGGCGGATAAGCCACATTCTACGAAACCCCAGACAAGCCGCCTTCTTCCAATTATCGCCGGAATGAATTGATGATTGTGCGACACTTAACTAAACCTGCCGTGACAACAAGGGGTTCACCACCGCCGACAACATATGGTGTGGGAGAATTACCAGCGTTGCTTCGGACAGCAGAGCACTTGGCCCTATTTATGGACATTGACCATAAGGTGTACCATTCCCAGCGCCCATCTAAGGCACGCCCGATTGCCTCAGGACCCCGGGATATCCACAATATTCTAGAGCTTAAAATCGTCAATAAACTTTAGTGATGACGTTCCTAGCTTCCTTGGCAAGTTATTTACATAGATCACACACAACAGTGGCCCCAAAGTCCAGTCCTGTGAGACGTCAAGGAAGACTGTTAGCCTGAGCGAAAGGATACGCCCCACCCGTAAGTAGTGTTCCACCCCTCTAGGAAAGCAGCCACCCATCGACGGCTGCAACTAGATATCCCGTAAGATCTCAACGTTAGTATGGGTCGAGGATAAGGAACAGTGTCAAAAGCTTTCGAAAGGTCATCGAATAGCACAACTTCGGCGTGGTCACTGTCTGCTGCTTCGGCCCAGTTTTAACGAGCTACAAGTAGATTTGTCTGACATTAAAATCTGTTGCGAAATCCATGTTGTGCATCACTGAGAAAGTTAAATCTATTCAAGTGGTTCTCCACTGGATCCCTTATCAGCTTTTCAAACAACTTGACTACTACGCTTGCCAAACTGCCAGGCCGATAGTTTGCGTTCAGATCACTGCCGCCGCCCTTAAAAATCTGACGGATGATTGAATCATTCCATTTCAAAGGTAGGATTCAGCTGAGAAGCGATTTTGCAAACAAGCATGTGAGAGGACTACTTAGCTCAGTGGCCAATTCATGCAACAGTTTCGGATGAATTGAACCAGGACCGGAAGATTTAGAGGGATTAATGTCTTGCAATAGCTCAAAGACCTGAGTCTACGTTATCTTAAACTCAGCTAAGTAAGGCTCCTTTGGAACACTTAAAACTAATTTCACCTGTAATGAAGGGGTCTCTCGAGCAAAGGCCCCAGTATACTGCTCATAATGTATAAAAGCATTTTTAAATTCAGTTTGCGCACAGGTCCTGTCTGCTCGTAATATCCTGGTACAGACATTTTTGCCCCGCGGCGTCTACTAACATAAGGAAACTCTAGGGATCAGCTGGACTTCCTTGGCCACCGATCATGCATTTCCAAAATGTTTAATGATTTGGAAGTCATGAAACAATGATCAACTAGCAAAGCAGCGAGTATCGTCTGCTTGGCTATCAATGGCTTTTCCGTTAGTCGACGGGACTTACTACTCTGGACCACAATTTTTCGCATCACCGAGCTCTATCCAACGTGCTCTAGCTCTTCGAATTAAGTCCAACGACACGCTGGAAGCCTATTCCCTAAGACAAACACGTGAAACATTGATTAGTTGTGTTTCGTCAATAACCCTGAGATACCATTCGACAGAGTTGGTTTAAGACTGCCGACAAGCTATAGCTGAATACTCTGCACTACTGTATATGGTAACTATAGGTTATTTTGTCTTCTCATGTTTACCACCATATTTTTACGTGCATTTCTCCTCAAATAGACTCTGATTTTGTCCATCAGTGCGCCTAGTAACGCACCAGCACGAAACCTGCCGACACCGTTCCTGCCGACCGGAGTAGATAACTGAGGCAGCCGAAACTGTATGACTAGTGCAACCTTAAAGTGCGTATGAACATTTGAGCTCCGGGCCGGACCAACATATGTAGACACATACGCTGAGCCCATGTGACGTCACATGGCAGAAGTACAAAGCAATTAGAAACTGCTACACGTTACTTATTAGAGGAGGCGAGTACGAATTTCAGAAGAGCATGGTACTCAAGTTTGCAAGTAACCAACTGCTGTACAGTTAGGTGAACGACAAAAGTAAGGTTAAACCAGAACTACCATTACCCAAACCGGCCAATAGCTTAACGACTGCTGTTGGGGCTCCCGCGAACCCACAACTCTTGCAGTTTGGCTGAGTGGCTATCAATAAGATGGGCCATATGCTTTCTTAACTCCCAGCAATCGTCATTGCCTTATCCACTAGCACCTTTACCCCAAAGGCTGTCGCAAATAAATTACAGTCTCTCTGGGAAAACAGTGCCGGGCGAATCGAAACAGTCTGCCCAAAGGCACTTAAAACTCCTACCCTCGGTGAAACTTGCATTTTTCCAAAGTCTCTTAGACGCTCATACACTCCCAACTGAGTGGGAACGTGGAATCATCACACTGACGTATGAAGGATGTAAACAATCGAAGCTCCCTCATATTAATTTACCTAGAAAACTACTAGACGATTAGAAACCAATTCAAGTACGAGTTGCAGTGACTTATGGCTAATATTCTGCCTTAAAAACCGCTTCATTTTCCTCATTCAGTTTTGAACAGGCTATCTTTACTGGGTCATGTTCACCAACAGGGAACATGTGATTGATTTATTCGTTTTAAACAACCACTTGTGTCGCCGTCATTGTGCAGTAATAGGATCTAAGTTCGTCCGCTATGTTAATTATCGACGTTTGAACTCTTAGTTGGTGTGAGCCATCACACGCTACAACCACTTAGCCCGGCTTGACAGTGCCATAACTTGGTCGTTCCTCACCGAAGTATCCCCGGAATTTGCCTTGCTGAGATCGACTGATTACAGATGCTTCTGAGACATACCTTTGAAATGGACCTAAAACGTTCTTTTGTAAGAAGAAGAACACGAAGGTGTATGACTGTACGTGACGCAGAATAAGGAGCTTATAGAATAACCACAGATACCTAAAACTCCTACGAAAACCAGCGTAGCACAGTACCTAACAGTGCAGAAAAGACAAAGGTTTACATCCGCAGAATATACCGCAAAGCTTTAGAGTCAACAATTGTGTTGTTTAAACACGTCAGTGATCTTCGAATGGTAAAGCAGAGCTTTCAGCTGCTCCGGAGAGCAAATGGTCAAGTAGTTGCCGCGTAAGCAGTAAATGCGCTGGAAAATAAGAGGTCTTACATTTCAGCGGGCCATAACATCGCGTGACTTTCATGTATATATTTCCGAGCAACCAGGAACTAAATATATCAGTCTTACCACCGAAGCTATATTTCAGATGCAGTAACTGCACAGCAGCAGTTAGTCTGCGGTGGGTATGCTTTACACAAAAACAGCAGCAGCAACCCCAAAGGGGATGAGGAAACCTTTCGTACAGTGCCCCCAAAAGCAAACGGAAGGCAACGTGACTGGTAGGTAGGGAACATTAGGAGAGTTACCCTAATGCAAATGCCACACTACAGCATAAATTTACGCAGCGCTCTCCTAGGTTATGGAACGTGTATTGGTTGTTATGTTGATCAACAGCCTGGAAAAAAATACGATAAGTCGGAGGAATGAAGCAGGGTTAGCGTTCATTTACCTACCGTGGCTCGCTTATTGTGAACGCCGGTCATTTACGATTGTTATCCCCAACATCCAATAGCCATCCAATACTTAGTGAAATTCCCAACATGCTACTGCGCGTGCAGAGACAGGAATTTCTTTCTCACCTTAGTGGTGCGGACGTATGAAATGCTCGGCAGACAAGTGATTTAATGCAGCGCTCAGCTAAGAAACAGCGTAACCGCTAAAGACACACTGACATGCGGCCGTTGAGTAGCGAGCGAGCCACAACGTGTTTCCGGGCTGTCAGCTAACTTCGCGCTGAGTGAAGGTCATGAACAACCGTAGGCGTTGAAGCGATCGATGGTTATCTCTGTGTGTCTCGCTGGCTGACGCGCGAAGTCGTCTAGGCAACCGAAACTGCGAACATGCATGTGCGCACGTGATGGACAGCTCAGCTGAGGACGAGCTAGACATTGCAACGCTTGTCAATGTTATTGAATCTACAGGTAATGGAGCACGAGCAGACAACGCAGTCGGGAGCACGTAACGTTCCTGTTACTCAGCGCGCGCTGATTATTCGGCTGTATGGTGAATACGGTTTAAACGCCGCATCGGCTTCAAGAAAGTACAATGCAATGAACGCAAGAATGTGTCCCGTCACCACACGGTACGTGATTAAACTAGTGAAGAGGTTCGAGCAAACTGGGAGTGTGTGTGACATGAAGATAATCATACCGCCTCACATCACCACAAACGACTGTTGAACTTGCGCTGTAGTCAGTGAAGTGTCAAAACGTTCTGAACTCAGCATTCGTCGGATCGCCCAGCACTGTGACACGACCCGATATGCGGTACACCGGATGTTACTGGAATGAAAATTTCATGGTTTCCGTGCACTTTATTGCGGGGTTTGAACCCATGCGATCCGGAGAAGCGGCTTGAATTTTGCCGCTGGTTTCTGGATCACGGGGATATTCGTTCTGTTATCTTTACTGATTGAGGCATTGTTTCATCTGCATGGAACAATGAAACATTACTGTTGGGCTACCAGCAACCCACGAAAATTTATCGCATCACGTATGAACCACAGTGTGAAACTGATGGTTTGGGATGGATTCACAAGCCAGCAAATCTAGGGCCCATATTTCTTTTCCGGGAATGTGACCGGTAGGTTGTTGTGTTGAAGTACTAAAGCCTTATCTTTTTCTAGCATCGTCGTATTTTGACATGCTGCAAACATTTGGGTTCCCCCAGTTGGGGGCTGAAGGAGCAAGCAGTACCATTTGGTGGCAGCAGGATGGTACACCTGCACATTCTGCTAAAACGGTGCGTGCTTACCTCACCGACAAATTTGGCCACCATTGGATCGGACGCGGTGGACCAATGGAGTGGCCTGCTCGCTCACCAGATTTGAACCCCATGGACTTTTTTCTATGGGCTATCTGAAGCGGCGAGTGTACAAAACAAGGCCGCGTACATTGGATCAATTGAAAGAAAATATTGTGAACGAATGTCGCGCGATCACTGAGGATACTTTGGAGAAAGTGCTCGCCAATTGCATCAAGCGGTTTCTGCACTGTAAGCAGAATGCCGGCGGACATTTTGAACATATCTTCACTAGCATAGATGATCGTTCCAATACATTTCTGTTAATATACTTATCCTCTTTCACAAATGTGTTAACGACTAAACTGGTCCGCTGGCAAATGGTGCTAATGATGCGTCCGGTCGGATAGAATTCTTAACGTCCAGGCTGTCGTTGAGCACATAAACAGCGTAGGCACCGAAACGTTCGATGGCTACTTATGGCGAAATCACTGAGTCGCTATGAGCTGAGGTTCGTCCAGCCTTAATGAAAAGCCGACTGTGTTGTTGACTCAGTTTCAGGCTATTGCCTGTAAAGTTGGTGTTCGGGATGAGTTGCAGTAGGTGGCAACATGTGTACGTGGGGTCGTTCCGTATCTGGTAGACTAATATGAGGTCTCCACGTAGCCACCTGTAGTGTCTACTGAACACTCCGAGTGTTTTTAGTCGCTGCTCGACCATGGTGAGTTTCAAGCGCTGCAAGGTCACGGTTTAGCCAAGCGTGCCAAGCCTGGATTACGTATTCGACGTGTTAACGCACGTAGGCATGGAGCATCATAGAGAAGATGAATGAATCCAAACTTCGAATGCCATCCGCAAGCTAACAACGTGCTGGTTACCACTTTTGGATTCCGACTGTCTGGAATAACCGAAGTCGTCCTGCACCAGCACACGAGTCCAAGTTCCTGAGGACTTGGCTGCAGGTCAGATGCCCCAGTATTTTAGAGACAGGCGTGTCTATGGCGGATGTGGACAATGTGTCACTTGACCACATTTAATGGCAGTGAATTATTCACCGGTCAATGCCAGGTCCTATCTAGGTCGCACATGGAGGATCTTGTAGTCGTCCATTCTCGATCACCAGCCAACTTTTAACGTCATCTGGAAAAGTAAAATTTTTGAGGTGATGGCTTTCGCAAGATCGTCGCACTCCACTCGATTAGAGTCGGGCAGTGACGTTCGGTCTCTAACCTAGAACTGCTGTTCACGAAGAGAAGTACCAACCCATTCTAATAATGCATTGCATACCTTTTCTAAGTCACCCACCATTACATCATCGATGATCGCTTCCATGACTTTGGAAACGGCAGTGAGAAGTGTTACCGGACGGTAGTTGGTAGGCTCAGACGGACTTCTCTGAAAGAATCCGGCAAGTGGCTGGGCTCGGTGAATTGCTGCTGCCTGCAGTGCTTTAGGGTGAAGATTATCCAAGGGTGGTAGCTTTTTCAGAACCACATTTGCTATGCATTTGACGCTGGATAACACTGATGGTGTTGAGACAGAAGCAAGTATAAGGTTTGAGGCTAGTACCCCTTGGAAAGTAGGCCGGTACTGGGCAATGAGGGGTTGTCCGCCTTTTTTGTTGTTGTGTGTATCCCCACCAATCGTACTGAGTGGTGCGATTCCACGCTGCAACATTCGAATTGCATTCACATGTCTGTAAATAAGGCTGTGGTCCGAACGGAATTGTTTTCCTAGCTTCAGGCGGTGTGCTAACCCGTTTTTGGTAGCCAACTGTACATATTACTTACTTAGATCTACTGACACTGTCTCCATCTCCGCGTCCGGATTGTCTATTTGAAGGCGCCATATGTTCTCCCAACGCCATAACTCTTCATATTTGACTTCTCATTAATAACGTTGGTTTCACTTGATGGTAAAAACGTTTTGCTCCGATGCTTCGGTGACTAGTGATGTGGTTTTCAACCGTTACTCCTCGACTGTCTCTAGAGTGCGCTCAGTGATGTATGTCCAACTGGAATGCTAGAAACCCATAACGAATGCTACGACCGCAGAATTGTAAGGTTTGATTTCATTCGCTACGACGAATACACTGATGCAGCACCCGAACAAATGCAATGTATTTCCATTACCTGGTTCTGTCCACACTCGGAGCAAAAGTCGTACAGTACTGGCCTACTTCCCAAGGGATACTAGCCTCAAACCTTATACTTGCTTCTGTCTCAACGCCATCAGTGGTATCCAGCATCAAATTCATAGCAAAAGTGGTTCTGAAAAAGCTACCACCCTTGGATAATCTTCACCCTAAAGCACTGCAGGAGCAGCATTTCACCTAGCCAGGCCACTTGCCTTCAGAGCAGTCCATCTGAGCCTACCAATTACCGTCCAGTAACACTTCTCTCTGCGCTTTCCAAAGGCATGCAGGCGATCATCGCTGACGTAATGATGGGATACTTGGAAAACGTATGCAATGCATTATTAGAATGGGTTGGTACTTCTCTTCGTGAACAGCAGTTCTAGGTTAGAGACCGAACATCTCTGTCCGACTCTAATCGAGTGGAGTGCGACGATCTTGCGATAGCCATCACCTCAAAAATGTTACTTTTCCGGATGACGTTAAAACTTGGCCGGGGATCAAGAGAATGGACGACTACAAGATCCTCCATGTGCGACCTATATGGGACCTGGCATTGACCGGTGAAGAATTCACTGCCATTAAATGTGGTCAAGTGACACATTGTCCACATCCGCCATAGACACGCCTGTCTCTAAAATACTGGGGCATCTGACCTGCAGCCAAGTCCTCAGGAACTTGGACTCGGTGTGCTGGTGCAGGACGACTTCGGTTATTCCAGAGAGTTGGAATCCAAAAGTGGTAACCAGCACGTTGTTAGCTTGCGGATGGCACTCGAAAGTTTGGATTCGTTCACCTTCTTTAGGATGCTCCATGCCTACGTGCGTTAGCACGTCGAATACGTAATCCAGGCTTGGCACGCTTGGCTAAACCGCAGCGCTTGAAACTCGCCATCGTCGATCAGCGACTAAAAACCCTCGGAATGTGCAGTAGACACTACGGGTGGCCCCGAGGAGACCTCGTATTAGTCTACCAGATACGGAACGACCCCACGTACACATGTTGCCACCTACTGCAACTCATCCCGAACACCAACTTTACAGGCAATAGCTTGAAACAGAGTCAACTACACAGTCGGCTTTTCATTAAGGCTGGGCGAATCTCAGCACATAGCGACACAGGGGTTTCGCCATAAGTAGCCATTGAACGTTTCGATGCCTACGCTGTTCATGTGCTCAACAACAACCTGGACGTTAAGAATTCTACCCGACTGTTAGCATCATTAGCACCATTTGCCAGCGGACCAGTTTAGTCGTTAACACATTTGTGAAAGAGAATAAGTATATTAACAGAAATGGATTGGAACGATCATCTATGCTAGTGAAGGATATGTTCAAAATGTCCGCCGGCATTCTGCTTACAGTGCAGAAACCGCTTGATGCAATTGACGAGCACTTTCTCCAATGTATCCCTCGTGCTCGCGTGACATTCGTTCACAATATTTTCTTTCAACTGGTCCAATGTACGCGGCTTTGTTTTATACACTCGCCGCTTCAGGTAGCTCCATAGAAAAAAGTCCATGGGGTTCAAATCTGGTGGGCGAACGGGCCACTCCATTGGTCCACCGCGTCCGATCAAATGGTGACCAAATTTGTCGGTGAGGTAAGCACGCGCCGTTTTAGCAGAATGTGCAGGTACACTATCCTGCTGCCACCAACTAGTACTGCATGTCCCTTCAGCATGCAACTGGAGAAGCATAAATGTCTGCAGCGTTTCTAAATACGACAATGCTAGGAAAAGATAATGCTATAGTACTTCAAACCAACAACCTACCAGTCCCATTCCCGGAAAAGAAATTTGGGCCCAAGATTTTCTGGCTTGTTAATCCGGCCCAAACTAGCAGTTTCATCCTGTGGTTCATAGTTGATGTGGTAAATTTTCGTGAGTTTCTGGTAGCCCAACACTAATGTTTCATGGTTCCATCCAGATGAAACAATGCCTTATCTGTAAAGATAGCAGAACGAATAACCCTGTGCTCCAGAAACCAGCGGTAAACTTCATGCCACTTCTCCGGATCGCATGGGTTCAAAACCTGCACTTGAATTGCACGGAATCCCTGAAAGTTTCGTTCCAGTAATATCCGGTGTACCGCATTTCGTGTCGAATCACAGTGCTGTGTGACCCGACCAATGCTGCAATCGGGACTTTTTGACACTGCACTGACTACAGCGCAAGCTGAACAGTCGTCCGTGGTGATGCGATGCGGTCCGGTTCTCCTCATGTCACACACACACCCAATTTGCTCGAGCTTCTTCACGAGTTTAAGCACGTACTGGGATGTGGCGGGACGCATTCCTGCGTTCATTGCGTTGTATTTTCTTGAAGCTGATGTAGCGGTTAAACCGCATTATCCGTACAGCCGAATAATCAGCGCGCGCTGAGTAACAGGAACGCTACGTGCTCCCGACGGCATTGCCTGCTCCTGCTCCATTACCTGTGATTCAATAACATTGACAAGAGTTGCAACGTCTAACCTCGTCCTCAGCTGAGCTGCCATCACGCGCGCACATGCACGTCGCAGTTTCGCCGCGACTTCGCCATGTAGCCAGCGAGACACACAGAGATAACCATCGATCGCTTCAACGCCTACGGTTGTTCATGACCTTCACTCAGCGCGAAGTTAGCTGACAGCCGGAAACACGTTGTGGCTCGCTCGCTACTCAACGGCCGCATGTCAGTGTGTCTTTAGCGGTTACGCTGTTTCTTAGCTGAGCGCTGCATTAAATCACTTGTCTGCCGAGCATTTCATACGTCCGCACCACTAAGGTGAGAAAGAAATTCCTGTCTCTGCACGCGCAGTAGCATGTTGGGAATTTCACTAAGTATTGGATGGCTATTGGATGTTGGGGATAACAATCGTAAATGACCGGCGTTCACAATAAGCGAGCCACGGTAGGTAAATGAACGCTAATCGGCCTTCTTTCGTCATGCGATGTTTCTCGCTCTCAATGAGGCCGGTTTCCTTTGACTGCGATCGTGCATTGATATTTTGGAAGCATTTTTTCTTCTGTGTCATTTGCGCCTGCTTTTCAAAGTTAAGATTACGGATTTAAGGGCGCTCCTTTGTGCGGTTGCTATCCTTCTTTTTCAGGTTGACATTCATAGACAAAGTACCGAGCTTCTTACTTGCTTCCATACAAGTCAAGCGTACGTGTTTCACCACTCAGTTTCAGGGTTATTTTTGCCTTTGTGATCAACAGTAATCAAGTACAAGTTATCAGCTAAGATTCCCTGCTTTTTACTGGCAATATCAGGCTATGGCCCAGGATTAAGGTGTGTGCCAATCCGTAGGGTACACCAGTGTTCGATCCGAAATCTGCTACCTTGCAGCGTGAGGAAATCCATACGATACCAAGGCGCCTTCTCCTACAGCCTCAGCACTCGTATTGCGTCCATCTTCCATCGGAGGAGACCTAGGCTTACCGGTTCAGGATAATCTGAGCTTTTTCAAGAAAAATAACGAGGAATTATTAGCTGGGAACCCAAGCGTCGAGTAGTTATTGCGGATATTCGGATAATTCGGCACCTTTATTTCCTGTCAGTTGTTCATGGGTTACATCTGCTTTGATGTCGAAGACACAGTTTAAGCCTGGTAGGCACGGCTAAAACGTGACCTGACTGTTCCAGACCAGCTCCAACATGGAGCTTCCAAGCACGTCATTCGAATGGGTCACCTTTCCTACAGAGGCAAAGCAACTGGAATTATTCAGTGGACGATAACACAGATTACGAAGCAACCTTCTAAGGTCTCACAGTATAGTGCGGCACACAAATTATGTATATCACACTTGCACAATTCCATTGACATCGTACGGCAGGCACAAAACCAGAGCTCTGACATTCGTTGTATTTTCTGCATGCAGGTCCTACTAATAGTAGATTATGATGCACTGTTCGATTCCGCTTTGTGTGCTCCATCGACGGCTGGAAAATGTTTACGAAGAAAGGTTTGTAAGGTTTAGGCGTAAACGGTGCAATATCTTTGTACTATCAAATACACACTTAAGTACACAAACGCATCACTTGGAAACCAGCAAGATTAATATTAGTCTCAACTGGAACTGCACTATGTGGTCTTTCTGATAATCCCACATTTACCCCAGCCGTCTACTCCACGAAGCAGAAATTGTGAAAATTGCCACTACCCTTACGGTCACGGTTACACTGGTTGCAATCCTGCTGAGACCGACTCCGCTTGAAACCCATACGAATCTCGCATTCACCGCGAACAGCTCGATAAGCACCCGTGTACTGCCCCTGTGTCCTCCGTGCTTCATCTCGTCGTTCACACAGGAATTTGTGATTTAACAGTACATGTGAGCTGAA
This sequence comes from Dicrocoelium dendriticum, assembly GCA_944474145.2. Classification (NCBI taxonomy): domain Eukaryota; kingdom Metazoa; phylum Platyhelminthes; class Trematoda; order Plagiorchiida; family Dicrocoeliidae; genus Dicrocoelium; species Dicrocoelium dendriticum. The sequence goes on along the minus strand of OX104067.1, from coordinate 72,738,687 downwards.
ACCACAACTGGACCCACACCTGTCGGGCAATTGCCAAACCGGAATCTGAACAGTACGAAAGCTCCAACGAGCGTTTTTTTACGGAGGATCGTTCAAGTTTTGTCACCAACGTTGTTCCGTCAACGCCTGACAGCTGACTTGGCGGAGCGGCGACTGATCACCCATTCAGGTCGCGTGACAATCCATGGCACGTGAACGAACACCTATGGCAGAAGCAGATATTAAACAACGGCGCCGACATCAAACGGATACTACTGAAAACCCAGTCAGAACGGTTAGCTTTTCGCTTCTACTTCTGATTGCCACTCAATCACCATCCACGTAGCTTTCTGAACATTTATCTACATCTTCCCTCTGCGGTTGGTTTAAAAAATTTAGTCTAAATATTGAGTTACGCTCAGGTTGCTCTTTTCTATTATGCAGGTCGGACGTACCAACGTCCGGGCTACGACCCGCAAAACAAGGAGACTCAATAAAGCAACTGAAGCAGAACTAGACACAATAGCACCGCCGGCTCAGCTTATTAACCTGCTTACCCTACAATATGATCTTACCCAGCTTAACAGCAAAATTGCATGGATCGATAGCTCTATATCTGTCCTCAGCTTACTAAAACCCACAACTTCCTTAGTGAAAACGATAACGAGCCCCAAAGTTGAGCATTTGTTATCTGCAAGCGCGATCATCGACTTCATCGCCGTAAAACTAGTCCTTAGGATGCTTTGCTCTAACAAAGCGGTGGGTTTTGGTGCCCCCGATAATATTCCTCCCGATGCATTAAGGAATATGCTACTTATGGCTGGAAATATAGTTAGCATGGAATGCCGTTGTGTAAGAAAGTTCAACGCTACTCGTGTCCAGTTCTATACAAATTCCACAGTTCATTACCAGCTAGTGAGTATTTAAACAGTGACCAAATTCTTGACGGCACTACTTGCAAAAACCTGAGAAAAATTGCTGATAGAACGCGTTTACGAAGAGTACTTTTGCAAAGACAACCTCACACTATTCAACGTGGCCACACCCTGTCCCCTGTGTTTCCACATCTACAGCGTCTACTTCACCCGTTTCCAACTGCATGACTGACACGCTTACTATATATGTACCTGTGAAAGAACCCACCGTAGCCAATCCATCAGCGTAATTAATCTCCCTGACACTCCGGCAGTGATGCTGGGTGCAGTAAATATTCTAGAACCTCCAATGCATGCGCAGGCACCGCCATGAACCTGAGGAATCTCAATCAAGCAAATGTTATGTAACGTAGTTTCAGAACACCGGCAATCATGACGTTGATCTAGGCATACTCGCCACATTACTGTTTACGCAGATAGGCTCTCAGGGGGAACAAATAACCCTATAAAATTAATACGCGGCTTGCAAACAGGTCATTAACTGACGCTCATAACTTGGGGCCAAGCATTTCACCTTCTCTCTTTATGGGTTCTACCGGACACCTCCCTATAAACATGAAACAGTAGACCCTTAGGCACGTTATGCTTCTCAAAAACTTAATGCAATGCCCATGAGGTCTAGGGACCGCTCCATGCGGCTAACCTCAGCAGAATGGCTCACCAATATTAATAGGAAACCCACGTAACCCAAGAAACACTAAGGTACTTAGAGTCTCCTTGTTTTCAATGTTTATGACTCTGCTGATATCTAAGATACTGTAACTACTTTTGTGAAGCATCAGATATGAAGCCTCACGTGCTTAAAGCCATTACACTGACTAAACGATTACATGAATTATCAGGCAGCAGTTAGACTTACTTCTACTGATGAGTCCACATTGGAATAGCTGGTTGGAGAGCTGAGGACTTTTGGAAAAAGCCTTCACTTATCTGACCCATTCTTCAGTAGGTAATTGTCCAGACCCTAGGTTTTCATTCCATCCGAAGGCGTCTACCACCTCCATTCTGAGTGCACCTAAAGATGCCATCGAAATATCTCTCCTACCCACAAACTCGAAAGACAGAATGAGCTGTCTTGTCCATGAGGTCTGGGGGGGCAGCTGTGTTATCCCTCGCTAACAAGCCCTCTGTCTTTTCACGAAAGTTCTCAAAGCGATTCAAATCTAAATTTCACATCTAGTCCATACTATCAAGTACAACTGAGTGGTGCCGAGTATTGTCCAAAGTATGTCCAAGGCCATCCGTTGGTCCGAAAGATCTTTTTCCGTCGCAGTTATCTTCACATCAGCTCATAAATTACTAAGTCCCATATCCACTTGCTGTCCCCTGCCGACAGTCGACAAGCTCTTAGTCCATTGACAACCGATTTGAAAACCCGAAATTCTATACTCCATCGATGTCAGATAATTCCATTATCGGCCCTACCTCATCACCAACTTCCATCGTTGCCTCAGCTAGCCCAGTCCTTGCCACACAACTCATAATTCTTCATCACCAGAAATTCAGCCTAACGTATTCACCCAGTTTGGCCGTTCTACCTACTCAGACGCGATTCATCAAATCAGTTCTCATCAATTCCCGTTCACTTCACAATCAAATGCACACTTTTCGTTCCATGGTATCACTCTTTTAATCAGACTTCAGCTTAGTGAGAAAGGCACGTATTTTTAACGATACTCCGCAATCTTGCTCCCATGTGGGTCGGTATAACAGTTTTCTTGACTGTCGAAGCCCAGTAACTGTTTGTGGTTTCATTAAATAAATAAATAAATAAATAAATAAATATATATATCTGACAAATTCCAGGCGTCGCTGTTAAGCAGAATTGACACCATAGATGTAAGTGTCGCAGCAGAAAGTACTACGATATATTTTGGTTGTATTTACTCTCCTCCGAATGCCAATAAGGAAGACCTAAAAACCTGGAGCTACTTAACGGAACTACCTGTCAAATATAAAGTACTTGGTGGGGAAGTTTAATATACCCGATGTTGAATGGACATCGCACACTGCACCTGAGAGGGTATTGTCTTCCTTACACATACACGGTTGGACACGTCCATTCCCCCGCCAGGGTTAAACACATTCGTGATATTTTTTATCCATAGTCTCTGCCGTTGTCCTAGGCAAATGCTCTGGCAGCGATTGCAAAATGCTCCAACTCTCATTCGAAAGACAATACTCTGATCAGCTCACGACTCAATTCGCAGTCGCAAATAGTCTATACAACTGTTTACACTTAGACCACCATGAGATATTTGCACTGGGACACCTCCTTCCTGACGGATGACGCACAAGTAGCTGCTGATGAATTTTTACAGGAATGTTGGAACTTGTCTGTATGTCCTCGTCCCATTGAGGTTTCGGTGCTTTCCCGATGAAGCAAGCTCAATTTCCACTCCCGATAAGTTTGTCAATAAAATCACGAAGCTTCGCAGTCGTTGTTTGAAAATGCAAGAATCCTTTTTGTTGCAATAACATATCTTTACTGAACTCGAAAAATTTGGGCAAAACAGGCGCATGACTGCAGAGAGGAATACGCTCGGCAGCAATAACAAAATGCACGGAATTTTAGTTATTGAAAAGTGGTAACAAAACCATAGAAACCCCTTCATTTGATTTAGGGCAACCAAATAACAAGCGATCCAACTCACATAAGAAAAGCTTTTAATGACTAGTTTATCTCCACCCTTAACATCACTACTGATCTTCATACGCAAATTCTCCCCACGTTTACTGATGATAAAATCTGAACAGTAGAATGCGAACTCCATGACATTAATCGCCTTATTACACCCACTGAACTATCATGGTATGCTGGACCTGACTGTTTATCACAAACCTTGATAAAATCGTCGGCCTAAATATCCTCATACTAGTTTTGAACCTTTTCTCTACCTATGGAAACCCTTATTGTGTCAGCACAGTGGAAAAAGGCCGTAGTTACCCCCAGTTACAAATCAGGCTGCGAGAATGAAACGAGGAACCAATAAGTCATACTTCCATCCTCTCCAAAATGATGGAACCTCAAATAGCTGTTAAGTTTGATGACGCGGGATTTTATCAACACCTTCTAACACGGCTTTCTAAGAATATGGTCTTGCATAACATACCAGGTTGACTCTCACTCTTCTGATTAATTCGCTTGACGGCGGTTCATCAGCTATAGCCGTCTAGCTTGACATGGAAAATGTCATAGAAAATGTCATTTGATCGTGTTTTACATTCTATTCTTTTATCCAACGTAAATGTGCATGGCATAGGCAACCATCTGAGTCGTGGCTGGATTCACACCTTACCTACAGACCCTAGGTTGTAGACTTTTAAAGTGTAACAAGCCCGCCTAAGCTAGTCACTAGTGGTGGGATACAAGCCAGTGCCCTGGGTCTTTTATCATCCCTACTATATTTGAATGACGTTATAGACCTCTGTCTTTGGTAAATCTTTTCTATTTGCCGCTGTTGCAAAGGTCATTTCCACGTCTAACCCCACTGACGCCCGTGATATTTTAAGTGCAATCCAACGAGAATTACACACACCTGATTCATGGTGTGCTAAATGGAATAGGTCATGCTCCTTTGACAATTGCTTCGTAGTAACCTACAATTGACGGTAAACCTCAGTCTCAATACCAAACCATCTGTGACCTAGAGATACGTTACTCGAACTTCACAAACCTCGCTGAACATGCCGGAAGCACTGCAGCCCATGCTCGTCGGAGCATCTGGCTTCCGTTCAAAAGATTCAAACATGCAATTACGCTATAGACATAACTACACCTATTTGCTTGGGACAAACGGATGGCAGACCAGCTCCCAAAAACGTGACCTTGGTGTGATCGTACAGAGCGACCTCAACTGTTCAAAACAGGCTGAGGTAGCTGCGAAAAGAGACAACCAGCGCGTCGGCATGCTGCGAAAGGCATTCGGGAGAGTTGGCCCATCAATCTTCCCAATGATGCACAATTCCTACTTGCGCACACATGTTGAATACGCTATCCAAACTTGGCAACCTTGGTTGAAGCGCGACCTAGAGGTGTTAGAGGCACCATAAAGAAAAGTAACAAAGAATGTAAAAGACCTGCTCTATCACTCTTAACACCTAAGGCTGAAGTTGGTGGGAATTTTCAGCGGACACCATCGAAGGCTGCGCGGCGATCTCATATTAGCGTATCAGATATTGCGGGACCCCAACCACGTATGCCGTCACTTGCTGAAACTTACCCACAACACGCAGCTCAGGAGTAACTGCTTGAAATTGAAGGGAGAATATAGCCGTCTAGAGTATCGATGTAATTACTTTTCCCTTCGGGGTTGCCAACCCTGGAACGCACTCGCAGACTCAGTTGGATCCTCTCCAACCTTGGAGGTCTTCGAAAAACAGTTAGATGTTGTTTTTAGCTCCCAGCATTTTGTTACCTAAACTCCTCTACTGTGGATTACGCCAAGCATGTTTTTCCACAGGATTTATGTATCAAATGGACCCAAGTGAGCGACAATAGATTACTTTTTTCACGTCTTATTTCAACGATCACTGCATCCCAGAGTATTTCTGAGTGCTTAAGCACGATTTTAAAAAGTTTTTACATGATGTTATTTATCAAAGTAATCATCTCGGAAGACATTCGGTAGATGGCCCACATATATTTTGATTTCATCGTATTCACCTTAACTATCCTAAGGGACGTGTCAAGCACTTGCTTTTATCCCGTGATAAATCATTGTCCATTGTTCGATTAATGCCTTGTACAAAATGTAGACACTGGCGTCATTAGACTATAGCTCCATAATCTATTAACATTCCAGGGTGAGTGATCGTATAGCACTAGAGCGAGTGCAACGATTATTTACAAAAGTCTCACAGGTTACTCCGCTACCCCATCATATATGGATCGATGCATTGCCTTACAACTTGATCCACTATGGCTGCGCCGGATATAACTTAACCTTTTCGTCTTTTTTGATATCCTAACCAGAAAATACATTCAACGAACCCGGTACTGTAACTGAACTAACCGATAATGTATCTCACTAGAAACAACAACATCAACAAAGTATTAGTGAAAAGATAAAGAACTAGGTAGTCGGACAACTTTTTCCTTAACCGATACTCCGTAGTATGGAACAAGTTTCCAAGTGAGATACGTGAACTTCAGTCAGAGATATAATTTCGTAAGGCATTACATTCATTTCTCAGCGTTGAAACAGCTATTGGTATGCTGCGACCAAATATGACAAATGCATGTTCTTATGAAACTGGAGCGAAATTGATTTGATTTAAAGGCCCTGTTTCCCCTTTTTCGCCCGACTCCATTGATTCAGCCACGATGAACAGGGGCATTAAGTTACGTTTTGAATAACGTGGATTATTCGCATACCTTACATCAGAGATTACCAAGGGGAAAACTTGTCGTAGTATTTTCATAATTTATTTCTTTGCATTTGTTTTACAATGCCATCTTCTAGTCCTTCCTGGATGTTACACGTGTGTGGTACTCTTCAGTAAGGATTCAATTATTTTGTAACGCGACGCGCTATGTTCTTTTAACCCCTCCTCTGAACCAGCGCCTTTCTGTTGTCGTGATCTTGACTGCGACTGCTCAGGCTACGCTTGGTTGCCTCTCGGGCACTCGGCCACTTCCTGGTGTCGGTTTGTCAACAGACACTCGATACGTTATTCGTCGATATTCGGGTTTAACTTCCGGCCACTAACATTCCCTTTGTTTCACATTGCAGGTTATCAGGTCCATCGTGACCTACTCTACGTGTCGGTAACGGAAGAACCTGTAATCACCGACCCGGACGAATAGTACATATCTGGTGACCCTGCCAAGATAAAAAAGTTCGTGTCAAGTAAAAATTAGCAGTCCTGCTCTGCCTGAGCCTTCTGTGTTTACACCAGTCGATGGCTTCGACCTTGGGGAAGCTGGAATACAAAACTGCCTAAGAGGAGTAGTCCACAGTGAACACCTGAAGTATATAGTAAGTTTCCTCAGCGACGAAGCTGCTCGCCAACTGCTGGCTTTTCGGCTCCTGCAGGACTCCCCACTGGAAGACATTTGGTCCTGTCTACGAACTCTTTACGCGGTTAAAACTCCGTCAGCCATGTTTCTAAAATCTTTTTATGCTCCCCAACAGTTATCTTCAGAAAACGTTTAGAAATGCGCTGCGATCCTTCTGGAACTAGCCGCAAAGGCTTTTCCGGACGCATCACAAGCAGAATTAGAAAAACAAATCCTTCACCGTCTTCATGTCTGGGTAAAGAGTCACGAGTTGCTTTCCAAGTTTTGCCGCAAGCCGCCGCGGCCGCTGGCGAAAGTTGTCGATATTGCAACCACCTACGAAGGCGTAGAGCAACTGCATTCGCAATCGAAATGTAATCTGTTGCCTCCGAATGCTGAGGTCACTCAATCTCTTCCGGATACCTGCCTTACTCCTCGTCGTCTTCACGCATCCATCCTCACCAATCGCAAGAAGGGCCCCTACTCCCGAATGTCCGGTAACAGAATTCGGCGGATTAATCCTCATCCTCTTTTTCATCCGCGACATGAAGGCCCGCAAGGCCAGAGCTCCCAGAAGGCCGCTTACACTGGCGAGCACAAACTGCGTAGTAAGCCCCGAAGGCGCTCGTTTACCGTGCCAACCGTTTCTGGCGCTAACCTGCTAGCTGTTCCCCTGATCTCTGGGTTGGTATGGAAGAAAGGTGTTAAAATGCTTATCAATACCGGGGCCATGTATTTTTTAGTCAGGAAGCGTGTAGTTCCGGCAGGCACTACTGTTTTTCAAGACAGTTCGGTAAACCTGGTGGCAGCCAACATGACAGGTAACAAATCCTCCGGTTGGACCACAGCAACGATTAAGCTAAGAGGGCTAACAGCTACACAACGGATTTTTGTAGTAGACGACCTTTTCTGGGATCTTGGGCTTAGTGAATTTCTTTTCCCGGTTCAATACAAAGGTCGATTTGGTCAACAAATCCCTGGAATTCGACAATTGCATGCTAACGTTTGTCTCGATGAACCGCTCTTTGGTGTCCTGTGCGGTGGCGGAGACATCCGTGCCGACTCTTATCGGCAGTGGATTGGAGGCAGTTTTAAACAAACACCAACGCGCTTAAACTTGGTCAGATGACGATGTGGGAAGATGCAACTTCTTTCAGCACCGCATAGGCACACTCGACGCGTCACCAACTCGTCAACTTTCCAGACGCGTTCATCATGCATGACAAAAAAACGTAGTTTGGTACTTCTTTTCCGGCACGTGGTTTATCGTGAACGCGTATTCCTTTAGGCACAGCCTCCATCTTACTAGCTTCTCCTAGGGTCTTTGGCTGACTTAATCCATTCCATAGGCTTATGGTCCGTTTCGAAGTGAAATCGCTGACCTGGAAGTTACAGCCGCCATTTGTCCAACGCCCAGACGATTGCGAAACATTCCTTCTCTATCGTTGAGTATTTGCGTTCTGCCGGCGTACCCAGTCGTCCCATGCCTTTTTAAAAACTGTGCCGACTCTAACATCGCTGGCATTCGTGGCCACTGTAAACATCTCTCCAGCAATGGACAATTTCAGGGTCAGCTCATGCCTTCCCATTTCCTGTTGAATGCGAGCAAAGACTTGTTGGGTCTCTGCAGTCCAAGTAAATTATTTATCCCGTTTCAGTAGCTCGTACTCTGGTGAGACCGAAGTGTTGACGAATTTGCTGTAATACTCAACACGGTCCAGGAACGCTGGGTGAGTACGCTTTGAGGTAGGAACTGGGTGTCTAGTTTGGTCAATATTTTCTCATGCAGTGGCTTCAGCTCACCTTGTCCCAATTTATGACCACATAAGGTGACACAAGTTTTCCAGTCTGGGACTTCGGTCTATTTATACTGAGTCCCGACTGCTAAATCCGTTCCAAAACTGCTTCAAAGTGACCACTGTTCTCCGCCTCTGATTGGCTATACATTACCATATCATCCCCATACACCACCACGTTCTCAAAGCCACTCAATAAGCGAAGCATTAAACCTCGAAAGATAAACGGGACTCCTCATAATCCAAAAGGCATCCTTCTAAATTGACATCGTTTTTCACCGACAGTAAACGCCGTTTTTTCCCGGTTTTCTCGTTTCATCGGCAGTTGCCAGTATATAGATTTCTGATCCATCACCGTGAATATCCTCGACTGTTGCAGTCTATCAAAGGCATCAAAAACTGATGGCACCAGAACGAAAGGACTCAAGGACATTTCACTCAGTCTTCATATGTCCACACAGAAACGGTCCTCCCCATTCGCCTTCTTCACCGCGACAACTGGAGAATTGTATGGGCTGTGCGCCTCCTGAATCACATCCGCGTTCAGCATCTCTTGTACTTGTCACTTCATTTCAGCATCCAGGTGGATTGATATCCTTCGGAGTCCACGGGGCCAATACGTCTGGCGGGTTAGCGGGATGATATATTCGATCCAGTCTCAAAATCCATACGGGCGGAAGTCATCTGTAAACAAGGGATGGTACTTGGCGATCAGTGACTACAAGATCGGGCTTACATGTAACGCGGCAACAACCGATTGCGAAGGTATCGTTCCTCCCCGGCCAATGAGTGGCAACAACCCGGATTTAATCAGTAACTTCCCTCCTTTTTAACCGATGATAGCTTTGTTAAACGCCAAGAAATCGGCTCCCAATATGGTTTTTCCGCGTCTGATGACACTATGAAGAGTTGCATTAATTTCTGTCCCCCGATTCCCACGATGTATTCGATCATACAGTCAGTGCTCACAGTAAAGGCCAATAGCTCTCACGACCACGAAGCACGATTGAAGCTTTCCGCCCATCCGCTGATTGATCAGCAACACTGCGGCAGCTGTATCTACCAGACACTGTTGCATCGTTCGGTCTACTTCCACCATTGCTTCGATCACCACCTACTCAGTGCCCCAAGCACATATTCCTCGATTCGAGGATAAAAACATGGTTGAATGCGTGTAGTTGGTACATGAGCTGCCGCGCGCCTCCCTGGACATTGTCTTTTCCAGTGTCTCGGTTTCCCGCAAAGGAAGCAACATCCTCTTGCTCGCTCCTCCGAGCTCTGATTACGAAGGCTACTGACATCTTGAACGAGCTGTTCCATCACTGGTTCCAAGTTATTAAACCGCTCCACGCCTACATGATGTCCCTTCTTTAGCGCAGCGAGTGGCGCATTGCACATCTCGAGTAATATGCACCAACTCCTCCAGCAGCATACGCCAAGTAACGTTCGCAATCCGAAGGCGTTCCGCGATTGGATCTGGGAGACCGGCCATGCACTGACCCACTAGTAGTTGATGTTTTGACGGTTCGTCCATTCCCGACAACGTCCGATCCAACAAGCTTCTGATGTGGACACGAGTGGATCCCCCACTAAACCAAGCTGCACCACCTTGAACGGTCGCATCGTCACCTGTCGGTCGGCCTGACTGTCCAATCCGGACACTAACGCATCCGTCTTGGAGGCTCACACCCACTTGACAGGGAATCTTAGCTCAGCCTCCAGAACTGCCTTCACTCTGCCCTTGAGGAAGCAACACAAGGTCCCAGATTCGTCCGGTCGGTCTTGACTCCAACTGCCTTCGCCACATCCTCGAAGTCCTCCAAGAAGCTCAACACATCCTCTTCTTCAAACGGTCCCGGCCAGGAGGTCTTCATGATGCCCCTTGGTTGGTCACAGTACCAATATAAGAACCCGCGGTGCACGCGGAATTGTCTATTGTGCAAACATAGCTAATACTAAGTGCATCCGTTCCGATAAACGGGATATTCACCCGTCTTCGTTATCCCGGTTGGAGGTGGCATAGCCTGGGTTTCTTTCTGCGTCTAGTAGTTGTATGCTGTGCGCTGCTTATGCGTCCGTTTTTCGTGCGCATATAACTGCGGTTCCAAAGTGTTACTTTCCTGTGGGGGAGTTATTACGGCCTGTTATTGGCTGGTTGCGGCTTCGCATCATTACACCACAGTACTGCTAACTGGCGCAGTAGTGTGTACCTTTAGTGCACCACAAGCATAGCACCCCCCACTTGACTGCAATTTTCGCCAGGGTTCAGGGACTGGCCTACTTGGAACTAAAGGAAAGCTTACCAGATGTCTGTTTATTTGTTATCATGTAAGTAGCTTGTCATACGAGTTTGGAAAAATTCACATGCTACACTGTCATTATTGTAGGTCCTAGTGGCAAGTACAATTAAGATATATTTACGCATTTCATCTGCTAGCTCGTTTACCCTGCCATTGTAACAAAGTATACTTGACGTTTTCGTGTCACTGGCCTCAAACGCTACACTATACTATTGTTTCATCTTCATTTGGACATGTCAGATGGAGGTAGACGAAGCTGGAACTGAGGCTCAGGACTAATTGTTAACGGCTAACCATGAAACAATGGATAAATCGCTGAAAAAATGCACACGCTGCGTAGGTAAAGCTTGAGACCAAAAAGGAATGCATCGAAAAAAACATAACGCGTAGCGGTTGGCTTACCGCATATGCCACGTGAACACATAGTTTGGTTGCGCTGCCCCGTGTCCCGAATAATTGGGTTAAACCATGTACTGCAAGTAGTGTAATATATCCTCCAGACTGGTTTTGAATCCTGCTAACGTAGGAGTGGGGCTGACCGAATGCGGACGCATAAAATGTACCAGTGGCATTCCAACTGGCTGTAATGCGTGGCCAACTTCAAACGGCGGCCTCTCAGCGAGGTGTTGTGGTTGAGATTCAGTAATGGTCGGCATAAGTGATTGGGATCCTTGGGCATCTGATACACACATAAGACGACATTGCTTACTAAAACCTAGAGTCTTTAGTCCCAACAGGTAAGGGCGGTGGAGCAGTCACTTAGCAAATTTGTCGCCCCATGTTGTGGCCTCTTTAGACCAGTGATGTCATGATTTTTCCAAGGGTATTACGCTGGGATGGCATATTCTACATGTGGCCACAAGTAAGACTTGAGCATTCGCAGGAAACAAGGTCGGATCATATCTACGAAACCCTCACCACATTAGGCGTGAGTGTTGGCTGGCTTTTTGATTTCTTTTTAACCTGTCCTGCATGGGTACCCGAAGCTCACACAAATGAGAAGCGCACTGCAAAACGTGTTATCCTAGCCGATATTCGTAAGCACAATGCTGGCACACGCTCACTATTTTATGCTTAACAGGGTTAAACTCAGACATGTCCTGAGCTGATCACTCGTAATACCTGTTGAGAGCATTGTGCGATGCTGGGTAGTCGCCTGCTCTTTTGGTCGCCCGCCAAATCTTGGGATCGTTTGCAAACAGTAAGAAGCTTGACATCAACACCTCCTCGAGGTCGTTTGCGAAGACCAGGAGTATCCGGAGTCTTAGTACCGATCCTTATGAACCGCTAGAGTGAACATCCATCGTGTTGTACAGGGTGACACGAACACGCGCATTCAAGTGGCATTAAGTAGGAATGAATATATTCAATCCAGAATGGGATCACCAATCCCATATCTCAAAAGCTTGTGAGCTGGTTGCTCAAAGGCTGCCAAAGAAGCAAGGTAGGCGGCATCGAATCCTTCCCCAGCATCGACGGATGCCGTCCAGCTGGCACGGGCAAACAAAAAGTTCGTGGTACTTGAGCGATTTTGGCGGAATCCATCCTGCTCCTTTGCGATGATGTCTCACCTTCCTAAGTATCCCTTGAGTGTTACTGTAACGATCTGATTCGAATAATTTAGCGGGCACAGAAAGAAAAGTAAGCGAAGTTTCGTTTGTGGGCACTGCACGATTGTCTTCCTTGCAAATAGAGATTACTATTCCACGCTGCCACATAGTTGCAGCCAGCATCTCTTCGAGAGAGCGATGAAAGAAACGGAGGCAACGGTTCGGCTAAGTTCGTGGTAGCTACCTTCAGTGACTTATGGCGTATACTATCCAAACTAGGTGAACTGTACTCGCATAGTGACATCAGACACTTCAGTATACTTGCGGCGGTGAAGCAGACATAGCTAAGTCCCTGTGGTGATGTGATCTGCGTGAGAACGTTATGAGATGCCGGTGTGTTTTGAAAAGTACAGGTGATTTGAGGTCTAGGAGTGTTAGCTGCTTCTTGGGCAGTTAGTGCTTGTCCACAAGCGGGGTTTGGAATAATGATGCCCCATTGTGCTATGCGAAGATTGTTAACACATATGTACAATACCTTACGATTGCAGCAGAACAAGTTCGCCATATCATGTTGGTATTTTCATTCGTCTTTGCGAATAAGTATGACACAACGCTCTCGCTCGGTTATACAGGCATTTCAGTTTTCGGCGTTTGGATCAGATTTGTATGTTTTCCAAAGTGAAGCTCTAAGGGTCATTCGTTCCCGCGTCCTGCTCCTCAGGAAGGGCTTCACTATTTTGTAATAAGGATTTTAGTCCCTGTTATGTTTTATACTACAATACCAAACGAGCGTTAATAGCGCGGACACTGTGAGCTGTGAACAGCACTTGGCCCAGCTGTTCGGAATTCAAGGTTTGGTTTTGGAGTAGTAGCCGTGCCCATGGCAACCAAGCGTATTGAAAGCACTCCATTTCATTTACCGTCCCAGTGATTGGAATGATCGAGGTTGACTTTAAGGTAAACCAACCTCCAAATAGAGACAGCTTGTCCCAGTCCAAACACACGGCAGCTACCCCAAAGCTAAACATGTAGCTAAGATGTATTCTAGTATCGTCCGAAAAACGACCTCAGATTTCTGTCTGCAAATTGGTGATAGGCTCGGCTATCTGTATGCAACTGCAAACTAGTTTGATTTGTCATTAGTTATATACCGGTTGCTATATAAAGGTGCATCCTTACTACAAACAGTTAAAAGCAAATCCATTGGCTGCACACATTCACTGCCACGTATTTACCAGACTAGTGTGATTCATCCCATGAAGACTACCCAGAAGTGCATTAATTCAAGCGGCCTCAAAATATAAGGTAATCATCATGCCATTATATTTGGGCAGCCTATCAGCTAACCGGGGATGTTTGGTAGAGAGCAAATTAGGTGAAAAGTTTAAGGCATGAAAATCCCAGTGCAAATGTTCACCTGTTTGCTACTTTACGATCCGTTTCGTATTGAAATTCCTCCATGTTGAATGCGATCCGATACTCTTCAGGTTATTTAGTAAATAACCAAGTTTGTGCCAACTGCGAAGCTTCACGATGTTTGACTCAGAACGTGGAAAATGCTTACTTGCTGTGCTGACCAAACAGACCATGACAAAGGAATCTAGTCTTTATGAAGTGAAGAAAAATAATTAAAACAATACTGAAAAGTAAGAGAGCGGAAACACAATTGTTGTGGTCTTCATCTGTTTATTGCCAACTCTCGAACACTTCCTTGAGTTAAATTTTTAATTTTTACAAAAGCATCGTTAAAAATTCCTGAGCTGCAAAGTTATGAAGCTTAGTCGAAGAGATAAATGTTAGTGAAGGGAGAGACGCAGGATCATTGATGAAATTAGGCTGATCCATATCCCGCCAACATCTTCGTACACTTTGTGTACTAATCGACATGCAGAATTTGAAGATGGGTCTGTTTCTTTTAAGGCGTAGTTGACGCTTAGCGTAGAGCCGTTGTTAGATAGCTTATTCTGAATTTGCATTCCTGGAGAGGGCCGGCGGGCTTTGCTATCGTACTTCAGTTGATTACTGAAAATTAAGAAAAAAGTAGTGACAATTAAACTATTATTTCATTGACAACTACGAATTGATAGCTTATCTATAGCTAATAAATGAATTATGTGAGATCTGAGGTAGCGAAATCCAAGTTGTGCTAACGTTTATCGCAACCTAGACGGTTTTCATTTTCCCATTAATTAAGCAGTCTATAGTATGATGGCTAGAGTATTTAAAGGAAAGTTTGCATACTTTCACAGAAACGGGTAACTTGAAACTCTACCAAGTAGTATAGTTTACCAGTTCGAATGGTGTAGCATCATTAGAATAGCGTTAGGGCGCTATGGTACTTTTGTAGGTTAGAATGACCTAAGAAGAAGATCAACTGCCGCAACAAAGTGAACTCCCAAAATTGTTACCTAACAATTTACACCTTTTGACGGCAAATCCCGTTCAGATTGTTACACTGGACGGATAGCATTATTGAAGATTCTACACAGGGACAATAACTCTCATACAACCAGTATTACTTGGTATTTTCGAGAACGCAGTGTTAATCACGTTACTGGTCTGATTAAATAACTACATGACTTCTATTTCACAATATACACGTGTTTCCCGTTGCTCACAGCCAGAAATATTGTGCTGACTACCGGTACGATTACACTAAGCAGTTTTAAACGCAGATGGGTAATCCTAAAGTCTATACAAACCGTTTAAATTGCCTTTTAGTTGGAGTTACAATTACACTATTACGAAGCGGTGTCGTGCTCTAATCTTTATTCCAAAAAGCAGCTAGATACACTTCGAGTTTGCCGTTGACCAACACTGCTATTTTCCGCGTTTTTGCAAAAGGAAGCGTAATTCAAAGGTCCCTAACACATGAAAGGTTTTGATGTAGTTTTTTCTCATGTACTTGAGATTTTCGAAACATAAGGCTAATTTCCATAGCTCACTTCCAAGGCCCACGGGCCAAATGCGGCCCGCATTAATATTTGAGCTGGCCCGCAGCCTCAACATGAAATAATAAATCTAAGCTTGGATTTTTCGGATCAAACGACATTAGATAGATTACAAAAAATTAAGTACCGTATGTGTACAAATTGCAATGGCGTCAGATGCTGGCAAAATTCCTTGCTGTAGTATGGCTTATTTTTGAGCAACTAGGGAAGACCAATATAGTGCTTTTACTGAAGCGGTCTTAAATAAATCGGCCCGACCAATATATATATATATATTCGCAGATGTTGTATCGCTGGCTGATTGGTTTCAAATGTGGTTAGTGGACTTTGCTAACATTGAAAACGAGATCGGGCCTTTTCCTTCGGGATTTTGCATGAATCATGACAATGCTCCAGGCCACCTGCAACTAAAGCACATTGGGTTGCGCAGTGATCTTAAGTGTCTCAGAAGGCACCATCTACTATCTGTCATCAAATCTTGCCTCCAGCTGGATAAAGACAGATTCGAAGAGATCCGGAGTTTTGCAAAGAACACACTCAGCTTGTTTAGCTTGACATACGTGTGTAAGGGGACATTCTTGGTTTTGATTTTAACAAGAACTGCATGAGGACGAGACTAAGTGATTATCACCTACGTACTGTCTTGCGTAGAGAACCAGTACCCTTGAGTCTGTCCTGGCCAGCTTACTGTAGACAATATTTTAATGTTACCATTCACATAAAAAATTGTAAGACGTCTTTATAACGCGTCATTTTTGGTTATGACCTCAATGCTAACTTAATATGGCTCAGAAAATTTTTAACTTAAAATGTGACCCTCCTTGCAAAAAGCTTGGATACTCCTAAGGTAGTCAATACAAAGCATTTTCTGAAAGCTGGAAAAACAACAGTTGGTATTGGTACAAACTAGATTATTTTTAGACCAAGTAGTGAGCTTCAATCAACCAGCCATGATGCTGTCAGGCGGTTTAGGAATAAGCTGATCGACATTGTTTATGAAGTCATCATGGTATCGGCAAACGAAAAGTGTGCGCTTACAAGCGGTCATTTAGAAACGCTACGAGAGCTGAGAAATAAGGGAGTGGTTGTACTCAAACCGGACAAAGGTTCAATAGCAGTTGTCATACACAATAGCGATTACGTACAGAAATGCTGAACATTCAAGGTGACGAAAGCAACTTTCAACGCACCGACCGGATAGAACGTATAGGCCCGTATAACCCGACACCTTGAAACGCTTTTCCCACATTGGGTAATTGACGAAATCATCTACAAGCACTTGAAGCCGAGCGGTTCGTCGACACCACAGCTGCAAGGGTTACCAAAAACTCGTAAGTAAGGCATGCCACTAAAACCCATTCTGTCGATTGTAAAATCCCGGAAGCACAAGTTGGCTCGCTGGTTAGTTCGGATCCTTTCGCTACTGAGGCAGCCCTTCAATTTGCACAGCATTAAGGACTCTTTCGAAATAGTCAAAGACCTAGACAAAAGCAGCCTACCTGACAAGGTGTTGTGCTCAATTGACGTCCAGTCGTTATTTATTAATGCCCTTTGATAGAGTCAGTTGCTTACACTTGGCACCTGATAGAAGAGGAGAATTTCTGTCAACCAGTACCGGCAGACCTCCTGAGACAGTCCCTATTGCTTTGCATGGAGAATGTTGCCATCCGATTCCAGCACACCTTAATATCGCCAAATTGATGGAGTGGCTATGGGTAGTCCATTGGTCCCGGAAAGGAAACTGAGTGGAGAGATTTCTCAGCTGCCGTATTACAAACAATATGTAGCTGATCTTCTTGTTTTTGCTTCCACTAGGATGTAAATCGAGCAATTGGTAGATTAACTTAATAATGTTCAGGCCAACCTGAAGGTGACTTTTGCATTCGAATCGAATGGGTGTCTTCCGTACCTTGACCTTCTCATGACTCGCAGGGATAATGGGCTGATTAAGCGATCTGGATACCTAAAGCCAACGTGGTCCGGCCAATACCTACATTTCACTAGCTTCTCACCGATGGCACACAAGGGCATGCTGGTAAAAACATTATTCACTCGAGGCAGACGTATCTGCTGCAACGACTGTCTGTCTAAATAGTTTGAGCTGATCATTAACACTCTTATGTAGATTGGCTACCCAAAGCGAGTCACAGACAAACATAACCAGATTAGACAGCCTAAAGAAATGGTGCTGACAGCCTCAAAGAAAAGGGTGTACCTCGAACTACCGTTCAAGCGTGACACCGCAGAAAGTAGGACAACCAAAAGCATTGTCTCGGCCATTCAGCCTACGTACTGTGCGGCGGAGGCGGTAATTCTCAACAGAACCCGAAAGTTGCCGTTACCTTCAGTAAAGGAAGATGAAGCCGTGGACGCCAAAGCACATTTTGCTTACCAATTCGTGTGCGACTGCGGCACCATTTGCATCGGCAGAACCGAACGGGTTCTAGATTCCTGAGTGAAGGAGCACTTACCAACTCGGACGATACTTGCTTTCGGAAGCCACCAGCGTGTTCCAGAGGCAGGCACATTTCGGCGACTTGTTACCGGAATAATCCCTTATCGGCGTTCCGGATCTTGTTACGTCATGCTAATGCACGCCTTTTGCCATTTGCCAAGGCCATCGCTATAAGCCGAATTAGAACAGCCGTGTGTTCAAAAGCAATCAGTCGTCTACCTGCAGTTGCTGGGGTCCTAATCCAAACAACAATGACCACAACCATAAATTTGGTTGGCTTGACCGTGTCCTATATAAGACTTATAAAGGGATTTCCCTGCTTTTATATTGGTACTGATGAGCTAATACGAAATGCTAGCATCTGCTAATATTCACCTTCTCATTTCGTTGTTCAATTTCGATCTGATTTAACAACTAAAAGGCACGACAATCGCAGCTAACTGAGCTGTGTTCTGTTTGGAACGGCAGAAGCACGCGTAGCCATCAATTCTGCGTTACTAAACTTCTAGTTTATGACGGGTTTAAACGTTCTCCCAATGAAAGAATGTGAATTTTTCGTATTCCTTTGTGCCGGAATACTGCTTAGTCTTCGCTCCAAATCAATTAATTGAACTTAATGGAGCTCAATATATATTTCTCAGTTGGAAATTATAAAGAACATATATTTTAGCAGATATGAAATCATTGTACAGTTACCGCCGTAAGTGACAGAATTCCAAGGTACTAACCTTTGTCTTAACAAACACTCCACCATATTTTTCCGGCTGGACGGCCAGCAGTCTCAATTAGGCGCGCTTACGATCGCTCGCAGATATATGAGTAAAACAAGAAATTAGCGCAATCTGTGTAAACAGGCAAGTAAAAATTTGTTGACGCGTACTGGATGGAAATAATAAGTAGTTGCTTTTTATTGACGTCGTACGCACAGTTAGCACCAATGATCGACAGATTGCCTCTGAGTGACCAATTGGTGTGACACTGGCTGTCACAGTGGAAAACAAGTTGGTCCATACAATCACACAAATTGTTTTATCATGACCTTAACTTTTCAGTTATTCATCCCGATGTTTTAGAAAGCAAAGTCTGCTAATCGCGGACGGTATTTGCAATTAAAAATTTCTCTACGGCCTATGTTAAGGATGAGCTGAAAATTCCTTCCATGAGTGACCGAAATTCATACAAAATCTGTCCAGCTGACACAAGTAAAGGCCCAAACTACGGGGTTTAACGGAGCTCCGACCATCACCCCGATGTATGCTACTCATTCACTCTTGCTATGCTGGTTTGTGGGTCGCTCTTGTTAACTAATACGGCGCTTTGAGTTCGTGTGACTAGGCCTGCTATCCCTGGAGTTAATTATCACCCTTGAGGATTTTAAAAATTTGCTTAATAAAATAGCTGTTGTCTGTCTAACATGCTCTAGTCCATACTGCGTCTCGCCTGGAAATTTAAAATTGCAGGACTAGCTGTTTCCGAGACCACGAGGAGACAACTGTGTTTATATGTATCCACTATTAGGCCTAATAAAGCCTTCTAGGATCTAGTATCCTTGTTACAGGATGCCTGACACAATATCCGAGATTTACTCATCCCCAAACCAAGTCTTACACCAAAGGAATGCAGACCTACTATAATAGCTTTACTGATCACCTAAATTCCTTTCCTCACCTGCTAATAGTCTTAAGACTGTGAGACAAAAATCTTGCTTAATCTCTATCAACAGACACCCAAGTTCAGATAGAAAATGAACAACAACGGACTGAGCATATTTCCTTGGTACACCACCACGTACTGAACATGTGAAACATGGAAGTTGACAAAAAGCGACTAAAGAGAAAACCCATTAGGGTACGACGCTGTACAAACTCGTATGCAAACGAGCATTTTCAGAATTTATAGGTTACCGTTGGCGAGCCACGTTATCAGTCATTCGTATCATGTAAATTGTATTACTATGGTACAAAGAAAGCTCATAAGTACATGTGTGTTTCAAATAACACAATTTTCAGAATGTAAGGCCCCTACTTTCTGAGGATAAAATGGTGGAATGTCATTATCTTCTCTAACATAGGGTACACGTCTAAAATTCCTTGATGCATTAGTAGATAGTAACTGGTTTTCGCTTTGAGCTGACTCATATGACGAGAGGACCCTCTTCCACTGACCTCGAAAGTGGTTAGAATGCGATGATTGAGCAAACATGTTCAGAAAAATGAGTGAGATACCTGATTAAAAGAGGATGCCATCCGGATCTAGCTAGAGAGAGGGAGCCTTATCGATCACCCAGACTGATGAATATTGTAAATAGTAATGTGCTTCGTTTAAGTCATTTGGTGTTATATATTTCGTACATGAAGCCTAATGGATAGGTTAGATAATGATGAAGGAGGTAAAGAAGGGACTACGAGATTTCATGTGAAAAGTATCTTGGTAATGGGGAGACCTCCAGTCAGCCAGTCTGCCCACCTCGCAGTATTTCAACTATTTCCACCGTTGAAAACAGCATTTGTTAGAGCCAATGTTCCACGCTAAATTTGTACTTAACTGCGCGTGTTTAAGTTCAACAATAATATGGAGCATTTGTTTGGTGACTGAAATATTCCTACATTCAGCGTATTGCTGTTAAGTTTCTGCTTTTCTACTTATTTTCTGTCAAAAGCGGGACGTTTATGTTATTACTCACTAATGCTTATAAACCGTAAGAGCCAGGAAGAAAATTTCGTCGTCACAGCGCGCAAATGGATGAAAATAGGAAATTCTTCCCATTTAAGGGATGGAAATGGTTGTTGGAAGTTTTCCGAGTTTACTCTGTTTATTCCATAGTGGGGAATAGAAGCTTAGTTACCTTTTACTTCTATATGGGAGATGAGAAGCGTTATTGCTTTGCTTCAACCAAAGCGTCCGTTTAAGGTCTCGACATGTGAGGATTAGATCCCTATTGCGGGGCCCAGGTCTATCATATTGTTCCATCTTGTGTTTTTACAAGCAAGTCCATCCAGCCACCTACTTGAAAAGTAGAAGAATATTGTGCGTAATGACAAGTTTATCAGCACAAACCCCTGATCTTCGGAAAATTAAATTCACCACCAACTTCGTTCCGTATTTCTGATGATCAAGTTACGAGCAGCGAGCATCAATCTCTATATCCATTGCGTCCACTTGCCGGAAGTACTCAACGGAATGCAAACAAGTAGAGGATTTTTAAAACTATTGCTATCGTGGTTGCTGGACATTTTTAACGAAGTGAACCATGAATTTTCATTTTCTTGCGTCATATCCGAACCAAACTCCTCCTTAAGGAAATTGTGTTCGTATTTAGATTTTTCAACATGGTTCCACCGCTATCCAAATGCATCAAACAGGTGAAAACGCCTTTAAGTGTGTAATGTTCACGTAGGGTCCAAACCCAAATCGGCATGTCGAACGGGTACACGGAATAAGGTGTTAGATGACTGTTGTAACGCTGCCCTCGCCCCTGCTTTCTGCGCTGCCAACCCAGCCGGGGAAGAAAGAAAACACTGAGGCCTGCCAGACCGAAGTACATTAGGAACAGAACTTGGTTAATTGGATAGGTCACCCGCTTTCATCTCCGGTTGCAGGTTGTGAGCTGACTTACACCATTCACCTGGAGTGGTGCCATACCTGCTAGCGGCGCGCACTGGTAAGCTGTAGTCATGCTGGCGGACAGATTTCCTCAGCTTTCCGCGTGACAGCCGTGCTACCACTGGCCGGGCAGCAACCCGTGTGATGATGACGAATATCTCAAAACCGTGTCATCTTCTTAGGTTTCGGCCTCCGATTAATGCCTCTTGCACTAATACCCATCTGTGGCATCACGGGGTGCGAAGAAATTCAATAGTGTATTGGAAGGTTCGTCGCCTAGCCACGTTCGACATTGAAACTCGACTGAAACAGCTCCAGGAATGCTTGCAGGCATGTGTGCTAAACTCAGGTGCTATGCCTTGCACTTAGCGGTACATTTAATCCTGTGTGGGTGGTAGTCGGGGACGCATTATGTAGCTTTAGAGGCGCTCACTTTTTGTGCGGGATTTTATGTGCGCGCGGTGTGTACGCGCTATTTACCTGAAGAGGGTAGCCAGAGGGAGACCACGAAGTTTAAGATGGATGAAAGGTAGTATATTCTATCTCGTGTTTCAATCAAAAAGCACGTAGGATCAGGATCCTACCATGATGCCAGCAATGTCCGCCAATTTGTACACGGCACTGGCAAACGCTAATAGATAATTGAAAAGTGTTTATAACAGGTGGATGGCACTTTGTGAACATAAAATGACAATAAATATTCGTTTGTAAATTAATTGAAATCGATCAATGAGGCCATAAATTTCGACAAAATTGGAATCTTGCAATAGTGTAGTGCCAGATCTTCTCTGCTTTGTTCACATAAATGAAGATATTTTAAATCAGCCATATTTCTTATGCCCGCGAAAGCAGATTATGTGTTATACCATAGTTGATTTCACCCAAAAAAGTATATGTTGGGATCACCTTATCTCTTGTTCACAAAGCCAAGATTGTGCAGAAGAAGATGATTGGAAGGCTGCTTAGAAATACGTATTGGCCCGATTGCTGGCTACTGGATACTCAAGCTGGTTAGTGAAACGCCGGTTGTAGCATATTCCGAACTCAGATTAACAACATATCACAGGATGGAATGGAACTGTACGAATTTCTCAGACAAAATAAACTTCGGTGGCCAATCCGAGAGTACACATCTATAGTGTGATCTTTCACAATTTTCAGATTCTGTCTGACACTGGTGTACCTGAAGTACTCAGTTCCCATAGTAAGAGAAATAACTGCATTCACAAAATTAATCTAAACAACTATACACTTGCGTGCATAGGTGAAACCGCCAACGAGCTGCACACAATACTAGTAGAGAACACGTGAATCGTGTGTGTCACGGCCACCCAGGGAAGAACTTGAATAGAGGGCCGTACTAGGCCATTTGGGGTAGTGGCAGAGCAAGGCTATGACATGAAATTTACGCGGATTTTGTTTAGGAACTTGGGAGGGGATTGCGGAAAACACTTCAAACATTGTGGGCTGAGGCGATGTAACGCACATGTCAACAGCTGAGCTAACAGACTCGATAAAGTGAGGCTTTCGAATTACATCGGGCTTAGAATGGTTGTTGGGCGATTTCCGGTCACACACCGAACAGAGCAATGGCTGCATAAGGGTAATAGGCAAGTGCAACCTAGGGTGCCCACTCGAGTATCACACTATCTCATCACCTCTCTGACAACACTAACCCATACTTCATACCAACCAACCCTCCACAACAGTGTGTGAGGAACCGGCATGTCCTTTCCCTACCGGCTAAGTCATTTGGCCTCAGTCATGTGGGGCCCAGTAGTTGCTGGACGGTTACTCAACATTTTGCCAAGTGTTGGTAAGCGTAGACGCAACATACGCATAAATCGTACACAAATAAGTGAGTGCTTGTAAAGCATAATTCATCCTCGACTAACACCCACACACGATTACACGTAGACACCG
>OX104067.1:72699429-72714696 GCA_944474145.2 Dicrocoelium dendriticum | reverse complement strand
ATCGGAAAATATGAAAAATAAATGGAACGAGCTCACCGGAGAAAAGTTCGAGATTTCCGGCGCAGAGATTATTGCAGATTCTGGGTCACCAATTTAGAGGGTCGCCTGTACCGGGAGCCCAGAGAGCGATTCGAGAAGACAGATGGAGTTGCAGGGAAACTTTTATTGGCACAGTAAAAGATTCCCTGTTATCTAGCTATAAAAGAACGACACCGTGGACGCTCTAGCTAGCGGAATAGAGCAAGCACAGCACACAAAGCAGTTGCGAGTTGCAACCGAAATGAGCGCCAAGCAAAAATGGCGACGAGCAAGTCAAGCATTCGAACTCAGCAAGCAGTTCAACAAACCACACCGGCTGCCTAGGTGTACAATGAAATAATGTTAGCTAGAATTTTACACAGGCAAACCGGGGAATCTCCAGACTGCTACAGTCCTTCTTTAGGTTGACACCGAATATCTTTAGGACTCTGTTTATTTCTAAAGTACTCCCAAATCGCGCGTGTGGCTTAGCAGCTGTCTTTTCGCTCTCAAAATTGCAATGTACCTTGATGGAAAAGGTCCTGAGACATGACTTGTAGTTTGTCTCTAGACCTCGGAACCCCTCCTACCTCTTGGGCTCCAACAGCTGAGCTTTTCCTCTCTGGCCTACCGGCACCTCCACGGGGCCTACATCTGCATGACGCGCGTACTTAGGGGGGACTTGGAAACGAAGTACAACAGTCGCTCAACTCAATGGAGGAGGTTCGACACGATGTTACTACTTGAAAATCGTTAAACCGAGGAGGCTCCATGTTTACTCCGTTGTCGCTTATCCACCCGGGCGATAAACGACTGGAGCCGTCTTCCAAAGTATGTTGTCATTTCTCAGTCTGATGAAGGTTTCAAGCGGCTGTTAGACTCTAATTTTTCTAAGATATCAGGATTGCATGGTTTTAATGCAACTATCCCCAACTACCAGGACGGTTGGTAGCAATGGTGCATACTCTTTTTCTGAACTGGTGTTGTGGGGGCTGACAAGGGATCTCACTCTGCGCCCTACAACGCAATGAACTCCATGTACGCGCAATATGTGGAAAGCATTATGTTTCCACATTCAGCACCTGTGTGACGCGACGTGCCATGTATTTTATCCCCCGCGGAACCAGCGCCTTGCGTGTTGTCGTGACCTAGACTGCGTAATGCTCAACATACGCTTAATTGCTCTTCGGGTATTCGGCCAATTTCTGGTGTCGGATTGTCAGCAAGCACTCGATACGTTATTCCTCGATATTCGTTCCTACTAGGTGGTTGAGTTTAACATAGGGCCACCTACGTTCACTTGCTTTTCTATTGCACGTCATCGGGTCTATCGCGACCTACTCTACCTGTCGATTACAGAAACAACTGGAACCCCCGACCCGGAAGAATATTACATAACTGGCGATCCCGCCAGGATATAAAATGTCGTGTCAATTGGGAATTGGTCACCCTGCTCCGCGTAAGCCTTCTGTTTTTCTACCTGGTGCGAACTTCGACCTTTGGGTAACGCAAATGCATAACTACCTGACGGACGCAGCCCACAGTAGCCACCGGAAATATATCGTGAGTTTCCTCAGCGAGGAAACTGCTAGCCAACTACTGGCTTTTCGGCTTCCGTAGGATGTCCCACCGGAGGACATTTAGTCCGGTCTACAAACTCTTTACGCGCTTGAAACTCCGCCGACCGTGATTCTTAAAGCTTTTATGCGCGCCAACAGTTGCCTTCCGAAAACGTGCGGAAATGCGCTGCAATCTTTCTGGAACTTACCCCAAAGACTTTCCAAGCGCATTACAAGCAGGATTAGAAAAACAAATCCTTCACCGTCTTCGTGTCAGGGTGAGGAACCACGAGCTGCTTTCCAAGTTTAACCACAAGGCTCCGCGATCACTGGCGGAAGCTTTCGATATTGTAACCACCTACGAAGGCGTAGAGCAACTACATTCGCAATCGAAATGTAAGCTGTTACCTTCAAGTGTTGAGGTTACTCAACCTCTTCCGGATAACTGCCTCACTCATCCTGGTCTTCACACAACAATCATCACCGATGGCAAGAACGACCCCTACTCCGGTAACAGGGTTCGGCGGATTGGTCCTCATCCTCTTTGTCATCCGCGACAAGAAGGCCCCGAAAGCCAGAGGTCCCAGAAGGCCGCTTACCCTGGCGACCACAAACAGCGTAATAAGCCCCAAAAGGTGCCCGTTTACCGTGCCAACCGTTTCTGGCGCAAACCTTTCTAGCCTTACCCTGATCTCTGGGTTGATATGGAAGAAACATGTCAAGATGCTTATCGATACCGGGGCCATGTGTTCATTTAGTCCGGAAGCGTGTAATTCCGGCAGACGCTACTGTTTTCCAAGACAGGTCTGTGAACCTGGTGGCAGCCAACAATACAGTTATCGAATCCTCAGGTTGGACCAAAGCAACGATTAAGGTAGGACAGATGACGGCGAAACCTCGGGTATTTGTAGTGGACGACCTCACTTGCGATGTGGTGCTTGGAGTAGATTTCCTTTCCCGGTGCAATGCCAAGATCGAATTAATCAACAAAAACCCTGAAATTCGACAATCACATGCTACCGTTTGTCTCGATGAACCGCTGTGTGGCGTCCTGTGCGGTCGCGGCGACCTCCGTGCAGCAACTCATTCAACGCTTTCTTGCTGAATAATCGACGCTCCTCGGCAGTGAGTTGGAGGAGATTTTAAACAAATGCCAGCGCGCTTTCACTTAGTCAGGTGACGCTATGGGAAGCTGCAACTTCTTACAGCACCGCATAGACACAGGCGACACGCCACCAACTCGTCAACCTGCCAGACGGTTAAGGTTCTAGTTCCAGTAGGAATTAAAACGCATTATCAAAAGCTTGAAACAACGCGATATTATTCAACCGTTAAAATAGCCTTGATTATCGCTCATCGTTCTCGTCAAAAAGAAAAACGGATAACTGTGGCTATATATGGATTATCGTAAGATAAATTCGGTCACTAGAAAGGATTCTTTTCCGTCACCGAAAATGGAGGACACAATGAACGCCCTCAGTGGCTCACGTTTGTATACTACCTTGGACCTGGCCTTGGGTTATTAGCAGGTCGAGCTATACCCTGACGACAGGTGTAAGTCCGCGCTTATTGTTCCGTCCGGTGTGTACAAATTCCAGGCCATGCCGTTCGGTTTAACAAATGCCCCCGCAACTTTGCAGCGCCTAATGCTCACAGCTCCAGCAGAGTTGATACCGAAACACTTTCCAGTTTATCTGGACGATATCATTGTGCACGGCTGAACTACGGAAGAACACGATCAGAGTCTTATCGCCTTGCTGGATCGACTGTTGCAGCTAGGGTTAACTCTCAAAGTGCCAATCCTTAAAAGCAGAAGTGACCTACATAGGCCACCTCGTGTCTGGTGAAGGAGAGCGCTGCATCCCGGCGAAGGTCGAGCGGGTCCGCTAGTGGCCGATCCAGAAAAGTGCTGACGAAGTGTGCAGTTTTCTTGGTCTTGCCTTTTACTATCGGCGCTTTGTTCGAAAGTTTACTAACATCGCTAGTCCATTGAAATAACTTGTGAAGGCCGATCAAGCTTTCGTTTAGTGAAGTGCGCAGCAAAAAGCATTAGAAACACTTCGGACTGCACTCTGTGAAGCCTCGATTTTAACATTCCCTGACACGCGTCTATCCACAGACGCCTTCATTCTGGACACAGATGACAGCGACACCGGCATCGGAGCTGTAAGCTCAAAACTCACGGTGGAAGGCATGAAATCGATTATTGCCTATTCCAACAGAAGTCTTTCGCGAAGAGTACGTAACTATTGCACAACACGAAAAGAAATGCTGGTGCTGGTATTTTTCATCAAACAATTCCGGCACTATCCGCTCGACCGCAAGTTCGCTGTACGTACTGACCCCCAATCATGGATCTTGCTTCAGAACTTCCGAAACCCCGAGGGACAGATTGCACATTAACAGGAACAATTGAAAGGATACGACTTTGAGTGTCAGCACCGTCGAGGCACAAAACCTGTGAATACCGACGCTTTATTACGAAGATCTCTCAAGGATCATAGACCATGCCCAACGTTCACAACTGCTGCGTGACTGCCGTCATCCTCGACGTCGCGGAGACACAGAAATGGATTCGGTTGCAGTCTACGGACCAGGAACTAAGCTTCTTGTATGCTCGCATCGTACGGGATGGAGATCGACCAACGCATCAATAACTGGCGGACACCTGTTGGTAAACCAAATGCCTACCGTCACTATGGCCGCCTTTACGGGTGATCGACGGTGTCATGTATTTTCAGAACGGACCGGCTTATTTGCGAAGAATTGTTATATTGACAGCTGCAAAGCCGGAATTGATGCGAAGGATCCACGAAGAGTTAAGACACGCAGGAGCGATAGAATGCAGACTGCAATTCGACGTCGGTTTTGGTGTCTAAATCTACGGGTTGTCATCGCTGTCTATTGCCAGTCCGACGCTGATTATGCAAGGTTCAAATACCTCACGAGTACTCGTCGCCGGCTTTCCGAACGAGATCGTAAGCATCGACATAGTGGGACCAATGCCAGTGACTTCTAGATGCCATCGTCACGTACTTGTTATGGTTGACTACTTTACCAAATGGTGTGAAGCACTCCCTCTTCAAACTAAATGCGCCTGTAGTGTGACAGTGGCCTTCTTCAGCAATTAGATGGCAAGGGGGGACCACCCAATTAGTTACACTCAGACCGCAGAGACAGCTTCGACAGCACACTCAGGTGCGAGATGTGTCACATTTTCGGCATCCGACGGACCCGTACGACTGTTTACCACCCGGAAGGAAACGGACTAGTTGAACGCACGAACCGTACACTGAAGACACTAGTACAGGCTTTCCTGACTATTGAAACTCCTCGGGAATGGAACATAGTTCTGCGCAAATGCTTACTGGCTTATCGAGCGCCCGTCGACTCATCGATCGGACAGACACCACATCTCATGATGACGGGTCGTGAGCTGCGCCCGCCTTCGCATACCCTGTCGCCCACGTCACATCTTGGAACGCTAACCGCTCCGGTTACAGTCAAGTCTGTTGCGAGCACACAAAATGACACAAGCGCATCTGCAAACATAGCAACGATTCCAGAAGGCTTACTTTGACCGGAAGGCTTTCAGGAGTCCGTTCAAGCCTGGTGATACCGCCTGGCTCGAAGCAACAGTAACTCCACTAGGCGACCCTGCTCCGTCGCAACCGGCAAGGAGCGTTCGTTGTGGAAAAATGTTGTCAGCTATAACTTATCGAAGCATGAGGCCGGGCGTTCCTGGTTTCTCAGCGGTTGTACCCTGCTGAAGTTAACAGGGACTCACAGGCGCGGGGGACATTGCTTGTTAGCAGGGCAGAAATGTAACGCGACGCGCCAGGTTGTTTTAACCCCTGCGGAAGTAGCGCCTTGTCTTTTGTCGTGCCGTTGACTGTGGACTGCTCAACCTACGCTTAGTTGCCTCTCAGGTATTCGGTCACTTGCTGGATTCGGCTTGTCAGCAGGCACCCAATACGTTATTCGTCGATATTCGTTCTTACTAGGTGGTTGGGTTCTACTTCCGGCCACCTACGTTCCCTTTGTTTTTTCATTGTAGGTCCTTGGGTCCATCGCGACCTACTCCACGTGTCGATTACGGAAGAAACTGGAACCTCAGAATCAGACGAATATTACACCTGTGCATATGTTGACGGTCACGTTATAAGGAATAAATTGAAACAAACTTAAACTAATCACCAATACTGGGCAACACACCGCGCTGACTGGAAGGTTGGTCTTCGAAAGAAAATACTGGAAAGCATGAGCATGCCTATCTTACTTGTTACAAAGCTCCGTTCGCCTATAGGGAATATGGATAAACTAGAAGCACCATTAACTCCTGAGAATATATTCGCAGCTGGGCATCCTTTTACTACAAGAGACTTGGCTTCACAAGGAGGTGGAGGACGCACTTGTATTGATAGAATGGCTTAAAAGTCCTCGAGACAACCGGCCTTGCTGCCCCGGTAACCATGGCGGTGGAGTCATCAAGTAAACCAACACTTCTGGTGCGTATCCGCAAAAGATTAGTTTTGCTTCTTTTTTCATCGTCTTAATTTATTATTTCTGATATGCAAGCCGAGACGTATCTGTGGGTACCGCACAATATTACTGGTTAACCTTTCTATTTCCCCCAGTTGTCCGAAACCTGAAGTACAGACATTTATGATAAGTTTACTGCAGCGGTGTCAGGATACACTGGTTGATCATTATGCATCTGCTGGCGATTTTAACCGATTTGATACCGATTTTCGAACAAGTGGGATTACAAACCTTTTACATCCGTCGATGAGATTGATTAGTTAGTTCCGCCACACCGCGTTCTTATTGGTTTGTCTCGCATTGACAAATCAATAGTTTCGCATTTCATCATTTAACTCTTGTGTCATGTGAGCTATGTTGCAGTGCTTCACCCGATACACTCTGTTTCGTACTGCGCATTGTTCTTGCCTATCTGCGGTTTTCGGGCGCGTTTTTCTTGACTTCCTTACTATGTCTTATTGGCGTCGGAAGCTAGATGAACACCGTCATCAATCTATCTGCTAACGTTTGGTATTCCGCTGAGGACAAACCGACCGAATCAAACTGGATAAGGTGGAAGAAATCATTTATTAACTATCTGATACTATTGCCTGCTTCGAATCTAATGTGTTCACTTTTGTAGTTACACAAAATAATACTATTCAGGAAAATGCTGGGAGATGAAAGCCAGCAACCTTATGACGCATTACATGTGGAAAATTGTGCTACTATTACATTGGCCTTGGATAAATAGACCACGCTGTGTGGATTGAAAGAGAATGTTAATACTACGAGATACCTCTTTTCAAAGCTTGTACAGGAACTGAACGAGAGAGTCAACAACTTCATTGCACACATCCATCAGTTTATTCCCGAGTGTAAATACGATAAATTTCCGCTCGACACATTTGAAGAAGAAATGAAAATACAGTGCTTAATTGCGTGGATACTGGACGAAAGTGCACTGGAAAATTTGTTATCTTCGAACCTGTCAGATACCACGCAGGAGAATGCTTGTCTAATCGTTTGCCAAAGGGAGAATATCCCGCACCAGCCATGTGACTGCATTGCCCATCCAGTAGTTGATGCTCTTCGCGCAGTTGCTTAACCACAGAATCCAGGTGAACCTCGGAAACAGTTCATGTGCTATCGATGCAAGATGCAAACATGCTCATGATTCTGAGTGTCGCGCCAAAGAAAGCAACTTCCGAAAAGGTGGTAAAATAGGCCACCTAGCCCGCGTGTGCAGATCAGAACCCGCCCCACCAACTAATGTCACTTAACCGAGGTGCCAGAATAAATTGACGCTTACGGAGAAAAACGTTCTAGAAGAACCAGACAACGATCTAAATTACGTCTACTTGAATACGGTATCACCCAACTAGTGCCCTCCACATAAGGTTGTTTTGAGGATCGTGAATGAACCGATCGATTTGGAACTGGATGAGGGGCTGCAGTTACCGTTATAAACATTGAGACATTTTAGAGTCTACCACTCTTACAACCTTGTAACTCCAAATTGCAAAGCTACACGGGAAATTCGATTATAGTCTTAGGAGAGTGCATGGTTAAAGTCAGGCACGGCGAGCGGGAATTAACTCTACCTTCAATCGTGGTACCTGGGAAAACACCAAAGCTTTTGGACGGAAATTGGATTTGCTACTTCCCAGAAACGATGCAGCTTATTGAGGTCGTGCTCAATGACAACAGTCTAAACGGTCAGTTGAACCAACTTTCTTCTTTATTCGAAAATGCGTTGGGACAGCTGAAACATTTCAAATCTTCCATAAATCTACGGGAGAACACCACAGCCAAGTTTTACAAAGCATAAAAATTACCTTGCGCTATGCGTCCAAAAGTTGAAGTAGAACTACAGCGACTATAATCCGAAGACATAATCATGCCCGTACAACACTCGGATTGGGGTACCCCAAAGGCACCTGTACTCAAACCCGACGGTACCGTTCGTAAATTTGGAGACTATAAGTTAACGGTCAGCCAAGCTACTGGGGTGAAAGGCATCCTTTGCGACGCTTCGAAGATTTGTACGCTACTTTATCCGGTGGACAATAATTTTCTAAGCTAGAACTTAGTCACGCATATCCTCAAGCTAAACTTAGTGAGGACTCATGCGAATCGAACCACCATAACTACGCATCTTGAACTATTTCAGTATACCCGTCTTCCTTTCGGAATAAGCTCTGCCCCATCATCTTCTAACGGATGGTGGATGACATCGTAAAGGATAGACCCTGTAATTGCGCTTATTTGGATATCCTGGTTCTTGGCCGAAATGATGCTGAAAATTTTAAGACACTTCGGACAGTGCTGGAACGTTTAGGATCGAAGGGATTAAAACGGAAGCAATCGTTGTTTACCGTGGGCATCAGGTATTTTAGCTCCTTTGATCGCACTGCTACATAAAAGCACCCCGTGGGTGTAGAAGGATGGGCATCAGTCCGCTTTTATTCGTGCCAAAAGCTGTTTAACGTCAGTGCCAGTTTTAGTTCATTACAATGGAAAAGCCTCTTATCATTCAGTGTGAAGCTTCTCCATAAAATGCCGAATGGTGAAATTCAAACGATTTTTTCGCTTCGCGTGCCTTACAACCTGCTGGAAAAATACTCACAACTTTATCGAGTGGCCCTATCAGTTATCTTTGATGTCAAGCAATTTCAGAAGTATATTTGGGGCAGTCTTTTTGAGATCCATACTGAGCACGAAACGTTTATATCCTTATTGGGTGAAACCAAGAGGATCCATCATATGTTTTCACCTAGAATGCAAAGATGGGCCCTAATCCTTAGTGCGCATGAGTACAAAATACCTTACATCCAAGGCTCTAACCACTTGTACGGCGGATGTTCTGAGTCGGTTACCGCACGCGACCCCCGCATGCCCAATAGATGAATCGGTGGAGTTAGTTCATTTGACGCAGTACCTCGACACTACCCCTTTGACAAGTGACGTCCTACATCCCTGGACTGAGCACGATCTCAAACTAGCCGCCGTAATACGTTTCAAGCAACTTGGCTGGCCTAGTAGGATTCCGGCTGCTTTGAAAGCTTTTGGGCTTCGGAAAATTGAGCTGAATATACACGAGGGTTGTTTATTTTGTGGCTAACATTTGGTTCAACCGTCGAAAGCGCGCACCTTCGTTCTAACTAAACTTCACAGTGGACATCCAGGTGTTACCCGAACGAAGGCCCTTGTATGCAGCTATTGCTGGTGACCCGGCTTAGATGCCGAAATTGGGAACTATATGAAACCGTGTGATCTCTGTCAACAATATAAGTCGAAAACACCTCCAGGTCCAATAAACCCTTGGCGTTGGCCTGAAAGGCCATGGTATGGTATCCAGGCAGACTACTTTGGTCCTTTGAAAGGAACATTTTTTCTACTGCTAGTCGATGCCTATTCGAAATGGATCGATGTTTATCTAGTGCCTCATCCCACGGCTGAAACAACCATTTCAAAGATACGATCATCCTTTGCAATTTTTGGAATACCTGGAACTGTTTGTACAGATAATGGGTCTTATTTTACCAGTGAGGAGTTTGAGAGCTTTATTCAGAGCAATGGCATTCAAAACGTGGCTACAGCCCAATATTACCCTGCGTTAAATGGATTAGCCTTAATAGTGGTTCGGGCGGTAAAAAGAGGCCTGCTAAAGCAGTTATTTGGGACCATACAAATGCGAATAGATCGATTATGTTTTTTCTACAGAATAACTCTGACAGAAGTCAGGGAAAAGCGTCCGCAGAACTGATGTTCGGTAGAATAGTTCGTGCGGGATTATAGCTGTTAATTACTAATCCTCGAGCGGAGATAGAGGCGAAAGAAAACTAGGCAGCTACGTTGGACAGGGATCACGATGTGGTTATCCAACCGGGTGCTCCTGTATATACGCGACTTTCCCACGAATAGTCATGGCAGCCTGCAACGGTGGTCATAATTGAAGGTACCAGGTTGACCTAGAATTAAATGGTCGCGTCCTGAAGCGGCATTCAGGTCACATCCGTCCGCGTGGTGGGCAACACGAAAAAATGGGGAAATATAGCTGGCTAAGCCCAGCAGACGGTGGAACAAACGAAGCAGGATACTGCACAAACAACATACTGCCCACCACTTCACGGCTCTCAAGGTGTACCAAAACCTGTTGAATATTTCGTTCCCGTCGTCTGACTTTCTTCAAGTGAGGTGGGGATGTTACATCCGTCAATGAGATGAAGTAGTTAGTTCAGCCACACAGCGTTCTTATTGGTATGCCTCGTGTCGACTAATCAATAGTTTCGCATTCCATCTTTTAACTCGTGTGTCATGTGAGCTATGTTGCAGTGCTTCGCCCGAGACACTCAATTTTGTACTGTGCGTTGTTCTTACTTAACTGCAGTCTTGGGTTGTGCCTTGCTTGAATTCGTTACTGGATAATAAATACACCGTTAATTGCCCAAGTAGACCCGATGTAAGACTTGATCTAGTATTCCGTAGAGAATCTGAAAGGACATTGTTTATGTATCTGGTGGCCTGTGTTGATTAGATTGTTTGTAATCGCGCTGTAGTTTGTCCTATTCTCGCGAGTGTACATCCAACCTGGGAGTTGTTCCTTAATTCTCTTACCTAAATGCCTGGTCGTCCGTCCAATGTACCTGGCCCCGCACGAACAGGTGGACCGTGAAGCTGTTCTCCGTGTGTAACAAGATGCCGTTGGGTAGCTCTGATCACTCAACAATTTATTTGTGTTCTGTGATCTGCTCTAAGACAAACCATACGGTGATACCCGTTTCCACGTCCGCAAGTTCCGGTTGATTCAGTGTTCTGCACAGCATAATGACCGACTTCTAAAACTGGTATCATCCGTCGACTTCAGTTTATTTTTGTCAATGATGTATCCACGTATTGCTATCAGTCGACTAGTTAGTTGAACTTTTGCTTTAACATTTGCAGCCCATGCGAAACGCTGTTCATCTGGACGGACAGGTTCTCTTTTCCTCCCATCCAAAGGGGCTAGGAAGACAAAACGAAACAGTTGTCAAAAGAAAAGAATACACTTTAATAAAGTCACTAGCTGCTCTTATTAACGAGGAATTGCGCCGTCTCAACAGCGTTTACTTTCAGGCCATACTTAAGCACAGCAGCTACCGTGAACTCTGGAGTATGTTAAAACAACTAGGCGGACCTAATCGACGCGCATCAAATTCTGACGTAGATGTGGAGCAACTGAACCATGACTTTTGCAACAGCTACAACGACCCGATTTCTGAATCATCCTTTGCCAAACCTAAATTATCCGCAAAAACACTGCCCCCTGTCGACAGTGTCACGGTACACAAGTTGCTGAAATAGCTTCATTCAGGGAATGCGAGTGGTCCAGACAATCTGTCTCCCATCGTCATCAAGGGAAATGTTGTGCTAAAGACTATACAAAAGGTTAATGAAAAGCTCAGCCAGTTATGCAAACAGTTAATCCAAAGCTCTGTTGATTCTGAGTGTCCGAAATTGGCCGTGTGAATCAACAAGAACGCAATCCGAGTAAGTAACGATTTCGCTCACGAGACACCGAGTAACAACGCCGAACAATCACGTGAACACACACGCAGTGCGCAATGCGCCGAAGCGAGAACGCCAAACGAAATTCACAGAATTATCGTATCGATAAAGAAAACATGATAAATGG
Source organism: Dicrocoelium dendriticum (assembly GCA_944474145.2). NCBI lineage: Eukaryota > Metazoa > Platyhelminthes > Trematoda > Plagiorchiida > Dicrocoeliidae > Dicrocoelium > Dicrocoelium dendriticum. Next base: position 72,702,921 of record OX104067.1, on the reverse strand, counting down.
GACTGCGTATATGTTGTACACCCCTGGAGTGACAAAATCAGTTGAACACGTTCGATGTGAATCGTGAACCATTATTAGTGATGAGTGTTGCTGAGGCAGCAACCAGTACGAAATAACGACGAAAAACTGCGATCGTTGAAGCTGTCGTTGGTTGACTGAGACAGGTTGTTTTTGATCATTTTGAGTATGAATCAAAAATAACCAGAAAATATTGATTGCTCACTGGGCCTGTAACGCGCTTATTTACCCATGAAATACTTCTACTCTTCGCTTCGTGGTCTAGTCTACAGAGCTTGGCCGGTCGTTGATGAATATCGACCAGCGTTTCATGTGCGCCTTCTTACATTCCCATTGTTAGCGTTGTAGGTGTGTCTGTGTGTGCATGCTAATTCCGGCACTGGTTCCGTGTGTGTGCGTCTACTGACGACCTTGGATCTCCAACCCTACTCTTCGCCGAACAGGACACGTTCAGCCCGGAGCACGTGTCGCACCCCTTCCCCCTCCCCCATTCACTGGTCGCTTGTCCAAACACCATGTTTATGCGTGCCATCAAACTCTCACCCTGTGATTGGACTATCCTTTGATTGGTCAACATCATTAGTCTTAATACTGGTAGCACTCAGCTGCGGTGACTTTTTCCCTTTGATTGTCCGGCGTAGACAACTTGTTCCCTATCGTTCCCTATTGTTTACTGACACCGGGTTGTCAACTTGCATATACCGGGATACTGAACAATTGAAGTATGTCCCAATTATCAACTGTATATATTTTAATAGTACCGTAGTATTTGTGATCCAACTTGTTTTGATTTCAGGATCTTTGGCTACGCGTTATTCAACGTTCGCGGTGGACGTTACAGGGCCTGTATAATCCACATGAATCCGCATACTGGGGACAGTTGATTTCGGTCAAGGATGATGGTCAACTTTGATAAGGGCTTTCGCAGTCTGTGCATAGTTGGAACAACTACGAACAACGCCTACAATATCCTTATCAATATTTGGCCACTAAGAATAACATCTCGCATGTAATTTCATTCGTGTAATCCCCTGGTGTCCGGCGTGCAACGTTTGAATCAGTTTTAGGTTTTTGGGGATCACAATGCGATCTGTCAGCATTGAACAGTCGTTAACTATTGTTAAGGCAACTTTACGCACAAAATATGGTTTCATTTCCGCGCCTGATAGAATTCTTGGCCAACCTTTGCGAAAATAAAAGCTGACTCGTTGTAAACAGCTATCTGATCATGTAGGCTCACAGATGTCATTGTGCGTAACGGGTAAGTTTCGTATGGACTCCTGAAAATGGATATTATGTCAGCAACAACTCCAACTGATCAAATGACCGTGTCTTCATGTGGCTGCGAATTTGTGCTGTTGACAATCAGGCGCGATAAGGTGTCAATATGGCCAAAGCATTCTGAAACGGATGTGCTTAAGGGGAAAATTGTACCCGAAAGTATTTTGGCCCAACCTTGCGAGCGATTTGTGGTGTGAACAAAAATTCCTTTCTTGGTACCAAATATAGACAATAGGGACATGCGATCAGTGCATAACGTGAATTACGGACCATGCAACATCTTAGGAAACATTTTGACTGCAAACACAATTGATAACACTTTTTCAAGTTGGCTGTAATTCCGTTCAGTTGTTATTAGTGAGCGTGAAACAAAACTGACCGCTTTTTGCCTGCCATCCGGAGACTGGGGCAAGAGTGTTGCTCCAATCCTGTACTCTGAAGTGTCGGCAGCAACCATGATGGTTAGTCTTGGGTCATAGTGTATAAGTGCAATGTCAGAAGTTAAAATGCGTTTTATTTCATCAAATGCCGACTGACAAGCTTGCGGCCAAATCCATTTTACATTTTTTTGCAGGAGTTCATTTAGCGGCATCCATAGCGGGTGCATCTTAGGGACAAAGTTGTTGTAATAGTTAACTAGCCACAAAAACCACTGAACTTTTTCCTGTCCTTTGCAACTCGTAGTTGTTGGATTGCCATACTCTTTGATAGTTCAGGACCATGACTACTGGCATCAATGATTGAACCAAGGTACAAAATTCGAGACATAAAGGACGCACATTTTTCGATTCGCAGCGTAAATCCGAAACTCCTAATCCTGTCAAACCATTTCGCTGCGCCCGATGTAGCTCAACTGAAGCGCTTACGATTATTATGTCATCCATATAAGCCATAGCAAAACGCAACCCGTTTAGCATTGTGTCTATTACATGTAGAAAAATTGCCGGAGTAAACGGCATTCTGTAGTATTGATATAGACCTTTAACAGTATTAATGGCGAGAAACTGTCTTTATTCCTCATCAAGTTCAGTTTGTAAATAGGCGTCATAAAGGTCGATTTTTGAAAATATTTTGTCGCCATTTAACTGCGCAAACAAATCATCCGGAATTGGCGATGGGTATTAGTGAATCTGAAATGCATCATTTAGTCCAGTTGAAAATCATCACAAATACGTACTGTGTCACTGGCATTCTTAACTACCACAATGGAAGTAGCCCAGGTCGAATACTTAACCTTGGTTAGCACGCCCAATTTCTCCAAGCGATTCATTGCTGCGTCAACGAATGGGACATTTGAGTATGGTACTGATCTTTTAAGACGGAATACTGACTTTGCTTCAGTTGCGACATAAAAAGTAGTCCGAACTTTGGTGCACAATCCAAATGCTGGGTTGAAAACACTAGAACACTATTCCTGCAAGTTTGCAGAAATGCCATTTTTCACTTTTGTATCAACAGCTGCGACACCACTTAAAGGCACATTTATCATGCTCTGAGTTTATGAATTAAAAATTGACTTGATTGGAACATCCCATAATCGTAACTCATCTGTCCATTCAGTACCTATTAGATGTAGCTCATTTGCTGCTGCAATGCAACATGTTCCACCGCATTCATTATTAAGAAATGTGAACTCACAATGAATTGTCCCAAAAGACGATTGGCTTACCAGAAATATTCCGAGCCATAAGTTTTTTAACACAGTACTCCGATTAGCCAATGCTTTCCAAGTCAAATATGAAATGACTGTTATGTCGCAAGCAGTTTCAGCTTTTAAGGTAACTGGTAAATTATTAAATAATAGCGTGATAAACTTTCGGCCATGCCTTCCGTGAGAACTATATGTTGTGGACACTAGATTTAACTGCCTTCTGAATCGGATTGATTAGTGCGACTTGAACAAACGGAGATAGTGTCATTCCTTGTGACCACAATCTTGACAATTATTGAACCGAAATTCACAAAAGCGTGCAAAATGTCAGGCACCACAATTCCAGCATTGTGTGGGTGGTCGTTGAAACCAGTCTCGTTGCTTTGGAACTATGTTTTGTTGCACATTGTATCTAGCAATTTTGTCAACAGAAGTCATGTCTGAATAACAGTTGTTTGCAGGTAACACTTAGGAATCACGCTTTAGGATCAGCATTCTGAGATATTCCGTGCTTAAATCGCGCAAGGAAATGTCACAGCTAG